>SNQJ01S0001380.1:466992-553890 GCA_010110895.2 Picea sitchensis
CATAAACACATAAGCACAACAATTGATAAAGGAGTTCACCCCTCTTATGGGCTACATCTCCTGGTCCAGCTTCCAATGGATCATTATTATTAATTTCTCAAAAAGTGCTCAAAAACATGTCTTACAATGCTCAAACTGACAAAACGACTGCTCCAATGGCTTCAGAGCGTCTCAAAACCCCTGTTTAGGCTCTTTTGGCACCTCAATCGGTCGAAAAATGAAGAAGTTAGGCCTCCTGGAAGTCCCCCTCTTCAAGCTTGTTGTCTCTGCATCTACAAAACGCACCCTTTCTGAATGAACCTGGCTCACACGCATTTTAAAGCACCGGGCGCAACCGCGCCAACGGTGAAAACCGTAGAACGGTTAAGGGCGCGCCAGCCCCTAACCGCCTCGGAACCTGGGCGTATGGCGCATAAGACCATGTGCTTGGCAAATGAGTGGTTAATTGGTTACACAACCGTGTAACTCCCTCCGTGCTCCAATTCGTGGGCATATGCAATATGCAAAAAACCGTGGGCTATATGTTATAACCCGTGCACCTTATACACAATGGTATATGTGGATATATGGTATGTAATGCAAATTTGCGCACGGTTCATTACAATGGTCATATGTTATATAATAATCCACGGGTCGACGCTAGGCCCCGGCCCGACCCCCCTCCGTTTTGAACTTTAAAAAAACATAAATATATTTGCCACCACATAGTTAACAAGAACCATGCGGTGACACATTGGTTAGCGGAGGTTTGTTAGAGATTTTCATAGTGGGCGAGGTCTGGGGGTCGAACCCCGTGGACTCCCATAACATTTTACATATAACCAAAAACCAAATAATGAGTGACACGTGGCGCCCACCGATTGGGCCACGTGTCCTCATACCATTTGCCCATAAACGGACATGTGTCAGCTCCTGACTCGCCATCTATCAACCAACCAACATCTGCCACATCACCCCTGTATGGTCGTACGGTCCTGCCACGTCAGACCATACAGACTGTATGGACTGGTACAGTCAGCATCAATTTTTTTGCCTGTTTGGCTTGACGAACATATCACGATATCTTCTCCATACGGAGTCCATTTGAAAAAGTAAATATACCGCCAGAATCAAGAAGACGAGACAGACGCAATGGCACTATTTTTGTCGCATTCTGAGCACTTTGAAATTTTAGCAAAATTTGATCCCCTGATCATTGCCTTAATCCCCAACCCATCTCTAAGGAGATCCAAGCTAATGCGACCAGCCATCGGTTCACCCATTGTTAAATACTTCTTAGCTTCCATATTATCCCCCCCTCTCGTATTGTTACCCTCCATATGCACCCCCAATCCCATAGGCAGAATACCAGGGATGGCCAAACTCCTCCCCTTCCCCGACTCTACCAAAACCGCCACCATTATTGTCCTCCCCACTATCCTTCATATCTTCTTCAAAATAGGAAGATTTTAATTGAATTTGATTTTAAAAGTCTGCATTTAACTTACCCGGATCCAGTACGCGTTCCTTAGCCGAAGAAATCAGATTGACGCTCACATCTTCGCTAGACAATCTCGGATCCTCTCTGTCTGAATCATCATTCTCAGCAAAATCACCAAACAATGCTCGTTTTTCACCTCCCTTACACTGAAATTTTAAGTGCCGTGTTTCCTTACAAGCAAGACATATTAATGATATGTGTTATGCGCTCAGCATTGTATTATAAATTGTGATTGTTACATGGAGTGGGCTAACTCGGGAGCAATCTTCCATCGAGTTATTTTTCTGGCAAGTTTTACGGTGGTTTGTTTTTAAATTTTTGGTCAATCCAGAATTTTGATCGATTTTCTGAGCATTTGGGTTGGTTTAAAATGGGGAAAAACTCTTGAGGTAGAGTTTTGAAATGCATGGAACTTTGATCCATGCAAAACTCAAACTATCGTTGAAAATCTAGTCAGATTTAGGTCCATTTTTTTTGCCTGAAAAATAGAACTCGAGAGGCAAGATTGCTCCCGAGTTAGTCTACTACATTATTACACAATAAAACTAATTGTGATTATATTATTAATTACTTATAAGAATATTCAATTACATCTAATTCTAAATTTTAAAAGGATTTAACAAAGTGGATTCTAAATTTTTAATTGCCATTGCTTTATATTGTCATTCTTTTATACATGCAAAAAAGTTAAAAGTTCAAAAAAAAAAACATGGTTGGATTTTTTTCCCGGCAGGTTAACCAGTGACTTTTCAATACAGAGTGGCTTAAAAACACACTCTGTCACTAACTGTCCTACACCTCGACCTCGGGGACTAAGAAAATTCATATTATTATTATTAATAAAAATAATAAATATTCTACTTCTTTTAATTTTGAATTTGTAAAAAATACCTATATTCTTTTAATCTTAACCATTTACATAAACTATTAATTCATAAGTATATATTTTCATTATAATCTTAGTATGGAAAACATAATAATAATTGTTCCAAACCATAATAACAATTCATTGAATTAAAAACCAAAAATAGATATGGGTGGGTAATTAATTTGCATGTAAAATATAATTAAAAATTCTTCCAAATTTTCAATATTCTTGCTTATAAAATAGATATTGGAATTTTTAATAGCCTCAAATTTAAAAGATTATTTAGTTTTGAAATTCCAACCAAAGTTTGAATTCTAGAATCAAAACAAATATTTTATCTAAAATAATCATTAAATATATTAAAACAAATGAAAAGTATATCAAACAAGTGTTGCATGGCATCGTAGTCCCTACCAGGTTGGAATGGGAGTAAATAAGTGGGTTGCAAGTTGTAGTACATGTGTTATCCATGCAGAATTTGGTATTCCTGAATTAGTTTTATTTGAAATTTATCAAAAATTATTAATGTCTAGTACATCAACGAAGGTTCCTAGTATCTAAGATTGATAGTAATGAAATATTTAATACATAACCCATTTAACCCAACAATTACGGAGTCGTCCGTTCACATTTTTCATTTTTCATGTCCAACATGTTCCGTGATATACATTTTACACCCAACACTTCCGTCATATACATTTTGCACCCAACAATTCTGTAATTACAGTAATTTATATAATGTTATAATATTCTATAAATTACTGAGTCTCATGTATATGACGTAATTGTTGGGTGTAAAATGTATATGACGGAAGTGTTGGGTGCAAAATGTATATCACGGAACAAGCTGGACATGAAAAATGAAAATTAAAAATAAATTTCACCTTTATTATCATAAACAAAATCAAAATTTCAAAATTCCAAATTTACATTTTAAAATGTTAAAAATAATATTGAATAAAATTTAAATATTTGTTTATACTATTTATTAAGTAAAAAGTGTTATAGCATTATATAAATTACTATAAATCTTGGTACAATGTTATAATATTCTACAAATTACAATGTTATAGCATGCTATAAATTACTCAGTCTTATTTATATGACGAAATTGTTGGGTGAAAAATGTATATCACGAAAGTGTTGGGTGCAAAATGTATATCAGGAACAAGTTGGACATGAAAAATGCAACATGTGAACCGACGACTCCGCCAACCCGCAACTCCCTAATTGTTGAGTGCAAAATGTATATGGCATAAGTGTTGGGTGCAAAAAGTATATCACTGAACAAGCTTATTATCATAAATAAAATCAAAATTCCAAAATTACAAATTTACATTTAAAAACGTTAAAAATAATATTGAATAAAATTTAAATAATTGTTTATACTATTCATTAAGTAAAAAGTGTTATAGCATTATATAAATTACTATAAATCTTGTTACAATGTTATAATATTCTATAAATTACTCAGTCTCATGTATATGACGGAAGTGTTGGGTGCAAAATGTGTATCACGGAACAAGTTGTACATGAAAAATGAAAAATGTGAACCCGCGACTCCGTAAATGTTGGGTGAAAAATGTATGTGATAGAAGTGTTGGGTGCAAAATGTATATCACGGAACGACGACATGAAAAATGAAAATTTAAAAAAAAAATCATCTTTATTATCATAAACAAAATCAAAATTCCAAATTTACATTTAGAAAGGTTAAAAATAATATTGAATAAAATTTAAATATTTGTTTATACAATTCATTAAGTAAAAAGTGTTATAACATTATATAAATTACTATAAATCTTGGTAAATGTTATAATATTATATAAATTACAATGTTATAATATTTTATAAATTACATGAAAAATGAAAAATAAAATAAATTTCACCTTTATTATCATAAACAAAATCAAAATTCCAAAATTTCAAATTTACATTTAAAAACTTTAAAAATAATATTGAATAAAATTTAAATATTTGTTTATACTATTCATTAAGTAAAAAATGTTATAGCATTATGTAAATTACTATAAATCTTGATACAATGTTATAATATTCTATAAATTACTCAGTCCCATGTATATGACGGAATTGTGGGTGCAAAATGTATATGAAGGAAGTGTTGGGTGCAAAATGTATATCACGGTCTACATGAAAAATGAAAAGACTTTGTAATTGTTGGGTTACATGAGTTATGTATTAAATATTCCATGTACTATCAAACTTAGATACTAGGAACATTTGTTGATGTAAACAACTTTGCAACCCACACATTTACTCTCATATTAACATGGAGCAGTTGTTAATATGTGATAATGTTTTGTTAAATTTTATTCAATTAATTATTCAAATTTATTTTTATTTTCATGTCCAGCTTGTTCTGTGATATACATGTTAAGTAAACATTTAAGGCTTTGAGGCCTGATAGGTAAACATTTAAGGCTCTCAGAACCGTCCGTCTAAGGGCCTCACACTGTGTAAACATTTAAGAAATAATGTGTGTGGCACGCTTTACGTATGTTAAGTACTTAATAATAATAAAAAATAGACAAACCTTGGATACCTTGGATACGCTAGCATATCAAACATTGGGATAAATTTAGCTAGCAGAAAATGCTAAGACAAACATTCGAACTAATGCTAGCATTAATTCACCTTCAAGAAATGCATAAAAAAATATATGATTCAAAAAGACAGTATACGATCAAAAAGTTTGGATATATTAACATATAAAACATTTTGGGAAGAGTGAAGCTGACAATAAGACCTCCAATCTGTTATCCAATCAGATTATGACATATATGGTACTTTTTATTATATAAAAATCAATGTTTTTTGTTCTCTAATTCCAACATTAGATATTATGCAAATATTTGCGGTCAAAGGACAAACTAATACTAGGTCAACTAATTATGGATCGCTATAATCTCTCTATACCTACTACAGAGACTAATAATGATATGTCCAAATGTATAAAGTATATCAAATAACGATATGCCCAAATATATAAATACTATAGTAAATATAATAAACATATTCAAATTAAAATAATTAAATAATTATATATTGATTTGAAATCAATGAAATAAAATATATATTATATAATATTATATTTGATAATGATCATATTTATTATTCCTTAAAATTGATAAAGTTTAAAATTTTAAATCTGTATTCTATCATCAATAATGAACAAAATTTTAATAAACTATCAAAAATTTGGAAAAAAAAAATATTTTTTTATGTTTTAAATACTTATGTAATTAGTTTTATGGTAAGACATTTTTTTCAAATTCAATGATCCATCATAAAAAAAAAATATTTAATTAAAATTACATATATAACATTTTACATATTATATAAATTTTAATAAAATATATATTTTAAATTATTGATAAAGCAGTTTTTTGGGTTAAAAATAGAAAACAAATTATAATATTTAAGACTATTGGTTAAGCTATTTTATTGATATCATGTTATAACATTAAAGCATACCAATATCCAATACAACCATATACCTTAAATAACATTTAACTTTAATCTTACATATAATATTAAAAAATATTTAATTAAAAAAATATTTTTTAAAAATTATTTAATTTTTTATACCTTTTCTTTTCAATTATAATATAAAAATAATATATAACGAATCACATTCAAGGAGAGATGTAAATATCGCATAGGGGAATTAAAAACTTTAGACCACCTAAACCAAAAACGATATTTATTATTGGATCCATATCCTCGCTTCCATTGTAGCGAAGAAATTTAGAACACGCGAACTCGAAAATAATATTTATTGTTCGCTTCATATCTTCCGTGTCATAGGAGGGACCACAAAACTTGTACTTGAAATGACCATAAAAAAAAAAAATATGCACATTGGTATCAACTAGACAATGTGTCTAATGGAGTTAGTGAATAATTTGGAAAAGTAGTTATGATCTATTTATATTTTAATATTTTTGGTAAAATTTATTATAAATTGATTGTTAATAGGGAGTGAAAATGGTTTTTAGATTTATTATTGTTATTCAAGAAAAATATTCATTATTATTATTCAAGAAAAATATGTATAATTGATTTTAAAAGTATTATTAATACAATTTTCTCAATAATTTGATTCTCCATTTTTATTTATAATTAATTTTAAAAATATTATTAATACAATTTTCTCAATAATTTGATTCTCAATTTTTATTTACCATTCTTACAAATTAAAAGTGTTAAATTTTATTAAATTAATAATTTAATTTAAAATCACATGTTAATTTTAATTTTTAAAAAATTACAAAACTAAAATTTGGATATTTGAATATGTCTATCGAACTTTTAATTAAATCTATAATTATTTATTTTAAAAATAAATAATTTACCAATCATATACATTTCAAAATTAAAAATTGATTATAATAAATATTAAATAGTTTTGTTTGAAAAATAAATCTACCTTATTAATCTTAACAAACCAATCTTAACAAAAAAATATTTCGTTCGATTTACTTGCTTAAGAACTTCATGAGTAGGTTATGTATTTTTTTCATTCCTATGTCATGGAATAGAGAGTATTGTATTGATAGCATTGTTTGTATAAGTTTTAATATATTAGTATTATTTTTTGGAAAATTGTTATTAATAATTTTATTTAAAAATTCTTGTAGAGGTTTATTGTATTTCAATTTTTTTTTTTTTTTTTTTTTGGTGAACATATAAATGATGGTGAGGGATTTTTTTTTTTGTTTTGTCTCTTATGATGGTGAGGATTTTTTTTTGTTTTTTGTCTCTTTATAGTCAATCCATCAAATACTATTTTTCTACATTGTTCTATGTCATTTTCTATAAAACATTATTTATTTATGGCATTAATAATAACACCATATTCTTAAATGGAATCAGTAAGATACATAGTTTGTTTATCTCAACAATTTCATTCTTTCAAACCTTGATTCAATCTTGATCATTTTTGGCCCATGAAAAACAAGCACAAATACAAGTTTTATAAGAAAATTGTGTATCTTAAGAAAAGACAAAAGCCTGCCAAGGATTCAACTTGCTTCAATTGTAAGCAGAAAGGCCATTGGGCACATCAATGCCTTAGAAAGAAAAACAAGCCAAAGTTGCCCGCACTCTTTGCCGAGGAGCTTGATCCCAAGTGGTGGGAATTATTTTACTATGCTCCTAATGAAAAAGTTGATGGAAATGTCATTTTTCTAGATCCTTCTAAATTCTCTTAAGATGATTCAGATTATCTCTCCTCTTCCTTTGAATTTAGTGATTCTAAGACACTAAATTGGGAGTGTGAGAAAACCACTTTTGATTTCTTCATGTTCTCAAGTCTGCAGAAACCATATCCCGAAAAGAGAAACAAAGAGATTGATTGGCTGCTTGAAATTACCCTGACTTGGAAATATACAATCAGGGAAAATCTAAGGAGAGAAAAGGCTAATCTACTAAGGTATGTTTCTACTACTAGTAACGATCTAGTGAAAGTCCTATATGGTAATCCATCATCTAGTAAATATGCCACGACAGACCTGTATTCTTATTTTCCAAATCAACATAAAGACAAACAAAATTTTAGAAAAGATAGAGAAAAGTTGTTAAAACTCCAATTGAAAGAGCAGCAGAAAATGTTGAAAATTACTCTCAAAAACATTAAGCAAATCAATCTCTCCATTGAAGAAATAAGAACTAAGAGAAATAATTCATCATATGAAGAATTATCTAGAGTGTATGAAGATGAATTCGTTGCACCAAAGGGATATAGGAAAAAGAAATATGGGAAAAAGAAAATAGAAAGTTTTGATGATTCTTCTAAAGAATCTTCCAGTTCTTCTAAAAAAAGAAGATTCAAAACCAAGTTATCCAAAAGAGGTAAAGCGAAGTCCTACATTTCTATCATTTGGAGGAACAAAGTTCTACATGAAGATCACATTTTTTCCACCTGAGACAAAACCATATGATGTAGATTGCTTAGTTGATATTGGTTGTCAGTTAAATTTACTAAGAAAGAATGTAATTCTATAATTCTATTGGGAAAGACCTACCATGACAGGAAAGGTCATAGATGGTTCAGAAGTACCCATAAAAGGCCAAATGGAAAACTTCCCATTAAAAATTGGTAAGCAATATTTCAAGCTTTCTTTCCACTATGTGAACCGGATTAATGATGATTGTGTGTTAGGTGTAGAATTCATTGAACTTATAGATCCCATGAGAATAAACAAGAAAGAAAAGATGTTTGAATTCTATTTAAATGGGACAAAGATCCAAACTCCTTTGTTTACTGAAGGGAGATCTAGAAGCAGAGAAAAAGAACAGCCAAAGGTCTCTGAACAAGCCCCATCATCAAGAGACTTACACAAAATGGAAAGGAGCATCTATTATGCACAGATACATGGAGAAAAAATGTTGAAAGAAATTTCAGAAAAAATCATCAGAGATAGCACTTTACAATCCCCTAATGCCTTTTGGCACTAGGAGAAATATTTTTTGTCTCTTCCATATGATTCTTTGGTCACGATTACTCCACAAAAGGCATCGACAGCCTTGATGAGTCCAACAGATATCCATACTTGCCAACAATAAATTAATGATCGCCTATACAAGGGGTTGATAGAGCCATCATAGACTGCATGGGCTTGCAAAGCTTTTATGTCAACAAGCACTTTGAGAAAAAAAAAAGGAAAGTCGAGGTTGGTAGTCAAATTCAAACCGCTAAGCAAAGTTCTTTAGAACATCAAGTATCCTCTTCCAAATAAAATATCATTATTACATAGAATAAAAGGCAAAATTGTATTTAGTAAAATTTGATTTAAAATCAGGATTCTATCAAATAGGTATAGTCCCAGAGGATAGACATAAAACTTTTTTTTTTGTACGCCATGGTTATTATCAGTGGAAAGTAATGGATTTTGGTTTAAAGAACGCTCCTAGCGAATTCCAAAAGAGAATGGAATACATATTTAGGGAGTATCCATGGCTAATTATTTATATTGATGATATCCTGGTATGTTCAAAGAATCTCTAAGAACACCTCAAACACTTGCAACAATTCTATGATCTTGTGTTTAGGCACGATCTGGTTTTATCCAAGACCAAAATGGAATTCAGAAAAACTGAAATTGATTTCTCGGTTTTAGGATAACAAAAGGCCAGGAAATTCTCCAAGACCATATTTTGAAATCCTTTACAGAGTTTCCTGACATTCTTCATGAAAAAATACAACTGCAGAGGTTTTTAGGCAGTGTCAACTATATTCAGCCATTCTACAAAGGGAAAGAAGATGACATTTTGATCCTGCAATAGAGATTGAAAAATAATCCTCCAATTGATTCAATGACTAAAGTTGTCACGAGGATTAAAGACAAGATCCGGACTTTTCCACCATTATCCCTACCTACTAGAGAAGGGAACTATTTCGTAGAGACAGATGCATCAAATAGTACATGAGCAGGTATGCTAATTGAAGAAATTAATGGAGTTGAAACTATATGCTCATATGCTTTGGGTTATTTTCGGGGAGCAGATATTAGTTACCCTTCCAACCACAAAGAACTTCTTGTTGTAAAAAAGGAAGTGCTCCATTTCAAACTCTATCTCAAACCAGTAAAATTCCTAATTAGATCCGATCTGAAATTTTACCTGGGATGTTAAAATCTGAAAAGCTCCTTACAGAGTCTCACTCTAGAATTCAAAAATGGATTTTATGGCTAGATAATTTTGATTTCACTATACAACATAAACCTGGTCATTTAAACTGCCTTGTTGATATGTTAACTAGGGAAGCCAAGACTACATATTTATCCATGTTTTCAGCAGGACCATCAAATAAAGGTAAACAACCTATGACTCGGGAAGAAGAAGATCGAGATCGAGCCACAAGAAGAAAAGAAGTCTTGATAGTATTAAGTCAAGAATTAATAGAGATGATGATCAACGAGAAATAAGAAGAACAATTTTCAGCCAGATTGATTGAAGGAATCAAGGATTCTCCCCTGAAAATCCAAATCCTCGAAAAATGGGAGTTGAAGGTATTTGTAGGCCTAAGAAATGATTCAAAAGTGATATGGGGTTGCGTTCAACAATTCTCCATAGATTATGATGATAAAGATATGTGTTACTGTGATATTGGCTTTGGACCAGCACGTTGGGAGAATTATGCCATATTGTTACAATTGGCTCGTGAAAAGAGGGAAATTGTTGTTTGTACAGATACTAAAAACTTAGTAAGAAAACCATGGACTAGATGGACTGAAATTTTGTTTGAAAGATTTATGCGAAGGGAGGAATGGTCATTAAAAGTACCTTAGTTTATTTTTAATTTGCAACATGAACTTTTTATTACAGCACAATATGAACTCTGGTTCAAATTCAAGCTAAAATTTGTTGTTGCATATTTATCCAAACTTGACTCTCCGAAGCTTGTACAATATGAATAGGAATTAAAAGATAAGGATGGAAAAAACCTAGGCATAGCCTGAGAAGAGATACTCCTAACCCATAAGGTATGAACTAGCTATCAAGGAGAGTATCTTAAAGACCATAAGCATGCACTTATGCCTGAATCCTTCGTGGGTCGTTTCCTTGATGATTTCCTCTTTCCAGTACTAGATGTACCTGAATCTCAGGATCCATATAGCTACGAATCTGATATCTCCTGGACTGAAGAAGAGATTCATAATTTGAATAATTTCATGGAGGATTAGTGCGGAAGCATTGTGGACCCTAATTTGTACATAGTATCTTTACTTTGTTGGACATGCAATATTTTATAAAATCTTAAGAGATTCTATGTGGGTGGCAGTACACTCCACTTTGTACTTTGTGTATTTGTCAGCTATTTCATATGTCATACATTTCCATGGGTGACGTAGCACTCCACATTGTATCTGTCAGGTCTGATTTAGGTCCCCATATGTCGAAAGACCATTAAGGGATGAGATAACAAGTGGTTTTCCCCACCTTCCTCGAATCTTAGTCGGATTTTTTCTTTTGTTATTTTGGTCCAAGTGGTTGTCCCCACTTGCCCCAAATCTTAGTCATATTTTGTATTTTTTCAGTCCAATCCAAGTGGTTGTCCTCACTTGCCCTGAATCTTAGACATAATTTGTCTTTTTTCAATCCGATCGGATCACGAGAAATATCCCCTCATGAAAAGCATTTTCTTTTGACCTAAAGATGTCAGTTAGTAATTCTCAGTTAGTTCACTGGCGATGTTATAAGTAAAGGCCTGAGCCTCTCATTTTATCATTCAAGAGATCGAATTCTTAGCTCTGCAAGTTTGAGTCTAAGTCCCTGTGTTATAATTATGTAAATCATTTTAGTTTACACATGCTCTCTCCTCGCATCTATTGATGATCTTGAGGATCAAAAGTAAATGGATGAGATAGTTTGTCTGTTCTGGGATAAAATTCATTCTTGTGTAGATGAATTCTAAAGAAGTCCATATGTAATGAATATTGGAGGTCAATCCTGCTTGTTGGTATCAAATCCAAGGACTTCAGTCTTCAAGCTTCTATCAAATTTGTAAGAGCTTGTTTATTTAATGAAATATTTGCATATTGTAACATTTATGCAACATCTTTATGTTGTTCTATTAATTTTATTTCCATTCGGCTATCTATCTGCATGAATGTCATTTCTAGTAAATGATGAGAAAATAGTTTAAAGCCAATGGGTTGTGAGGAAAATTGTAGGTCAATAAAGCCAAGGATTGGTATCTATGACCGTAGGTCGTTCCTTGTTATCATGGTTATTTTCTCTAAGTTGATTATATTTTAGATGGATCCTTCCATGGATATATTTGACTTCACAGAAGTATCTACTTCAGTATATAGTATCCCATGACATCTATAGAAAAACAATGAGTTTCATCAATGCTTTCAGGAACAAGTTCCAACAAAATTTTAATCTCCATTCATGAGCCTAATTCTTCAGAACACTAGGAACTCCCCCCTATCTATCCACAAGATGGTGTAATTACCTATCTCATTCATTCATCAAATTCCATTCTATTGAAATTCCTTTCTCTTCTCATGAAGATCTAGTAAATATTGCCTTAATATAAAGAGATCTAATTGACTGGGAAAAAAGACAAGGATATTCTTACGCTCATATAGGTGCAATCAAGTTTGTCTTAAATCCTTTATTTAGACCATATCTTCATTTATATTCTCTGGTCCGTGTCATTGATATCAGACATAATAAATTCTTCGATGCTTTAGTTGGTGGATTTTTCGCACCTCTTTCTGATGGCCCCACCTTTGCAACTGTTTTCCTAAATACTTTGTTTCACTTTTTGATCCTTATATATATGAATTCTTAAAAGCTTATGTTCTCCCTTCATGCTTCGATATGACAGTAAATTCTCGGATCATTCAACTCAAGTCTCTCTTGGTTATTCATTTTGGAAATGATACTCTTCCTCCTTTACAAAAAACTATTCAAAAAACTATTCAAAAAACTTTGCACTTGCACATCGTGGTGGAGAAGAAAAAATCCAAGCAAGTTTAGCATGTTACGTTTGACTAGACTAGGATAGAATATCCCACTTTCTGGGAAAATAAGTATGAGAAATACAAAATCCAAATGATTTCCCATATATAGTACTTAACAAAGAAACCAGTTCCTTTGTCTAAAATCCATAGGTCCTTGTCCTTGAAACTCCCATAACTAAATCCTCCTGCATCTGAGATGAAACACACATGTAAATAGATTTCTACATCTTCTTCATCCAATATGTCAAACTCTCACAAACATATATCGAAACACCTTGAATGCTCGGCTTTCCAAGAAAAAATTAATAATCTACAAGGCCGCAAATCTTTGAAAATAGAAATCCCTAGTGTCAAGATATTTTCATGTTGTCACTTCCTAGAGAAGTTCTAGGAAAAATAAAAAGGTTTCCAGGTGGAGAAGAAACCTATCTCCCAGGAACTTCAGTTCAACTAATGGATTTATCATGTACATCCATCTAGATAGAGAAGTATGTACTCGCCTTACTAGGCATTATCGTGTAAGTGTTTTTGCCTATAAATTGTTGCATTGTATTGGACC
Organism: Picea sitchensis; assembly: GCA_010110895.2. NCBI lineage: Eukaryota > Viridiplantae > Streptophyta > Pinopsida > Pinales > Pinaceae > Picea > Picea sitchensis. The sequence continues at coordinate 480,399 of SNQJ01S0001380.1, forward strand.
AACTCTTAACTTTAGTCTTTGGATAATTATATAGAAACATGGACAATGAAAGTAACAGTGATTTCATCAAATGATCTATGCACATTCAATAATTCCAAGGGACCTGGGCATGCCTTTAGTTTTGATGTTATTGATTTTGAGTAATTCCAAGGGACTTGGGCATGCCTTTAGATTTGATGGTATTGATATGGAGTGTAGTGAGATACAGATCACATTTTTTAATACTCATGCAATGCTATTTTAAAATAGAGGTTGGGAAGGTCTACATAGTTTTTGACCAGTCCTTAAACATTGCAAAAAAAGAGTACAACCATTTAGTGAATGATTGGGAAATATATCTAAATAATTCTTCCAAAGTAGAGGCTTGCATGGAAGATGAAAAAATGATAACCACTCACAACTTTAGCTTCATTGCTATTAGGGATTTATCCAATTTCCCTAACAAATCTATCATTAACATTTTGGAGTGGCTATATCCATTAGTTAGCTATCCACCATCATGAGAAATAATGTCATTGAGGCTCATAAAAGAACCAATCAACTAGAGGACATGTCATCTTACACTATTGAGGTCACACTCTTAGGGATTTTATGCAACAGATTGAATCTTGAACATTGTTCTATCTAAAACAACTTCTAACAATCATTCTCAAAGCTGGAAAAACCTTTGAATTCAATAAAGTATTAGTCACTACACCCTTCACCTCCCAACTTAGTTTCAATGTTGATATCAAAGAGGAATATGAATTGAGAAATTCATAGTTTGATAGCCCAAGAATAGTTATTCACTCTTGGTCCTAGTATACAAGTCATGTCTTGGGTAGCCACCCATCTTCTTGTAATCATTTTCCTGAAATTGTCGATTAAGGGATAGGTCTAGAGCCAAAAACTACTTTCATTTTGGTTGAGGGAATGGTTTATTCCATGTATGTGAATAGTTTTCAGTACCTTGTTTTCCCCCTTATATATCAAGATATAACTTGTAGAAAACATTGACCCCAATTGAGGATGACATTTGGAATTGCTTGAGGTGTATCCAAATAATGTTTTACTATGGGCACATTTTGAAATTTGGCAATGAATCTATCATACAATGAAAATCAATGGCATTGCATTCCAAGAGGCTATATAACAACTTCTTGGTGTCCCATGTAAAAACAAATTTGAATATGGCTATGAGGGTAATACCAATCAAATTATAGATATGTTAGAGAAGAAGTTATTCAATACATACCTTTTCAAACTAGCAGTTATGAGGAAACATTTTCCACTCAAAAAGAAATCAAATGCATTCTAATTACATGTGAGAATGTGGCATCCATGACAACTCCAAAAGAGTAATTGGCCAAACCTATAGTTTATCTTGCATATCTATAAATTTTAATATCTATACTTCCTTCAAACAGTGGGTTGGAACTATTTTACATACTCACCTTGCATTGGGGTGTGTGCACAAAGTTGGTGGAAGAAAAAGTGGCAAGGGGGTCAGCAGGAAAGCGTGCACATTCTCAAGAACGAGCACATGTTCCTAATCCTATAGGTTTGGAAAGGCCCAAAAGTCCAGTCAACTTGCCACATAGGTTCGTCGGCAGGAACACATGTGCATTCCCGATGTAACCAATTTTTAAGGGACCACGGGTGCATTTTGTGTTCATTTTCACATTGTGCCTCGTTATTTTCCCAATTGGGGAAAGCAAAGACTATGGATAAAGGAGGAGAAAATCCTGGGATATTGCCACCGTGTCCATTTTTTTTTTGTAAGTAAGTATTTATATTACCTTCATAAAATAATGCTCAAAATACATATCTTAGGACCTGGTGCACGACCTACCAAAACTGGAAACCAGAGCTTGCACCAGGTCTCATATTGAAATAATTGTTTTCCTCGGAGGGCCAAAAAAAGTATGTGGATGCCAACATGGATACATAACCGGGTTGAGTCAAATACATGCCTATCAACTATTGAGACTGAGGACCAATGTGTATTCAAAACCAAGCTAGTAACTGTTAAAATTGAAAATATGTTATAGACATCAACCATGAGAAGAAATTATAATTAAACACCAGACTGACCACTTCCACCATCATCACGGGGAGGAATCTGCCCTGCTGAAGTGCATGCACAGTGAATACAACAAACCATACAAGGTTGGAAAGAGGCCTATCCTGAAACCTTATCGAGAAGGTCATCTAAATTGTGTTCCATCATCCCCTGGTGAAATTTTGTTCTGCGATGTCCCGGCGTAGCTAAAAAATTAATTATAACTAGTCTTCTTAGAACCGCCTTGGAGAATGCAGCTCCATTTCCCTACTAGAAGGAAGCTCTGGAACCTATGAACTAGTAGTTGTAGCCTGTTTGCGATGCAGAGCCGGACAAACCACATTAGGGGACCACTCTATCGCAGGCAGAGTGGAAGTTATTGAATTTTCCTATAAATGATCAAAGAGAATTTATTCCTCTACAAGCATGGCATTTTCCCAATTATCCCAACTATCATCCTCCTATTTGGTCATCGCAGGGGAAGAGGAAACCATAGAAGAGTCAGAAAGGTTGTATGATGGGAGAGGTGAGGGACGATGACTAACTTATCCATGAAGAGACCCTAAACCACGACTTGGTTTACCTCTTTCATGAGGCATCATGCTGAAGAAAGGAGCAGAGAACCAAAATGGGGGCATGAAGGAATTGGAAATGAGCAAAGGTAAGGAGATAGAGGAGAGGAATCCAGAGACAATAGAGATAAGTTTCTCAGCTGGAGTGAAAGTGAGAAGGGAGATGAACCAGAGTAGAGATAAATTAGCCATAGGGAGGTTTGAGGCCATTAAAAACACAATCCCATTATCATAAATGGCAATCGCCATATCTTTACCATCTTGGAGCTTACCGACCTGTGAAGTGACCTGCATCTTAATGTGGCACATGAGAGCCAGGGCGCGGGAGGGAGTCCAACATCAAAGATGTGTCTTGGGAAGAAGGTCGAGCACGTGGAGAGGATGTTGATGTCCAAATGTCACGTGGAAGAATATAGCTAGGTGGAACCCCATCCGGGGTTTGCCACCGTGTCCATTGCAAGAAAGGTATGGTTGATTTTTTGTCATTTCCTCTCTTTTCTTTGCAAAAAATACAAAACAATTAGTTATGGGTTATGGATGTAAATCCCAATGGCATTGAAAACTTAGTATCTAGGTTCACTACACATAATTAATACTTGAATGTAAATCTCTCAGCAATTACCTAATCTTGTATAGGTTTTTTTCAAATTCATTGTAAAGATAACGCATACTTTTTCTTTGTTTTACACAAAATTATGTTAATGATTTTGTTGGGATAAAATGAAATTGTTGTTTGTGATACCTTTTGTTGATGAAAATGAATGGCCTTATCCTAATACCAACATTTTCAAATTCTTCCTGGCTAGAGAAAAATAGTCGAGATTATTACCCTGTGTTTATAGCCTCTTTTACAAAAATGTCAATTAATTCTGCAGAAATATGTCCTTGGAATTAATGTTATCTTTTATAATTGAAGTATGTCAAAGAAAATAAAATATTCATAAAAAAAAAATATTTTGAATAATTTTTGAATAGATTAAGAATTAAAAATATCATAAAAGATTACACAGAAAACTCACATGAGATTTAAAAATCATCCAAATATTTTATTTATTCAAGTATGAAATATAGCCAACAATGTTCTTCATACCCAAAAAGTAAGGGCCAGAATGAGACTTAGCATTCAAATATGGTATATTAAATCATACAGAGAGTACTGGAATCTTTAAGTAAATCAAGACTAAAACAAAGTTGAAATGAAAGGCCACAAATGTCATTGCCTTGACTCTGCACAAAATCCTTAATCAGTAATGAAAACTAATCAATAAATCTAATAATAATCCACAGACTATGAGAGATAGGTGATCAATCTTGTGAAGTATATCAGCAAATCAATACTTCTTGGCTCTCCTTATTGTCACCTTCAGTAGGATTTTTCTATCAATAAGAAGTCCTTAACACTTATGTATTTCAAAGATGAATGAAATACTAAAGTAATATCACTTAAGAAGAAAGAGTAGACCTTATCAAAGTTGTTCTCTCTAGCACTCCCCCTTTTGCTTGTCCCTTCCAATCTTATTTTATTCTCTCAAAAGTAGTTTGATAAGTTCAACTACTTTTAGTTAAGTCACTTCATAAAATAATAATAATATTTAATGATGAGGATAAAATAAATACTAACTAATAGGTGGGGACCCCATAATGACCTTTGTTTAAATTTTATACATATCCCCCTTATGTTGGAGAAATTTCTATTTTCGACACACTAGTTCAGTGGGAGTAACATTAATTTGGTGGCATTTAACTAACTAGTTCTATTTTAGACTTTCTAATCTTAGACCATCACTATTAGGCATGCATTCCTAATTATAGAATGTCATTGCCTATATGAGTGAAGATCAATCACTCATTGATTAGATCATAATATACATTGATTCTCATTCTTCATTGTGTATATATCTTCCTTTTCTTGATAAACTTTGTTTGTGTATGCTTTAGCTAGGTCTCTTGTGCAGGTTTCCATGAAACACTAACATGGTATCAGATCCGAGTTTCTTGGAGCAACCTAGACAAGCCAGAGAAGTGCAAAAGAGTCCTTGAGTAAACCTAGTTTTTGCAATCGTCGCGGCCTATCCCTATCAAAAGGTGTGACAATTGGAATCGTCGCAGCCTATCCCTATCGTCGCACTGTGTTCTTCATCCGGGGTGCAACGATTCAATTTTTGACAATCGTCCCACTATGTCCTTTGCTAGGGTGCGATGATTTAGAATTGTCACACTTTACTCTTCTCTAGGGTGCGACAATTCAACAACCCTCAAAAAATTGTTTTTTTGCAGTAAAATTGCGATATCTTGAAATCTGCGATCTAGGTCGGGTTGAAATTTTTACTAGAGACATATAACATAGGGATGCCCATGGTCACCAAAAATATCCAAAACCCACATCATATTTTAGGATCTATAGTTTTTTTATCATATGTATAGTTTTCATAGCACCGTCAGTCATATCTCAGAATCCACGATCTGGGTTTTCGGGATCTTTTCAAAATCAATAGCAGGATGGAGGCGATGCAACTTCTTCAATCAAGTCCAATGATAATACTCACACTGTACAACTATTTTGAATGGAAGACAAAGGATGCATTCCAACTCAAAAGAGAAGGACCGTATAATTTGACAATGGCGACAGAAACATAACCTAAATCTGCGCTTGAGAAGACCAAATGGGTGAACCATAAGGATGAGGCCACATGACTACTTCTTGAGTTAATATCCATTGATTTATGGTTTCATGTTACCGCATGCAATACTCCAAACGATATCTGGACCAACTTAGAATGACTCTTTGGAAAGAAGGATGAGATGCGAGGTAATATGCTTGAGGTAGAGTTGAATACCTTAGACCCTAATTTTTTTGATAATATATAGGATTTCTTTACTAAATTTAAATCTTTGATTTTGAGCTTGGGTGAATGTGGTATTGACAAGTCTACACAAGAGAAACAAATTATTCTAACAATCTTGGCCATGCTAGGACCAGAATATGTTGTATATGTCTCCAATTTCCATTCTGGCAGATGTCTTTTGGGCGCAAATTGGAAAATGCCTACGATGACTCAGTTGATTGAATCTCTCACAAAAGAGCAGACAAAACTCATACATATAGGCCTCATGAAAGATACCAAAGCACATGCACTCACCATGCATGATGGAAAAGGGTCATCCAATCAGAAATCGAAGCAGAAACGAAAAGATTTATTACATCCAGAGTCAAAGAAGGAGGGATATTCCAAACACTTCAAGGATTCTTCAGGTTCCAAAGATTCTTCAAATTCCAAAGGGAAGAATAAAAAGGGAAATCAATGCACATATTGCAATGAACCGAATCATGAAGAATCCACATGCATGAAGAAGCAAATCGATCTTATGACACAAGTACTTCAGAAGAATAACCTTAGAGACTTCATTCTTGAAGGAGCCAAGAAGAAGAAGGAAGAAGACCATGCACCTAAGAAAGGTAATCATCATTCTCTAGTTGAAATTAATTCCTCATTTGATTCATGGATTATAGATTATGGTGCATCACATCATATGGCAGGTAAAGAGGAAGTTTTTACTTTTTTGAGTTCATGCTCTGGACCTCCTATTCTCATGGGGGATGATACTCCAATAGCAGTTGCAGGAGAGGGAAGAGTGGAACTCCCTAATGGAATTTTTGAGAATGTCTTACATGTTCCAAAGATTTCTAAAAATCTTTTCTCAGTTTATCATATCTCTCAAACAGGTAAAAGGGTTGAATTTAGATCGGATTCAGTTACTGTACTTGACATGCATGACAATTCCATTATTGTAGTTGGTGAGGTAGATCACAAATCATAGTTGTATAAATTCACTAAGTTTATTAACTATGAATCATCTTTGCTACTTACACATGCTAATGATAGTAGTAGAGTATGGCATGAGAGATTTTGTCATTTAAACTTTAGGTACATGTAGTGACTTTCCAAGCAAGGAATGGTCAAAGGCTTGCCATAAATTCAATTTTCTGAAGGGGTTTGTGAAGGATGCATTCTTGGCAAGCATCCTGAAGAGAAATTTGAAAAGGGGAAGGCAAAGAGAGCCTTCTCTTCCTTGGAGCTTGTTCACAGTGATCTCATGGGTCCATTTCCACATCTGTCCATCAACAAAGCAAGGTATGTTCTTACATTTATTGATAATTACTCACACTATACTTAGGTTTATTTTCTCAGACAAAAGTTTGGAGTTTTTTAGCATCTCAAAGACTTCAAAGCTCTAATAGAGACACAAACTGGGAAGAAAATCAAGATCCTTCGTACAAACAATGGGGGGGAGTATATCAAAAAATATGTTCAGAATATTTTTCTTGAAGCTGGTATTCAGTTGCAGCACACAGTTCCATACACTCCACAACAGAATGGAGTTGTTGAAAGGAAGAACATGTCTCTTAAGGAGATGACCAGTTGCATGTTGCATGCAATATCACTTCCTTCCAAGCTTTGGGCTGAGGCACTTAATTGTGCTACTTACATACATAACAAATCACCTCACAAATCTATTGAGGATAGAATACCTTTTAAGGCTTGGACATGTGACAAACCAGATGTCACACACTTTCACATCTTTGGATCTAGAGTGTGGGCCCATATTCCTTCTGAAAAGAGGAAAGTCTTAGACCTACAGAGCACACCTTTCATCTTTGTGGGATATCCAAATGATATGAAGGGGAACAGATTGATTGATCCCTCTACAGACCGGCTCATCATTGAGCGCATTGTTCAGTTTGAGGAGAGTCCTTTGCATGCACCTCCAATGCAACTTGCAGAGACTCTTGTGTTTCCATCAATTCCAGACATCATAGATGATGATTCCACACACTCAGATGCTACATATTCATACATAGATTCAGAGGATTTTATACATGTAGATGAGCAGGTAGTACAACCAAATGAGGAGACAACATTGGATCTTCAGCAAATTCCCAAGTGGGCACAGTCCACACTTCAGGCAGTAGGAAACCTTGCAGGGGATCCATTGGATTCGAGGAGGACTTGATCTCATCATGTGGATCCTTCTAATGTACTTTCATCTTTTGAACCAACGATGCCCATGCATTGTTATATGGTTCAATATTCTGATCCACATACCTATAGTGAGGTTGTTGGAAATCCACTATGGGAAGCAGCCATGCAGGAGGAGCAATACTCTCCCCTAGAGAATCAGACTTGGGATCTGGTTCCACTTCCACCAGGGAGGAAACTTGTCAGATGCAAATGGGTCTACAGGACCAAGAGAGAAGCGGATGGTCAGGTGAGCAGGTACAAGGCCATATTAGTTGCAAAAGGATTTCAGTAGATTCATGGGATAGATTATGATGAGACTTTTTCTCATGTAGAAAATATGAACTCCATTTGCTTGGCTCTAGCCATTGCAGCAACCAAAGGATGGGAAGTTCACCAGATGGATGTGAAGAATGATTTTCTTCATGGTCACCTTTCAGAGGAGATCTACATGGAGCAGCCACAGAGGTTCATTCACAACTCATCTTTAGTATGCAGACTCAAGAATTCTCTCTATGGCCTCAAGAAGGCACCTAGAGCATGGTATGAAAATATGGATTCTTACTTGATTTCACATGATTTTGTTAGATGTAAATCTGATTCCAATGTTTACATGTTGAGGACTACTAACTCTGTGATGATTTAGTACTCTATGTTGATGATCTTTTGATCACTGGTAGCTTTTCATTTCTTTGGTCAAATATATTTTGCATGACATGTTCTCTATGATAGGCATGGGTCCACTACACTTCTTTCTTGGTCTTGAGATTAGTGAAGATTATTTCAGCATCAAACTTTCTCAATCTAAGTATGTCAGGGATCTTTTGGATAGATTCCACATGAAAAATTGTAAGTCTGCACCTACACCCTTCTTATATGGGATCAGACTTGAGGATGGCGGGGATACACCATTAGTGGACATCACTTTGTATCGATAGTTGGTGGGGAGTCTTATGTATCTCACCCACACCCATCCATATATCTCATATGCGGTAGGAGAAGTTTCCATATACATGCAGGAACTCCATGATATGCACTAGAAGGATGCCAAGCGCATCCTCAGATATGTTCAAGGCACCATGAGTTATGGGATTCACTATGCAGTTAGTTGTGCATTAGATATCATAGGCTTGATAGATTCAGATTGGGTTGGTGATAGCACAGATTGCAAGTCCACATTAGGGTACACTCTCAGTTTGGGGTCAGGCCCAATTTGTTGGTCAAGTAAGAAGCAAACATCCATTGCTTTATCTTCTGCAGAGGTTGAGTACAGAGGAGTATTCAATTGTGTCATTCAAACACTTTGGCTTCAAAAATTCCTTACTGAGCTTGGTATCCAGTATCATTGCCCGACTATCATATGGTGTGACAATTAGAGTACACTAATATTTTGCAGAGATCCAGTACAACGATAGTGAACCAAACACATTGAGGTCCACATGCATTTCATCAGAGAGTTAGTACATGACAGGATCATTGATTTGTTTTTATGTCCTTCCTCTTAACAGACTACTGAAATATTCACCAAGACATTCACTGAGCAGAAGTTTCATACTTTGCAGTATCGTCTTGCAGTGAAGAACACAGTTGCCTAGCAACTGCCATTTTCTTCTTTTGATACATTATCTTTTGAGGGGGGCTTTTGTTCCCACGTGGTTTTCCCTCTTTCCTCATTTTTTTTCAGTGTTCATTAGTTGCATTGTACATGAGGACCTAATATGGCCTAGTTGTCGGGACTCATTTTTTACTCCATAGTGATGTTCAAGGGGGGTGTTGGAGAAATTTCTATTTTTGGCACACTAGTTCAGTGGGAGTTAACTGACTAGTTCTATTTTAGACTTTTTAATCTTAGACCATCATTATTATGCATGCATTCCTAATTATAGGATGGCATTGCCTATATGAGTGAAGATCACTCACTCATTGATTAGATCATAATATACATTGATTCTCATTATTCATTGTGTATCTCTCTTCCTTTTCTTGATAAGCTTTGTTTGTGTATGCTTTAGCTAGGTCTCCTGTGTAGGTTTCCATGAAACACTAACACCTTGTTCCTCCTTGAGAATATACAAATATATGTCATCGAGCATCAATTTAATCATCAACATAGCATATATATAAATCAACTCATAATCATTTGTAAACACCCTTGTGACTCTCGAATGATAAATATATTTATTAAAAATAAATATATCATATTGTTGTCTAAGTAAAAAACTGCCACAATATACCAAAAATAAATATACCATCAACTATCTCAAAAATAATATTGTTATGAAAATAACCAAAAATAACGAATAATCAACCAGTCCAAAGCATACCACTTTCCAAAAATAACCAGAACTGTCTTTAGTAGCAAAAGCATCATAATAACATTGTAAAATAAGAAGTCATATTTTTATGTGACGCAGCTTGCCTCTGTTTACTTTCTTGTGGGTTAATGACTTCCAACCTTCATCAATTCGTGCTTCAACTCTTATTGTTGATTCTTTCAGATTCATTTCCTCAAAGGAAAAATGTTTACTTTCAATTTTTGGACGTTTGGCATGAGAAGTGACTGAATGTGAAGAGCTCACTGAGTGATTAGAGTTGACAAACTGGGGAGGTCGTTTTCCTTTTATAAGCTCAGGCTCTTGAATTTGATATTTTAGCTTCTTTAATGGTTGAGAAAAGTGGACATGAGAAGATTCAAATGAAATATGTAGGGTGGATCACTTTAGAGGATGTGGAGGTAATGGAAATGAAGTTGTTGTCCATCTCTGAGCTTGATGATGAGGAGGATTAATAATTTCATTCCAACCATCATTGGTTGGAATTTTGGGAGAAATGAAACATGAGGTGGTACAAGGATACCAAAAAATCTTGTATAAGGTTGAATGGGTGGTCTTTTAGGTGGAGGATGGGGTTGGAAAGCCCCTGTCTCCTGACAAGTTCAAGAAACTGGTTTGTAGTAGTTGATTAAACTCCTTAGATTTGGCATCGAAATGGATTAAGAAGTGGAGTCTTTTATTTCCCAAAAATTCATTTGGTCTTATCCCTCTACCCCTGTTTCCTCTGCCACCACTACCTATATTGAAAAAACTCATTTGTAAGTACAAGGTAAAGTTAGAGCAGGAATATGCATAAAATAACCTAGAAATAGCTATGTTGATAGCAAACAACATGCAAGCAATCAAGGAGACACGGGAGAAATCGGTCAAGATTTGATGGTCACTTTTCAATTCGATGGTCAATTTCAAAGTTTTGTTCATAATGTCTGTAATGGGAAGGCTATGATTTTAAACAAGTCACAATTTTTACCACCTTCAAAATAAAAGGTGCTACCAGTAACACAACTTTTTGATTTGGGGGTTGATTTTTGTGTGTTTTACCCAAAAATATCATATTTTTTTGCTAGAGTTCTCGTTTTGAGGTCACATTTCTCATTAAGTTGGTAACTTTGTTCCCACTGGAAACTCTTACCACTGGTTATTATGGCGTAGAGTGGTGCAACTACTACTAAAAAGGATGTTGTGAACTTTTGTAGGTATTGCGTTGGCCCGAAAAATATCCTAACATCAGTTACATTAGTAGGAACTAGCCACTTCATGATGGCCTCCATCTTTGCAATATTTATCTTGATTTCCCCCCCATCGATCACATATCCCAAATACACCAATGTTTGCTGAGAAAAATCACATTTCTTGAGGTTATCCAGTAGGTGATGCTTTTTTAGAGTCTCTGACACATGCATGAGATGTGAGATGTGCTCCTCCCAGGTAGAGATATAAACCAATATGTCATCCAAATACACTATTACAAATGAATCTAAATATGGATGCAATACATCATTCATCAATCACATTAATGTAACAGGTGCATTACATAAACCAAAAGGAATGACCAACCATTCATACATACCTTTCCTTTTCTTGAAGGTGGTTTTCCAAGTGTCTTCTTATTTAACGCATACCTTGTGGTATCCCGATTTGATATCCAAATTGGTGAAGTACTTGGTATGCTACAATTGTTCTAAAAAATCATCAACCTTGGGTAGAGGGTATCGATTCTTGAGTGTGGTATTGTTCAAATATTTGTAGTTGATACACATTTTCCAAGTCCCATCCTTCATGGGTACTATGATGATAGGTGATCCACAAGGTGAAGTGATTAGTCAAATTAATCCCTACTCCAGTAGTTGTTGCAACTATTTTTTCACTTCTTCTCCTTCCAAAACATATTTTCTATACAACCCAATATTTGGTAACGGAGAGTCAGGAAACAACTATATCTCATGCTCCACTTCCTCCTTAGGTGGCATCCCTTTAGGCTCTTGGAACACTCCTTTGTACACTTGTAACAATTCCTACAAATGTTGTTTCTTATTTTTGGTACTGTAACACACCCACTATGGCATAATAGATTTATATCCTTTTTCTCTTTTTCTTTTATCTTGAGGGACGAAATCCTCGATTTCCTATGAGGTCCCAGTGCAGGCTAGTCCTTCCTGTCGGGGCCTTCCCTAAGCTAATCCGTCGGTTCTTTCATTGAAAACCTGTCTTGTACAACTCAGGTACCAAGTGTAGGTTTCCCCTCCGAGTTATCATTGGTTATGACCATGGCCAAGCTAAGAGGCGCCTTTCGCACTTTGTGGTTCAACTATGCACAAGGGTCGAGTCTTTCGACTCTTCAAACCTCGAAACCTGAAATCCTACCTTTGGGTGAGATCGAAAGATGCAAGTCTCTCCCTGATCCGACGGTCCTAGCTGTATCGGGCCTTCGGTAACTGGGAGTTCGAAAGGTAAGGAGGTCGAGTTCTTTGACTCTTCAAACCCCGAACCCTAAATCCTATTCATATTGAGCCAATTCAGAGTCTCACACTTCAGGACTTCGCGACTTGAGAAGATGAGGGGTCCTACCCTTTGGTCTTCCAGGTGTCGAAACATCGAAAATCCGAAACCTATTCATGCTAAGCCAATTCGGAGTTTCGCACCTCCGGACTTCGCGACTTACAAAAACGAGGGGTCTTATCCTTTGGTCTTTCGAGTACCGAAACACCGAAAAGTCGAAACCTATTCATGCTAAGCCAATTCATAGTTTTGCACTTCGGGACTTTGTGAATTGAGAAGACGAGGGGTCCTTCCCTTTGGTGTTCCAGGTGCCGAAACGCCGAAAATCCGAAACCTATTCATGCTAAGCCAATTCATAGTTTTTCACTTTGGAACTTTGCGACTTGCGAAGACGAGGGGTCCTGCCCTTTGGTCTTCCAGGTACCAAAACTCCAAAAAGCCGAAACCTATTCACGCTAAGCCAATTCAGAGTTTCACACCTCGGGACTTCACGACTTGTGAAGACGAGGGGTCCTACCCTTTGGTCTTCCAAATGTCAAAACACCAAAAAGTTGAAACCTATTCATGCTAAGCCAATTCAGAGTTTCACACTTTGAGACTTCGCGACTTGCGAAGACGAGGGGTCCTACCCTTTGGTCTTTCGGGTGCCGAAACCTATTCATGCTAAGCCAATTCGGAGTTTCAGGATGTTGCTCAGTCCACCCTCCAACCTATGTCAAATTCAAGGTCAATGGGAAATAGAGCTTTGACAAATCCTCCCGAGGGTTCCCGGGTAAATTATCCCTAGGTTTGGTGAGCTGACTAAAGCCTTCCTAAATCGCTGAGCTATATACTCTATGGTAGGGGGTAAGGTAACTCGTGGGTTTACTATCATAGTATCCCTTTACAGGGACTCACTCCGACTCGGGAGTGTGAGGAAACTTCTCGAGAGAAGTGCCTTCGGGAGATTAAACCAATGCATAGCACGAGCCAGGTAGATGGGGCCATTATCCAGGGCACAAACTCGTATCCTGAACCTACTCATTCTATGCCTAGACTAAATATGGTCATATAAGTATAAGTATGCATCCTTTGTTTCCAAATCAAAACACAGGCAGACACTTCCATACAGAAAACAGTCATGGGGGTATAAACATGAGTATGCATTTAGTTCAAAATATAAGACATAACACTTATCAGAAAACACCAGTCGTGTTGTGACTACTGAGAGGGGTGCTCGTTTCCACCCAATCGTAGGCTTAGTGAATCCAGATGGATTTTCCACTAGCCACCCCCGAGCTAGACCACAATGCTTGGAGATTCAGTTTCCTATTTCCAGCTCAACGAAAGTCCAGGACGAAGGTTTTCTTTCTCCTCCAATGTTCGGGACTCTCCATCTCTCCAGAGTTCCTTCCGTCTTCTTCCTCCATGATCCCCGTCGCGTGCGCTCTCCCTCTCCCCACACTTCCTTTCTTGCCTTTTTCTGCAAGGTTGCATGTGGTGCGAATTTCCCTTCTGTGGTCAGGTCTGAGGGATTCTACAGATGGCCAGTTCACCCCCATCCCCTCATTAACTCATGAGGAGTCTCCCCACCTACCATCCTGGCGAGTAATTCATTCCAGGGTCCGAGAGCTTCTTTGGTCTTTGAGCCAGTAAATACCAATACGGTATTGGTTCGGTGGAAGTTAACACCACCATGTCAGGTGCCTTCCACCACCTTTCATTAGCCATCATGGTCTCTTTCAGCACATCCCCCTCCCAGCAATCATGCAACATATATTCATAACTTTATTTACATTCATCGACCTTTATACAAAGGTCCGTCAAGTCAAACGTTCACATCTTTGAGTTTGCCATAGCTCTTGGCCAATATAGTTATTTTTACAGACTAGGGGAAACAAGGTGTTACAATTCGCTCCCCCTTAAAGGAACATTATCCTCTATGTTATATCTATCAAGAGGATGTGTATGTACAGAAGTAAACAAAATCGGATATGCTTGTTTCATGGCATCTTCCATTTCCCACATAGCCTCATCTGGGCCAAAATGTTTCCACTGCACCTTGACCTATGCAATGGTTCAATTCCTGAGTGGGGTTTCCTTTCTATCCAGTATGCATTGAGGTTCTGGTAGGAATTCTCCCTCCGGTTCCACCTGTATCACAGACCAGTCGATTACATGATTAGAATCGTGTACATATTTCTTCAATAATGAAACATGGAAAACATTATGTGCTTTTACTGTGGGAGGAAGTGCTAGCCTATAGGCTACAGGTCCTACTCTATCTAGAACTTCAAAGGGTCCACAATACCAAGGTGTCAACTTGGCACAAGCTCCCATTTTCAGGGAACTCTTCCTGGGCCTAACTCAGAGATATACGTGTTCTCCCTCCTTGAACTCTCTTGGAGTTCTCTTTCGGTCGACGTAACTTTTCTGTCTGTTCTGAGGGATCTTTAGATTTTGTTTTATCTGAATCACTTGTTGTTCCATTTCCTTCAACATGTCGAGTCCAATAGTAACTCTACTTACGGGATTACTCCAACTGAATGGAGTGTTACACGACCTACCGTAGAGGACTTCGAAAGGACTTGTCTTCAGGGATTCTTGGTAGTCGTTGTTGTAGGCGAATTCCACCAGTGGCAGGTAATCTTCCCACTTTTTGGGTTGATGCATTACATGCATCCTTAGCATGTCTTCTAATATTTGGTTCACTCTTTCCATCTATCCATCAGTTTGAGGATGATAGGTTGTGTTAAACAATAACTTGGTCTCCAGGCCAACCATCAGGGATTTCCAAAAGCTGGAAGTAAATTTCGTGTCTCTGTCAAACACGATCTCTTTAGGCATACCATGCAGTATGAATATCTCCTTCATGAATATGTTGGCAATGTCTATTGCCTTGCAAGTCGACTTGATGGGAATAAAATGAGCAGCCTTGCTCAATTTATCCACCACTACCATGATGGCGTCATTCCGTTTGGTCGAGGTTGGTAATCCGGTGATAAAATCCATGGAGATGGTTTCTCATTTCCAATCCGGCATTGTTAAAGGTTGTAATAATCATGTTGGGTGTCGTTGTTCTGCTTTAACTTGTTGGCATTATATGCATCTGGCTAAGTACTTAGCTATGTACTTCTTCAATCCAGGCCAATAGAATTGTTTCCTGGTGGTCGTGATCATCTTCTGGTATCCTGGATGACCATTATAGGGTCTTTTATGTAGTTCATCCATTATGAACCTCTTCAATTTGTCACAATCTGGAATATACAATATGTTTCTATAAGTGAGAAAACCTCCTTCTATCATCTCGTAGCCTTCATATTTTATCTCTATGGGTTCTTGCTCCAGGTACGAGGTCACAGTTTGGAAGAATGTGTTTGTTTCTTGTGCATTCTTGACACTTTCCTTGACATCCGTCTCGCAGGTGCTTACTGTTGCCAGGTGAATTGTTTTCATACTTCTGCTAAGGGCATCGACCACCTTATTTTCCTTTCTTTTAATATGTTTGACTTCAAAATCAAACTCACTAAAGAGGGCCATCCACCTAGCTTGTCTGGCATTGAGCTTTGGTTGGTCAAACAGATATCGTAATCCACAGTGGTCTGTCATGAGTACAAATTTCCTTCCCAAGAGGTAATGCCTCCACATTTTCAAGGCGTGCACTATGGCGACCAGTTCTAGATCATGGGTCACATAGTTGACTTCGTGCTCATTCAATTTTTGGGAATCATAGCAGACCACACTTCCTCCTTGCATAAGGACTCTTCCGAGCCCTTCCTTACAGGCATCTATGCACACGAGGAAGTCAACTTCGGGATTGACGATCTTCAACACAGGTGCGTGGGTCAGTAGATGTTTCAGGGTTTGAAATCTTTCTTCACATATTTGTGTCCATGTGAATTTAATCCCCTTCTTCTGGAGGGCAGTGATTTGACATCCAATCTTGGAGAATCCTTTTATAAATCTCCTATAGTATCCTGCTAAGCCCATAAAGGATCTGATATCCGAAACGTCCTTTGGGGTAGGCCATTCCATGATAGACCCGATCTTGTCAAGGTCTACTGCTACTCCTTCTTTAGATAGGACATGGCCCAAGTAATGTATTTGCTTCTAGAAGAAGTCACACTTGCTGAATTTGGCATAGAGATTTTGTCCTCTTAGCACTTGAAGTACAAGCCTAAGGTGTTCCTCATGCTCCTCTCTATTCTTGGAGTAAATTAATATATCATCAATAAAAACCAGTACAAATTTGTCTAGGAATTTGTTGAGCACATTGTTCATCAAGCACATAAAAGTGGCAAGGGAATTGGTTAATCTGAATGGTACTACCACAAACTCATAGTGACCATATCTCATCCTGAAGGCAGTTTTGTGGATGTCTTCACCCTTGATTCAGACTTGATGGTATCCAGATCTCAAGTCAATCTTTGAGAAAATGGAAGCACCTCGCAATTGATCGAACAGGTCATCGATCCTAGGTAAGGGGTACTTGTTCTTTATGGTTACCTTATTGAGTTGTCTATAATCTACACACAGTCGGAGGGTACCATATTTATTTTTCACAAACAGGACTGGTGCTCCCCACGGAGACACGCTGGGTCGGATATAGCCTATGTCCATCATTTCTTTTAGTTGTAATTTAAGCTCAACTAGCTCGAGTGTGCTCATCCTGTAGGGTGTCCTAGACACTGGCACTGCTCTTGGTGCAAGTTCTATCGAGAATTCAATGTCCCTTCTCGGAGGTAAACCTGGTACCTCTTCCGGAAATACATCCCTATATTCTCTTAGTGTGGGGTGGTCTTCGAGGTTTGGTTTGTTATCTTCAATTTATTTCAACACCTGTATCACATATAGTGGACATCCCTTTCTGCAATACTTTCTCATTTGAAGAGCTAATATCTGTCTCACCGAGACAGGTTTCTGGATCCCTTGAAGGGTTATCCTTCTTCCTTCTTCACTTACATATTCTAAGGTTTTATGGTAACAGTCTAGTCTGGATTTATGCATGGCTAGCCAGTCCATACCAATCAACAGGTCATACGATCCTAGGGGTAATATGTTAAGGGTTGCTTGGGTGGGGAATTCACCCATTATGAACTAGCAAGCTGGTATGACCTCTGCTACCTTTCTCTTGGTGCTAGTGGCTAATTGTACCAACCATGGCTTGGTGTGTTTATGTGGTTGTAGTTTACACTTATTAATAGCCTTAGGGGCTATATAACTCAAATTTGAACCAGGGTCAATCAGAATAGACACTAGATGGTTGGTGATCATACCTTATATTTCCACCATTGAAGCTTGGTGGTCAGCTTGGTTGTTATCCAAGGCTGCATAAATTTGCAGCACACTCCTGGCCACGTCATTGATGGTGGTAGCTTCTTGAACACTGTAAATTCTCTGGTTATTCTGTTGTCAGTGCGGGTAGTCCCTCAGTAGATGTTCCTCTCCACAACCCCAACATTTCAAAGGTTCTCTCTTTGGGTTATCAGTCTTTCCTGCGGAAGATCCAGAAGGTTTATTTCCACCCAAGGAAGGGAAGTTCTGTTGGTGTACACTTCGGGCTAGGAAGCTCATCCTTGAGTTCTTTTTATAGTTTTTAAATCTTGGGGATTTAAACCCCTTTTTTTCTGTAATCCCGAACTATTCTTCTGCTTACAGCCTTCACAAGGTTATGTCCAATGCCCAAGTTGTTCATAACAATATCTTCCATTTCGGATAGTGTCTTCTAGGGTCTTCGGCTCATCAAACTCAATCTTGTTCTGATAGTCCTTAGGTAGTCCACTGATGAATCGTTGCACCTGTTCCTTTTCTGCTTTTATATAGGGTACGTACCTCAGCAACTCGAGGAATTTGCTGACATATTCCTCTATGGTGAGTTGCCCCAGCTTGAGTTCATAGAATTCTTTAGTCTTTTCGTCGAAATACTTTTCCGACAGATACTTCTTCCTGAAGTGTTTCTCAAACCATTGTTACACATGATTTTGGTCACTCTGGTGATGTCTTAACAATGGTGTATTCAGGCTCCCAACAAGGACATTTTGCCTTAGAAAAGTGGCCCTTGTCTCCTTCCAAAAAACATATTTTCAAAGTGAGTTCGCAGGCTGCATATGGCCTAGGGTGCAAGAATCCCTCATTCTCGTAGGCCACCTACACTTAAGGTGTGAACTTCTCGCATTTTTCTCCATACACAGGGGGTGAACCTATTTTTAAGCTTGGAAAAGAGAAGAGGTCTCGAGGGT
Source organism: Picea sitchensis (assembly GCA_010110895.2). Classification (NCBI taxonomy): domain Eukaryota; kingdom Viridiplantae; phylum Streptophyta; class Pinopsida; order Pinales; family Pinaceae; genus Picea; species Picea sitchensis. The sequence goes on from SNQJ01S0001380.1 coordinate 499,080, forward strand.
TCTAGAAGGGAATCTTCTAGAAAATGAGTTGGCATTTGTATGGTTGTCATTTTACTGACTTCTCAGATTTGATGGGATCATCCTCATCCATGTAACCATCNTGCTTTTATATAGGGTACGTACCTCAGCAACTCGAGGAATTTGCTGACATATTCCTCTATGGTGAGTTGCCCCAGCTTGAGTTCATAGAATTCTTTAGTCTTTTCGTCGAAATACTTTTCCGACAGATACTTCTTCCTGAAGTGTTTCTCAAACCATTGTTACACATGATTTTGGTCACTCTGGTGATGTCTTAACAATGGTGTATTCAGGCTCCCAACAAGGACATTTTGCCTTAGAAAAGTGGCCCTTGTCTCCTTCCAAAAAACATATTTTCAAAGTGAGTTCGCAGGCTGCATATGGCCTAGGGTGCAAGAATCCCTCATTCTCGTAGGCCACCTACACTTAAGGTGTGAACTTCTCGCATTTTTCTCCATACACAGGGGGTGAACCTATTTTTAAGCTTGGAAAAGAGAAGAGGTCTCGAGGGTTCTAGAAGGGAATCTTCTAGAAAATGAGTTGGCATTTGTATGGTTGTCATTTTACTGACTTCTCAGATTTGATGGGATCATCCTCATCCATGTAACCATCTCTCCTTCTCCTATATATTGAAATGTTTCTCATGGAAAACGTTAAGCAAGATTGAATGAAGAATTGGTGAAAGAATTGTGTGAAGAACCCTGCTTGGACAGAGGCTTGAAGACTCTAGTTGGTCTATCAAGAGGAATTAGATCTTCTTCATGCAAGTACAGAGCAAGTGTGTGTGTTGGAACCAAGGGTCATTGAAAGGAAGCTTGGGACATCAAGGCAATCAGGTTGTATCTTCTACTTTCAATTAATATGATACAGCGGCATGTCCCTTTCCCATAAAGCCACTTTTACTTTATTATGTAATTCCTTGATCATATGCATAAGTTGACATTGAATACATTTTTCTATCTTCACTTTGGTTGGTTTGTGTTGTCTTGGAATTGACCTCACAAGAGCACCGGAGGGAAGCGGGAGCAACAAAGACCTAAGGAAGCGATATAAAGGTATGTCACGTATTCCTCCTTATTAGCAAATTCAATGATTACAAATTAGGGAAAGAGTCGTGTCCTGTCCTGTTTTGTTCTAGATCTAGGTAGATCTAGGGAGATCTGTTAGTGTCTGAACCTACCAATTAGTCTGATAACAAAATTGGCGACTCCACTGGGGATGCAACCCATTTCTCAGTGATTTTTGGTGTTTTTCCTTGGCCTTTTGCTCTTACCTTACCTTTTTTCATTTCTATCAATCTCTGAGTCTTGAGGAGACCCTGATAGACTCTATGGGTCCAGAGGTTCCTTAAAAAAAATTGTCATTTTTCCAAATTTTTCTTAGTTTCAGTCATTCTCGCACTAAACCCTTTTGTTTCTTATGAGAACTTCTGGAGTTCACACCCTACTGTGCAGTCCAGTGCGAACATCTCGCACACTACTTGTGACCAGCCTATGAGAATGCTCCATTCTCGCACTGTACACTACTACTTTCCTACGAACCCATTTTGCAAAATTTTGGGATTAAGGTCTTTTGTATGCCCAGATACCTAGATTTGTATGTGTGTTTGAATAGAACTTCTTGGGCCACTAATTGATTGTTTCTTGACTTTGGATTTTGTGAATGATTAGTCTTCGGAGATCGAAATCTCTTCTTGTTCATTTTTTCTCAACTATTATCTCTTGACCTTTTCTTAACAAGGATATAATCTCTAGTCCTGAAATTTGAGTGCTTGTTTGGTTGGGAGTCGATGATCGGTTTAAAAGTTGGGATTAATTGTCTTTCTCAATTTCTCATTACTTGGAAAATTGTTGTCCTCGTGCATTTGAAAAGAATAGTCTTGTTTTCTTCTTATTTTTGTATTCATTGAAAGATTGGTTTGGGTTTTGTTGTATATTTATTTTCATTAGTTGCTGGTTTTTCTTAGTTCCACCACTGTTGGGTGGTTTCTATTGAAAATTAAAAAACAATTTTTTTTTTAAAGCAATTTTTTATTTTGAAAATATTGGCATTCAATTGTTGAAATAGAACGAATAGAGAATTGGCATTGGTCGTGATTTGTTGATATTGCATTTTCAAAGAAGATTATATATCGTAGTTCAAGATTTCTCCAGAAAACTCCTCTTTCCCTCCCATACATAGGATTCATCGAATAGAAAATTGGCATCTTTCATTCCTATCTATGCATTGTTGGGTCAGAGTCTTACACAACATCGGTTTCATCGCCATCTCCTTTGAGTAACAACAGCCTTAAATAAAATCACGTGAATTTTAAAATTTAACTAGTAACTCTTTTATAGGACTCTATTACACCAACATTAGCTAGGCTAGAGATTTGGAATAAGGCAGAGAGATACACTCTCCAAAGCATAAAACACACAATAGCATCTTGTGGTAAGGAGTTTCAAATTCCATTTGCAATATTTTGTCCTGGGAAGCCCTTCTCACACAAGGGTCAAACCCGAGGTCGCATTGATATTAACAGAGTTACTCACCCTGCTTTGTTGATATCGATGTAGAGATTGCACATATTACGGGGGTCACTTGAAGGTATACCCACAATGATGAGTGGAAGCCTCTCAAGTTGATTTCAGGCTAGATACCCTACCCTTGCGTGTGGATCGGATTGTCGACTGTCCCCCCAAGATTTATTGTTGTTGATGGTAACCTTAGCAGCCTATCTTCTTAGGATCTTACACAAGGTGACTGTGAAGGGGCAAGTCTTCATGGTACCTGGAATCGACATTGACCAAACTCACTTGGACTCCTTGGAGTGTATACCCACGATTATGTGTGGGAGCTTGCACCAGGGTGTAAGTCCGTTAAGCAGGTCATCAGCGTAACTTTTCCACCCTAGCCCAGCCCCTTCTCGTCTCGTTGTTGTGATGTTGGATTTCATCACCAACTAGTGACTTCAGAATTAGAAGGTCGTGTTTACTTGGTGTTGTTTCCTAGATTTTTTACTAGCACATGTTGTTTGTTTACCCAAGTTGACCATAGAATTTTCTTCATAAGTTTTTAACTCGTTCACAATTGACCCTCCACGTCATTCACGTAGAATGCAAGGCTTACCCCCAGAAAATATGGAAGCTTCTCAACCCTTGCCTACCAGCTCACCAGAGGGCTCTCCTCAACAGAGTGAAGTCCAAGACGTCACCACTACACAAGTGGAAAGAACTGACTCTCTAGAACGATTCCAAATTTTCAATTCTCAAGAGGACTTTCGACTTCACCCCAACTCTGAGAGACGTATTGTGCGACTGAATTCTTCCGGAGAACTAGTTGTTCAGTCTTCTGGATCACCAACTGGGCATTTCCTAGGACCTGAGGGTCAATATCATTTTTGGGCTATTGACATTTTTAGACGGGACCTCTTTGGCTCAGGAGCAGGCATTGATATCATTGTCTCACCTGAGCTACCCGAAATATCTAATCCAGACGCAGTATCGTCTACCACTGCTTATTATTTTCTTGGTAGAGAAGCCCCGCAAGCCGACCACATCATGACTCTCCCTTTACAAATGGTCCATTACACAGATACTACGAATCTTCACACCGGGATTACCGCGACTAGACAATCCCCCATCGGCACATCGCTTTCGCCTAGAGTCACCCTGACTCTTCTACCCGGATACCGTGCATCGAATGTCTCTATTCTCGTTCCTACGCAAATCACATCCGGAACTCCTGGTGATCCCACTTCTTCTGGGCACTCTCCTCCCGGTTTCATTCCGACACTTCCTTTGCCCCCTTTCCGAGGACCTTTTCCATCCTCTATCGGAGGCGTTGATCCTAGTGGCACCATTCCGTCGTTCACACCAAATTACCAGATTCTTGTTGGTGGAAAATTTCACAAAGGAGGCCCAACTCAACCCCCGCTTGCAGGAAAAATCCCAATTGGAACACAACCCCTTATTGGAACACAACCCTCGATCGGAGGACAACCCCCACCGACCCCACCCTATGGAAAAAACATACCTCTGTCCTTGGCCCAGTATTGGAACTATCTGATCCAACATAATCCTCAATCGACTGGGGGGCAACAGCCTCAAGCTACATTCATTATACCCCCTAGCATAGGCCAACCTTATCCAGGTACATCGAATCCTATTTGGGGCTCGAACGCTCAACCCCACGCACCTGTTCAAGGGTACAACCCCATGAGTTACTTGCCTCCACAACAACCACCGAATCTACCCGGATCCTCGCATTATATGCAAACTGCTTATGGTCCCACTGGTTTTCAGATGGGACTCCCTCCCCAAAGTCACTAGTACCCGCATGTGAACAAACAATTACCTTTCTTAGCCACCCTATACCTCCCGGATCTATCGAGGATCCTAAATGATCCAATCTGTCACTCTCCCCAATGGCTCGCCATACCGGCCAAACTACCATCTGACATCCCTAAATTTGAAGGCAAAGCGGGAGAGGACCCAAACAATCACGTAATGACTTTTCACCTTTGGTGCTCATCCAACTCCTTGATGGATGACTCTATTCGTTTACGCCTTTTTCAACGAACTCTCACAGGTTCTGTCGTGAAGTGGTATATAGAATTACCACGAGGTTTCTTCGTCGACTTCAACACTCTCATTGTGGCTTTCCTCACCCACTACCAGTTACCGATCCGCTATGAAATAGGGATCGCGATTTTGAGCTCTTTTAAACAAACCAAAGCCACTCATATCTTCGATCACATTCATGAATGGAGACGGAGATGACGTCTCATCAAACTCGAACGTCCCGATCAGTTGTTGGCAAAATGGTTCACGAAATAATTTGTGAATGACATCTGTCGTGACATCGCCATGGGTGGAGTTATCACAGAAGAACAGTCCATTAGTCATGCTCAATACCTTGACCTCGTTTACTCACAAATGGGTACTCTTTACGACTTACTCCATGATGCACCTCGTCCTTCTACGTCCACCACTTCGACCACTCCTGTTGCTTCTCATGCAGCTGACGGTGTGATTGGCACTCTCCATGCCCAACCACATTATGTCCAAACCTCTAGCAACAACCCCAAACCCATGTCTTCTAATGTTCAAAATGCTTCATCTCCTACCCCTCCCACCGGCAAGAATTCTGAGGTAAATGCTGTCCAATCTACCCCCGTTGGTAAAAAAAAATCCAGAAAGGGAAAGGGTAAGAATAAGGAGGACAAAAATAATTTGCAAGCAAAAAGAAACAAAACACCACCTGTTGACGATAGGGATAAGCCCAAACCCTGATACCCTTGTCTTATCTGTGGTGATGATCAATAAACGAATGATTGTCCACGACGAGCCGAGGTTACTAAGTTCCTTCAAGGCACCACGAAACCACCCACTACGGTCATTTTGTCACAACCCTTCCCCTCCCAACAACAGGCCCAATTGGTCATTCATGACCAACCCTCCCCCTCCAATACATCTTATGTCTTAATGTGTATAGGAGATTCAAAGAAAAATGACATCGCCCTTACCACTCGAGCCAAAGATTATTCCTCCTCTAAAGGGAAGGTTGATGCTATACCTCCTTCATTGGTCCAACCATCTCCCACGACTCCACCTACCAACGGTCCTCTTCATCTCGAACGACCGAGCCTCGACACAGTCCTTCGCCCTCCTCCAAAGGGCGTCATTCAGAAATCGTCTTTCAATCCTCATGCTCATGTTGCCTAGAACTACAGTATTGTTGAAGATCTGGCCCAAGCACCATCCGCGATGTCAGCCCTCGAAGTCCTTCAAAGTTGTCCTATACAACAAAAGGCACTGTTGAAATCTATTGGTGGAATCGACCCTACGGATACGAATTTAATAATTTTTGACTTAGAAGATCACATTCCAAGGTTACCCCCTCAACTCGCATTCCAAATATAAGTTATTTTCTCTGACAAAAACATTTGTAGAACTATTATCAACGAGGGTGCATTGACGTGTTTCATGTCTATTACATGCTGGAAAACCATCGGCTCTCCCTCTTTGACTGAATCCCACAACACACTCAAAGCCTTTAATGGCTCTGGTTTTAAGCCTTATGGTGTCCTCCCTTCGTTGCTAATTACGTTAGAAGGAAAAAAGGTCCAAGTTGAAGTGGAAGTCTTTGACGCTCCTCTCGATTACAACCTTCTACTTGGTCATAGCTGGATTGACTCCATGCGCGCAGTTGTGTCGACTCTTTTTCATGTTGTACATTTCCCACATCAAGGAAAGGTAATTACCGTCGACCAATTAGCCTTCTTTAACTCAGATGCGCGTACTGGCAATGTATCGTTCATCGNACGTCGATGTGGGTCTTCTTAAAGACTCCTCATTAATGGGTACCTTCCCCATCCCACCACCCGATGTTCCACATCCGTCTGTCACTTCAATCAACATGATCTCCACCTCTATTCACAGAACCCCACCGTCTCATGATCCATGGATGGTACCCAACCCTGGCGATCATCTTCATTACGGCGATGAAATGTCGTTGAGCTCGGTCGAATCCACCTATCAGGCCATTCAATCAGCAACTCCTTCTACCCCATCTCTTGGTGATTTATCTCCAGATATGTTCCGCGTCATTTTTCCCACAGACGAAATGATTATGTCTGTTATAGAAGACACGCCCTGGGATGATGGACATCATCGTTCCATCCTCTTCCTGGAACAACACACCATCGAGAGCTACCGATGGATCTTGACCCCGTCGACCATTCTCGTCATTTCAATCGTTCTCGAATCTACACACGATGTGTTTTTCGAAGGGAACTTAAGCAATATCTCACCCACCATTCCCCTCTACATATCCATAAAACCTAGAATTGTCGAAAATGTGCATATTGGAGCTTCATGTTCCCCTAACAAAATCATCACCTACAAGTCACTTTTCAAATAATTTCGTGACGTCTTCACCTGGAGCTATGACGAAATGTCGGGTATTGACCCTGACATTATGATTCATGAGATCAAGACATACCCAGACGCTAAACCCATCCAGCAACGCCTTCATACGGTCCACCCGCGTAAAGCGGCCACTATCAAGCTTGAAGTCGAGAAACTTCTCAAAGCCAACGTTATTTACCCAGTGGCTCTCATTGACTGGGTTTCCAATCTTGTCCCAATCGATAAGAAACAAGGCACAATCCTCATGTGCGTTGATTATAGGGATATTAACAAAGCATGTCCTAAAGACAACTTTCCTACCCCCTTCGTCGACCAGATTGTCGACGATTGTGTTGGAAGTGAAATATTTTCTCTCATGGATGGTTTCTCCAGATATAATCAAATCAATATTGTTCTCGAGGACCAACACAAAATCGTTTTTGTTTTTCCTTGGGGCACTTTTGCCTATCGAAAACTTCCTTTCGGTCTAAAAAACGTTGGCGCAACTTTCCAGCACGCTGTGTCTTGTGCCTTCCATGATATCAAGAACATCGTGCAGCCATATCTTGATTACTTACCCGCTCATTCCATGCGTCGGGTCGATCATCCAATACACCTCCGAGCCATTTTCCTTTGATGTTTGTTTTACCATATACGCTTGAATCCTCACAAATGCGTTTTCTGCGTAGAATCCAACCGACTTCTAGGCTTTATTGTTTCACGTCAAGGGATCCAGGTATATCCTTTGAAGGTTGAGGAGATTCTCAATCTCCCTCCTCCTTCTTCTCTTCGTCAGTTACAAAGTTTGCAAGGAAAAGAAAACTTTCTTCGTCTTTTCATCCCGAACTATGCCAAGCTAACTCTTGGATTTACACGACTACTCAAAAAGGGGTCCAAGTTCGTATGGGATACCATCGCAAACAAAGCTTTCGAAGCTTTGAAATTGTCCCTAACACGTACTCCACTTCTCTGCCCCCCTGATTACAGTCGCAATTATTTCCTCTACCTCGTAGCCTCGGATTACACCATCGCTATGGTTCTCGTCCAGGAGGATGATTCTCATGAAGAACATGTCATCTATTAATTGAGTCGAAGTCTAACGCCTACCAAAACCAAGTATTTACATGTTGAAAAACTGGCCTTGGCATCCGTCCAAGCAGTTCAACGTTTCTGGCACTATATCCTCTCTCGCAAGACTACGGTAATTTCTAACTGCAACCCTATGCAACAAATTCTCACACGTCAATTTCTAGGGGGAAAATACTCCAAATGGATCTTAATACTCCAGGAGTTTGACTTGGAACTCGAACACGCTAAGTCCAAGAAATCCTTAGTGTTTGCCGAGTTGATATGCAACTTTACCTACTCTGAAATGAAAAAGGTAGCAGTTGATTGATTACCTGATGAATCCCTTTTTCTAATTAGTTCTGATGATCTTTGGTACGAAGATATCATCATATATCTCCAAACCCAGACTTTCCGACCCAATTTGTCTAGTACTGACCGTCGTCGAATACGCTACCAAGCTTGTCAATATATTATCCTCGGTGATACTATTTATCACTGTGGGATTGACTCAGTTTTTCGACGCTGCCTCACATTTGACGAGGCCGAGAAATCCCTAAATGACTGCCATTTCGGAGCCTGTGGTGGTCACATGTCTGGGTATGCCATTGCCTAGAAAATCTTGCGAGCTGGGTATTTTTAGCCCTCTTTATTTAATGATTGTATAATTGTCGTCCAAAAATGCCACACTTGCCAAACCTACAACCATAAAATACCATCACATCCCGCTCCTCTTCACCCTGTGGTCTCCATCAGTCCTTTTGCGAAATGGGGTATCGATTTCATGATATGTCACCCTCACTCGGACGGGGGGCATGGATACATTATTGTAGCCATAGACTATATTACAAAATGGGCCAAGGCAATGCCGACATTTGACAATACCGGGAAGACCGCAACATTATTCATATTCAATCACATCATAGCTCGTTTTGGTGCTCCTCAAGCTATTGTCACCGATCACGGTAGCCACTTTAGAAAATTCATGATGTCCGAACTCACTGAAAAGTTGGGTCTTCACCATGAAAACTCAATGCCCTATTACCCACAAGCCAATGGCCAAGTCGAAGCAATTAACAAAGTCCTCATAACCATGCTTCGATGAATGATAGTGATTCACAAAACTAGTTGGCACACAATGTTGTTTTCAGCATTGTGGGCTTACTGGATGTCCGTTAAGTCTGCTACTGGGTTTACACCATTCGATTAGTCTATGGTCTAGAAGTCATCCTGCCGATTGAATGTGAGATACCCTCCCTAAAACTAGTCGTCGAACTCCTACCAAACACGTCTGTTGAAGAAGAACGTCTGTTGTATCTCATGCGATTAGAGGAAACTCGACGAAACACTACCCTAGTCATAGAAGCCCAAAAGAAATGTGTCAAGGCCCAATACGAAAAACATGTCAAGCCTCACGTTTTCTCCGAAGGGGATCTGGTTCTCCTTTACAAACAAGATCGGGATATGCTAGGAGCTGAAAAATTCGAAGCCATGTGGCGAGGTCCTTACATCGTCGGACGAGTTCTGGAGAAAGGAGCTTATGAGTTAGTAGATTACGATGGTATCCCTTTGAGTGAACCCAAAAATGGGTTGTACTTAAAGAAGTACTATGCCTAAGATCACCTGTGCATGAGTACTTGTATTTTATTGTATCATACTTTTTGTGTGTACTATAGTATGCTTTTTCGTTATCTAACCTCTACCCTTATATTATGTTGTGTTTGGTTTCTAAATGTTGGAGCCTTCACCACCCCACGTTGGCTTCGCTGATGGCGCTAGTCGTAGTACTCAGAACCTTGCTTCTGCTGCTTGGGCAATTTACGCCCCTACAAATGACCTTATCACTCTACGAGGTGTGTGTCTCGGCCATTCGACCAACAATATTGTAGAGTATAGCACCGTTATCAAATTGTTGATTGATGTTATCTCACTCTGTATCCGTCACTTGGTTGTATGAATCGATTCACAACTAGTAGTACTATAGTTAAGTAATGTCTATATTGTTCGAAGTCCTACTTTATTATGGGTATATTTACGAATTCGCCTCTTGGAACGTTATTTTGATTATATTGAGTATCAGCATATTCCTAGATGTCTAAATACATTAACAGATGCATTAGCTAACTATGTATTAGACAGACATTTGAACCATTTATAAACCAATCACATCACATGTATCACACAACACAAAATAAGTCGGTAGAAGCCGTATATATGTATATAATGATCAAAAGTTTTGACAAAAAGTTATGTCCAAGGACCAAAATTTCAAAATATGAAGCTCATATCTTCTACAAAGTAGCAACATGGGTGACTCTCATGATAACACATGACTGCCCGGGCAACCCTATGAAGCAGTCGGCCAATAGACTCTGACACGCCCACAGTATGGCGTTGATAACACCGAGGGACCTCTCCGATAGGCATGTCTGGAATGTCAGCAGTCAGCCCCTCCAAGTTTTGCTCCACTGCCTCATAGTCTTCAGCATCCCATCGTGACACTGGAGCCACCTCTCCTCATCGTTGAATAGAAGATGTACCTGGAGGTCGGTATGGCCCCACATCTGTGTCATCCAAAAGAGATTTTTGATCAGTTCTTGGACAAACATAAAAACATTGCATATGATAAAAATCACAAAAACATTTAAAAGAAAAAAATGTGTAATTCTTACCTAGATCTCCCCACTGAGCGTCCTCGGGTAGGGCCAAATCCAGATCCCCTCGAAAATCCAACCCGGCATAGGCATAATCGTCGACCATCAACATCTATGGCTGCAACCAATCAAAGAAGGAATCATTGTATTTGATGATAGGCCCAGCTACATGTCGGGCCATGAGGTTGCACCACCTCAGCATCCTCGGATCCTATGGGGCCGGTAAACCCCACTCAACTTGTAATCTCAGCAAGGGAACCCTCTCAAGAAATAAGGAAACCAAAAGTGATCCGTACCCGAATTGCTTCAGGTCGCCTTTCCTTCATTTTGTCAACAGCCTCTTTATGCTATGAAGGATTGCATCTGACCAGTTAAAGACCCGAGCCTCAGTACACTCTATGGGGTACTGAAAATAGCTCTGGAGAGCCATGTGTGGAGCAGTGCTCCCAGCCATACGAGCGATGGTGAACAAGATGGTGCGAAGGGTCAAATATTAGACCCCCCAAATGGCCACTTTTCCTTTGCTTCTTTCCACCTCTGGAACACAGTACCGACAACAATACTCAATCATAGGTAGCCCACCACCTCGGCTACCAGTCAAGCTAGCGTGGTACCCACGCCGTGATAACCCTGTCAGAAAGTATATATCCTCGATATCTAGGGTCAACGTGTGGACTCCCACGTGAAACAACTGCTGGTCCATGTCCCACATATGAACCAGGTACTCCAACTATCTGATTTGGGCCCTCATGCCCGGAATCCGGAAGAATTTCAGGAGCCCACAGTCTCGGACGGTGGAAACGGTACCCGGGTCATTCCCGGCAATAGCATCATCTTCCTCATGCTCTCTTTCGCACCACTCCAACATCGTGATAATCAAATGCCTCCACAAGAACCATAAGAAGAGATTCAGCTACTCATTTCAAGCCTTGGCATATTTTTCATTGACCAAAAACCAAAGTGCATTTTCATTTTGTGGCCCTCGCAGGTGCCCCTTTAGCACAGTGTGAGGTTCTCGTAGGTCCTGTATGGCTAGCCTGCGAGAACACCTGGGCGCAAGTTTTGGCCCTAAAACAAACTCAAAACCTTGAAAATTGCCAATGAAAACAAAAATTAAACCATGGAAAAGATAATAGATTAAGAGCCTACCTCGCTGACGGAGATGGTTCGCCAAATGGTTTCCTGTGCTTCCCACGATCGAGCAATGAAATTTGAGGTAAAAAGAGGGGTTTTGGGAAATATTCTTGGTAAAATCACAATGACTATGGTAAAAACCCTTTTACCCACTTATATTTACTTTTTACCATTTTTGTTGATTTTTATGTTGTTTTATTCATCAAAACCTAATGCCTAATAGCCCTATGAGTGTGACTTTTTGCAGATGTAACGAATTTGAAGTCCACACGAAGGAGTATGGATGTTTTCTCTTTTTTCATTGTGTGCATAACTGTTTTTTATGGTTTTTAGACAAAACCTCGAGCTTGGTCTTTGTTCGTTCTCACGCTTGAAAATACATGAGAACGTAATCAAGCACACTTTTATCACTTTTTCGGGCTCATAAAGGTTATACGAAAAAGGAACCCCCCGGAGTTCTCTTTAAGCTCTTTTCAGACTCTCTAAACATGAAAAGATTGTCGAGCGATCTTTTTCTTGTCACGCTCGTTAAAGTATTTGAAGAAAATGTTTTTTGGGTAATAATTTATCTCTTTCTCAATCTCATCAGACTATTTTATGAAAAAGGAACTGAGAGAGTTCTCTTTTAAGTGTTTTTCCAGACTCTATAATCATGAAAAACCTTCAAGTTTTCTATCTTTGGACTCGTTAAACAAACATCGAAAGACCCATAATGGGACCGAACCACTCCTTCCTAGGGTTCGTTAAACATACTCCGAGGGACTCGTCCGAAGGATGAGCTTACATCAACAAGCATATGTTATCCTCCTCAAGCTTGCGTAAAAATAAAGAGGTACTCGCCAGAAATGGTGGGGGAAAATTTGGGAAAGGGATGTGTTTTCGTATTCATATTATTGGCAGTAAGTGTTGCTCTTGAACATGACACCCCCTATTCACTATTTGAAGACGGTTTAGGAAATCCATTTGTATCTCATTCAACTTGCTACAAGGTCATATCCTAAGTCGTCTCTGAGTCAGTGCTACCAAATCCTTGGTCGTGTCGTTCATATGTTCAAGAGAATTTCATCCAAAACCTCTATTGAGTCAGCCATCTACAGTTGTCCATTCTTACCAAGTCGGCCTTCCTTGTGTCCATTTCCATCTATATCCATTCTCTGTTTCACCTTCAAAATATGTTACTTATTTCGTTTCATTGATGGGGGATACATCAAGGCCCTCCTGTGACGAGTCTTGTTCCATCGAATCCAACTCATTATCCGGAAACAGGACTTAGAAATTATTTGGTACCTTGGAACTTGCATGCCTCAATGGTAGGTTCTCTCGCTTCCGACAGTGGGTTTCCATCATTGACCCCTGATCGGGAGATTCTGTTGAATGTTTGACCTCAGCTCATTTATTCACATTCATTGGATTGTACTAGTGTACCTTTGGAGTCATTGACATTAATGGTGATTTCCCTCGCACTTGTTAACGGTTTCATCAATGACCAGTAATCAAGTGGTTTCTACCATGTTCGACTTTGCAGATGTAATCACATGGCTAGATTCATACTTTCAGGTAACGAGCTTGAAGACCTCGGGTCTCACCTTTTTTTATCCAGGCTACGATGGAATATGTATGATTTTCATCGACACATAGATCCACTTTGTGTGTCACGTGGCTATGTCATCCTAATTTAAGTCTTCTTTCATAGATCCACAGTGTATTCCTGGTGGCTATGCAGTATATTTGATGGCATGGATCCACGGTGTATGATTGGTGACCATGACCCACGTTCATGATGTCATCCATTTGTGATTTGATTATGGAAATGTCTACCTCAGGACTGGTATTATATTCTACAGATGCTTGTTTGTTTGCAGGTTTCCGATTAGGTGCATTCCTGGTTTCTGACACACACGCAGTTTACAAAGTATTTCGGTTGTCACAGATTCTGGCCTCATACTTTGGGGGGCATTCTGTTACACATTATTTTGGTCACTCTGGTGATCTCTTAACAATGGTGTATTCAGGCTACCAACAAGGACTTTTTGCCTGAGAAAAGTGGCCCTTATCTCCTTCCAAAAAACATATTTTCAAAGTGAGTTTGTAGGCTGCATATGGCCTAGGGTGCAAGAATCTCTCATTCTCGCAGGCCACCTACACTTAGGGTGCGAACTTCTCGCAGTTTTCTCCATACACAAGGTGCGAACCTATTTTTAAGCTTGGAAAAGAGAAGAGGTCTCGAGGGTTCTAGAAGGGAATCTTCTAGAAAATGAGTTGGCATTCGTATGGTTGTCATTTTACTAACTTCTCAAATTTGATGGGATCATCCTCATCCATGTAACCATCTCTCCTTCTCCTATATATTGAAAGGTTTCTCATGGAAAAGGTTAAGCAAGATTGAATGAAGAATTGGGGAAAGAATTGTGTGAAGAACCCTGCTTGGACAGAGGCTTGAAGACTCTAGTTGGTCTATCAAGAGGAATTGGATATTTTTCATGAAAGTACAGATCAAGTGTGTGTGTTGGAACCAAGGGTCACTGAAAGGAAGCTTGCGACATCAAGGCGATCAGGTTGTATCTTCTACTTTCAATTAATATGATACAGTGGCATGTCCCTTTCCCATAAAGCCACTTTTACTTTATTGTGTAATTCCTTGATCATATGCATAAGTTGACATTGAATACATTTTTCTATCTTCACTTTGGTTGGTTTGTGTTGTCTTGGACTTGACCTCATGAGAGTACTGGAGTGAAGAGGGAGCAACAGAGACCTAAGGAAGCGATATAAAGGTATGTCACTTATTCCTCCTTATTAGCAGATTCAATGATTACAACTTAGGGAAAGAGTCGTGTCTTGTCCTATTTTGTTCTAGATCCAAGTGGATCTAGGGAGATCTATTAGTGTCTGCACCTACCGATTAGTCCGATAACAATCTTTCCCAAGACAGGCCATTTTCATGAATTCCTTTTACATTCTTAAGGTCTTCCCACCAAATGGAAGCCTTTCCATTCAAGTTGAAGGTGGCCACTTAGGCCTTCAAGTTTTCTGAGAAGTCATGGAATCTGAAATACTTCTTTAATCCAAGAAGTCAGGCCTCCACTTCCTCTTCCTTATTTATTTCACCGTCGAAGGAGGGTGGTTTGGCCTTCTTGAATTCTTCAATATTCTGACTCTTGGAAAGCTTTCGCTTCTTTCGTTTTCTTCGAGAATAAGAACTAGTTCTGCTGCTAGAAGATCCCTCCGAGTTGCCAGCTTCCTTTTCAAAGGAATCATTCGACGCTTGTCCCCTATCTCTGGGGTGGACCTTTCTTGAGGTGCTCTTCTCAGTCTGGCCACTTAAATGGCCACGTTTCTGTATCTCAGGTGGGCTTCGACTTTTCTTTGTCTGTCGTCGATCCATGTGACTGGTGTCAAGTTCATGCTGCAATTGTCTTTGTATGTCGGATAAACTCTGCAGTAAGACTGCATTAATTTCCATTTTCTTCTCTTGCTCTTTTATCATCCTCTCATTGTCAGCCTTGCATCTCTGTAGTTCGACCATGAGGCTCCTCACAGTCTCAGCTAGATCTGGAGGGGTCCCTACCACCCTCCTTTCATCAGAATATTCGTCTCTATTGTGGGAGCCTTCCCCCACCTCGTGGTGAGTCGCCATTCTATGCATCTGTATTTTCCCGCGGTTGAATGTCCGCTTGTGTGTAAAAGAAAAACTCTTGTTTTTAGTCAATATTTATATTCATTCGTGACCAGAGCATAATTCATGTTTTTCACATGCATACACACAATAGGAGTTTTCATTCTTAACTTTGACTTTTGATTAAGGGGGTTAAGATAGAGGGTTACTCCTTTTAAGAGTGCTTCGAATGGAGTCTCTGCGCAACCCATTCATGAGCCCAAGCAGGCCAAGTGTTGTAACCATGCTCTAATACCAATTTGTAACACACCCACTACGGCATAATAGATTTATAGCCTTTTTCTCTTTTTCTTTTATCTCGAGGGACAGAATCCTTGAGTTCCTATAAGGCCCTAGCACAGGCTAGTCCTTCCTTTCGAGGCCTTCCCTAAGCCAATCCACTGGTTCTTTCATTGAAAACCTATCTTGTACAACTCAGGTACCAAGTGTAGGTTTCTCGTCCAAGTTATCATTGGTTATGACCCCGGCCAAGCCAAGAGGCGCCTTTCGCACTTCGCGGTTTAGCGATGCACGAGGGTCGAGTCTTTCGACTCTTCAAACCCCGAAACCTAAAATCCTACCTTTGGGTGAGATCGACGGCTGCAAGTCTCTCCCTGATCCGACGGTCCTAGCTGTATTAGGCCTTCGGTAACCAGGACTTCGAAAGGTAAGGAGGTCAAGTTCTTCGACTCTTCAAACCCTGAACCCCAAATCCTATTCATACTGAGCCAATTCGGAGTCTCGCACTTAGGGACTTCGCGACTTGCGAAGACGAGGGGTCCTACCCTTTGGTATTTCGGGTGCCAAAACATCAAAAAGGCGAAACCTATTCATGCTAAGCCAATTCGGAGTTTCGCACCTCGGGACTTCATGACTTGCGAAGACGAGGGATCCTACCCTTTGGTCTTCTAGGTGCCGAAACGCCGAAAAGCTGAAACCTATTCATGCTAAGCCAATTCAGAGTTTCGCACTTCGGGACTTCGCAACTTGCGAAGACGAGGGGTCCTACCCTTTGGTCTTTCGAGTGCTGAAACATCGAAAAGATGAAACCTATTCATGCTAAGCCAATTCGGAGTTTCACACTTCGGGACTTCGTGACTTGTGAAGACGAGGAGTCCTGCCCTTTGGTCTTCTGGGCACTGAAACACCGAAAAGCTTAAACCTATTCATACTAAGCCAATTCGGAGTTCACCTCGGGACTTCGCGACTTGCGAAGATGAGGGGTCCTACCCTTTGGTCTTCCGGGTGCCAAAACTCCGAAAAGACGAAACCTATTCATTCTAAGCCAATTCGAAGTTTCACACTTCGGGACTTCATGACTTGCGAAGACGAGGGGTCCTACCCTTTGGTCTTTCGGGTGCCGAAACGCCGAAAAGCTGGAACCTACTCATGCTAAGCCAATTCGGAGTTTCAATATGTTGCCCAGTCCACCCTCCGGCCTATGTGAAATTCAAGGTCGACGGGAAATAGAGCTCCGACAGATCCTCGTAAGGGTTCCTGGGTAAATTATCCCTAGGTTTGGCGAGTTGACTAAAGCCTTCCTAAATCGTCGAGCTATATACTATGCGGTAGGGGGTAAGGTAACTCATGGGTTTACTATCATAGTATCCCTTTACAGGGACTCACTCCGACTCGGGAGTGCGAGGAAACTTCCCAGGAGAAGTGCCTTCGGGAGATTAAACCAATGCATAGCACGAGCCAGGTAGATGGGGCCATTCTCTAGGGCACAGACTCGTATCCTGAACCTACTCATTCTATTCCTAGACTGAATATGGTCATATAATTATAAGTATGCATCCTTTGTTTCCAAATCAAAACACAGGCAGACACTTCCATACAGAAAACATTCATGAGCGTATAAACATGAGCATGTATTCAGTTTGAAATATAAGACATAACACTTATCAGAAAACACCAGTCATGTTGTGACTACTGAGAGGGGTGCTCGTTTCCACCCAACCGTAGGCTTAGTGAATCCAGATAGATTTACCACTAGCCACCCCCGAGCTAGACCATGATGCTTGGAGATTCAGTCTCATATTTCCATCTCAACGGAAGTCCAGGACGAAGGTTTTCTTTCTCCTCCATTGTTCGGGACTCTCCATCTCTCCAGAGTTCCTTCTGTCTTCTTCCTCTGCGATCCCTGTCGCGTGCGCTCTCCCTCTCCCCACACTTCCTTTCTTGCCTTGTTCTGCAAGGTTGCATGTGGCATGAATTTCCCCGTCCATGGTCATTTTTTAGGGCTTCTACAGATGGGCGGTTCACCCCCATCACCTCATTAACTCATGAGGAGCCTCCCCACCTACCATCCTAGCGAGTAATTCATTCTAGGGTCCGAGAGCCACTTTGGTCTTTGAGCCAGTAAAGACCAATACGGTATTGGTTTGGTGGAAGTTAACGCCACCATTCCAGGTGCCTTCCACCACCTTTCATTAGCCATCGTGGTCTCTTTCATCACATCCCCCCCCCAGCAATCATGCAACACATATTCATAACTTTATTTACATTCATCGACCTTTATACAAAGGTTCGTCAAATCAAACGTTCACATCTTTGAGTTTACCATAGTTCTTGGCCAATATAGTTATTTTTACAAACTGGGGGAAACAGGGTGTTACAGGTACATCCCTCCAGGTATGCCTTTATTCTTACCAATTCCTCCTCACATGATTCTCTCTTAAAAAAAGAAATGCATACTTCTTACTAGAACTGATCAAATTTTTGGCTTGCTTTAGCACCTACTAAAGAGATCTTTGACTTTCCTTTGTGTGCATTGACAATGTAAGAATTCTGATCCTTGATCAAGTAGTATTGGTTTTCTCTCCACATGAATATAACATCCATTATATACATGTGGGGGCTTCCAAACACTACACCACACACATCAAGGGGTACTACATCTAATTCCAGTTCATCAATAAAATATGCACCTATGGAAAACTTGATCTTACAATGTTTAGTGACTATGATCTCTACTTCCTTATTCACCCATCCCAATGGGGATAGGCTCGGATGATAATGAACTTCCAACCCAAGCTTGTTGACTAGATGATCCGAAAATTATATTTTAAATACTTGGTTCAGTTTTAAGCATGTGTTAAATTACCACTTAGGAATTAATAAAAGAAAAAGATCTTAATGAAAGAATATTAGAACCATCATAAAGAATGCATATCAGAAAGTAAACATAAGGAACAACAAACCATAATAGAAATCTTGATAACGGAGTTCGGCAAGGTTGCCTATGTCTCCAGGCCTTTGTCTCAGTGGGGGAGGATTTTTTATTAATATTCAATGCTTCAAAAGTACATCATAAATGAATCAAAAGGATTACAAACTAGTCTGGTTGTTTTCTTCTCAACCTCAAGAATCTAACAAAATTGGCAGCACTGAAAAAGGTTGAGCATAGCTCCCAGAAATTTCCTCCAAAGTTCACTTTCTCAATGGCTTTCCTGCATAAAAATGGCTTAGGCTTTCAAAAATTTCATCATTTTTCTATCTTTGAACCCCCTTGGATTGTCAAAAACCTTTGATTCTTATAGATTTTGAGTTGAGAATCAAATCCCAACTTTCCCCCAAGATCTGGCCTCTTTTTGGGCTCTGAATGCGCCCACAATGGCCAAAATCTATTAAAAATCAGGCTTTAAATAAATAAAAAAATCCATAATGTATAGTCAAAAACCCAAAAATTGGCAAATTAGCATGCTAGCCCCTCTTTTTCGGGCCCATAGGCATATGGGTGCTGCTATATGGTCGATCACTAGGCGTTGGCCCTTAAACCTTCGGTCCATCCCTTTACACTGGGTCATATGGTTTACCATGTGGCATGTGGTTAGGCCTCTCCCGTGCCCTACCTTCCAGTGCTAACCCCTGGTTCATAGCCCCCGCTCAGTCGGGCTATCCCCTTCCAAATAGGTCTTATCCCAAAACATCCACCCATATCAACTTAAAACTAATATGTGCTAGTTAGGGGTTAAGTCCCATGTGTAGTCTGGTCAATCCGTCGGTGGTTGTGAAGTCTTTGCTATGTGTGGAGGTCGGGTGTTCAATTCCCACGGAGGTAACAAACTTTTTACCCAGCCAACCTTAGCCAAATCCAGGGTGCCATGTGGATCCCTCTAATTGGTCCACATGTCACCTCTGGATTGGCCCATACAATGTCAGTGCACAATCATCTGCCTAGTCAGCATGCATAGTCAGTTACCACGTCAGCATCTGTACTTCCACATCACCCTACCACATCAGCATCTGTACTGCCACATCACCCTTCCATGTTAGAATCCATACTGCCACTTTTCATTCATACTTCCATGTGACAGACTGTCATTGGGCCACATCAACATTTTGTACAACCATGTGTCGCGTTCGTATAGTGCCACGTGTCAAAATCCGTACTGTGCCAACTCAGCCTGAAAATGCCAAAAAAGAGTGACACATTTCACCTCCTCATGCTGCCACGTGTCCCTATTGATGTCATCATGACATCATGCTGGCATACTACTGATGTCAGTAGTACGGCCTATTGACTGTTGACTTTGACCAGTTGACTTTTTTGTATGTTTGGGAAATCAATCAGAAGGAAATAACTTTCGCATATGGTGTCCATTTTTGGAAAAATATATATGGCCGGAATCGGTGTGACGAGACCGACACAATGGCATTGGTTTCATCTGATTCTAAGAACTTTGATTTTTAGGCCTTCCTAGATCCATTTTGGATCATGCCTCCCCACTAAGACCTTTTGGTCCTCCAAAGGGATATTAACCAGTCATCAAGTGCGGGATAGGCTACCTCACTTGTCCTTTGTCTTTGAACTTTGTCCTATGCACCTATCGCATAATAATAAATTGCATAATAACCATGACAAATGAAATCATATTGTTAGCCACTTGAACTCATTCACATCTTACTTTAGACACTACCATCTATGTTGAAAACATTAGTAGTGATAACCTCATAAATATGATTGCAAATGAACTAATATGTTTGATGTGCTTGCACGACATTAGCTTATCTTGAAGCAAAGTATGATTGAATTTCCATTCTACAACTATCTCATGTTCATGCTTAAGATCAACTGCTTTACTTGGCACAATTATAGGTGTGTTTCTTGCGTAAGTTGCCTTCCTTAATTCTTCCATTATTTGAAGAGATTGATTTGCTTTGATGTGATGAGCATGTACAACATATTAATTTCCTTCTTTAGTTAAGTGATATTGTTTTTTTTTCCCTATAGAAGATTGATTTTCAATCATATAAATAAGGGCTTCCTAAGACCATTCCACATTCATTTAGTGGCACCACATCACACGTTACCTCATCCACAAACTTTGATGAAATTGCAAACTTTAAAGTGCAATGCTTTGTTATGTTCAATTTATGATTGTTTCTTATCCATTTAAGTGAGTAAGGTTTATGATGCATCTTAGTGTTTAATCCCAATTTCTTAACCACTTCTTATGAAATTAAGTTAGATTGAGATCCACTATCTATCAATGTATCGATCTTAGTATGTTTCATTATGACCCTTAGATGAAACAACTTACTTCTTGAATCAGAACCATCACCAATTTTACCTGTCAAGCCAATTGTTGTGTTCTTAGTCTCATCACCTGAATCATACCCCAAATATGTTGGTCGTGTTGTTGTTGCAATTGTTTGCCTCCCTTTCCTTTCTTTGAACCACTTTGGTCTCTTCTCTAGGTGCAATTTCTAGCAATGGTCATCATCATGCCCTTCTTTCTTGCAATGCTTGAAAGAGAGCTTCCCTTCCTTCATTGTCACTGAATTTTCTTTCTTTCCATTCCCATTTCTTCTGTCTTCTTTCCTTGAAGACGATTCCCCTGATACACCAACTATTGTTTTCCCTGCTTCAATATATATTTCTTGAACGTAAACCTCATCAAGATTAGTAAGTCCAAACATAAATACAATATTACGATCATGTGCAGGTAAACCTCCTATATACTTCATAAGAGTTTATTGTGTATGTAATGGAATATTTAACATTAATGTCATCTTATGAAATTCATCTGTATTCTTGCATTGTTTGTCCTTTTCTTAGTTTAAGACTTTTCCATTCAATTAAATCATTTTCCTTATAACCCAAAGGACAAAATTGCTTTCTAAGTGCAAAAACAAAATCCTGCCATGATGGAAATACATTACCAACTTGTTGGGTACCATGTTGCAACTTACTCTACCACTAGATGAGTGTTGTGCCTGCAAGACGAAGCGATGCCAACTTGATTTGGGTTGCCTCATATTTGATTTGTTGCACACTGCAATAAACTTCCATCTGTCTGACCCAATTATCAGGCCTCTCTCCATTGACTTCACCATCATACATGGGCAATTCAAATTTCATAGCAAGCTTAAGCAATGGAATATCATGCTTATGTTTATTGGAATGTTTTCTTGCGATAGAATTTTCTCTTGTACTTGAAGAAGAAGAAGATGAAGGAGATGAAGGAGGTGAAGGAGGTGAAGGAGGAGGTTTAGGAGGATCCTCTCCTTCTTCACTTTTGTCTTTTTTTGGCGATTCCCATTGAAAAGGCCTCTTCCATTCCAAGTAATCATGATATAATACCTTTACCATCTCTGACATGGAGAATAAAGTCTTTTGTAACTCTATCTCATTCTGAGGCATTCCTTCTTTAGATTCCATCTTCTCACTTTGATATGCCCTCTTTCTCGATCCAATCTCAAGATCTCCTTCTACAAGCTCGCCTTCACCATGACTTATATTTTTCCTGGTAATCATGCAAACTCAAACAACCAATTTTCAACCTACTCTGATACCACTTGATCCGAAAATTATCTTTTAAAGACTTGGTTGAGTTTTAAGCATGTGTTAAATTACCACTTAGGAATTAAGAAAAGAAGAAGATCTTAATGAAAGAATATTGCAGCCATCATAAAGAATGCAGATCATAAAGTAACCATAAGGAACAAAAAACCATAACAACAAGCTTGATAACAGAGTTCGGCAAGGTTTCCTACGTCTCTGGGCCTTTGTCTCAGTGGGGGAGGCTTTCTTATTAATCTTCAATTCTTCAAAAGTACATCATAAATGCATCAAAAGGATTACAAACTAGTATGGTTGTGGTCTTCTCGACCTCAAGAATCCAACACAATTGACGACACTGAGAAAGGTTGAGCGTAGCTCCTGGAAATGGCCTCCAAAGTTCGCTTCCTCAATGGCTTTCTTGCATAAAAATGGCTTAGGCTTTCAAAAATTCATCATTTTGTTGTCTCTGAACCCCCTTTGACTGTCAAAAACCTTTGATTCTTATATATTTTGAGTTGAGAATCAAATCCCAACTTTCCCCCAAGATATGGCCTCTTTTTGGGCTCCAAATCCCCCTAAAATGGCCAAAATCCATTAAAAATCAGGCTTTAAAACAAAAAAAATCTATAATATACAGTCAAAAACCCAAGAATTGGCAAATTAGCATGCTAACCCCTCTTTTCCAGGCCCTTGGGCATATGGGTGCTTCCATATGGTCGAGCGCTAGGCATTGGCCCCTAAACCTTCAGTCCAGCCCTTTATTCTAGGGCATGTGGTGTACCATGTGGCCTATGGTGAGGCCTCTCTCGCACCCTACCTTCAAGTGATAACCCCTGGTCCATAACCCCCAGTCGGTCGAGCTATCCCCCGCCGACTGGGGATTATCCCAAAACATCTTCCCATATCAACTTAAAACTAATATCTGTCAGTTACGAGTTAAGTCCCATGTGTAGTCTGGCCGGTCCACCGATGGTTGCACAGTCTTTGCTATGTGTGGAGGTCGGGTGTTCGATTCCCGTAGAGGTAACAATTTTTTGACCCAACCAACCTTGGCCAAATCTGGGGTACCACGTGTTTCCCTCTAATTGGGCCATGTGTCACCTATGGATTGGACCATACAATCCAGTCAACGCACAGTCATCTGCCCAGTCATCATGCACAGTCAGTTGCCACGTCAACATCTGTACTACCATGTCAGCATCGATACTTCCATGTCACCCTGTCATCCGTACTTCCACGTGTCAAACTGTCATTGGGCCATGTCAACATTTTGTACAACCATGTATCGTGTTTGTACAGTGCCACGTGTCAAAATCCATACCGTGCCAACTCATCCTGAAAATGCCAAAAATGAGTGACATGTGTCACCTCCTCATGTTTCCACATGTCATGCTGAAGTCATCATGATGCCATGATGATGTACTACTGACATCAATAGTATTTCCTGTTGACTTTGACCAGTTGACTTTTTTGCTTGTTTGGGAAATCGATCAGAACACAATAACTTTTGCATACGGTGTCCATTTTCAGTAAAAACAGATATGGTCAGAATCGACGTGACGAGCCTGGCGCAATGGCAGTGGTCTCATCTGATTTCGATATCTTTGAATTTTAGGCCTTACTAGATCCATTTTGGATCACTATATCATCTTTTATGATATTGGCATGTGAACTAGAATAGAATAAATCATATACCTTGGTTTTTTTATTTGGATCTTAATATGGAAGAGTTTTTTCATTTCCTTCTCTTCATTGTGATGGAGGCTACTTCAATTCACCTCCTTCTGCACAGAAGTGTAGACAATATTCTCATCCACATCCAAACTTGTCCTTACCTGTTTTCTTGAATACTTGCATATAAGGTTCTTCTTCTTGGCATCCTTCTTACAATTCTTTGGATTCAACTCTGGATGTATCTTTTGACACTTATCCTTGGTGTGTACATCAATATTGGAATGGTTGTTTGGATCCTTGCACTGAAGTGTAGTGGCTACTATCTTCTTGTATTTTCCTTTCTACTTATTCTTCCCCTTCTTGAAAGCATCTTGGTGGTATTTCCATTTAGAACTACCTGGTTTTCCTTTATTATGGTCTATGTTCTCCAACTATTATGCTTTCACATAAGCCTCATCAACGGTCCTGGGTGTGAAGAGAATCACTTGATTTCACAAATGATTGTGTAGAACCTCTAGATACTTGAGGAGTACATATGGGTTCTTGGGAGAAATACCAAACATGATTACCATATTTATGAATTGGGTGGTGGATTTTTGCGCACTTTTCCCTTTCCTCTTCCTGAAGTGATGCCAATATATCCATTGGTCCTCTACATACCCAATAGGGTAGAACTGGTACTTGATGAGGGTTTTAAAATCTTTCCACTTAGTTAGTGGTGTATCACCCTCCAACCTAAGTGTCTTTGTGTGGATTTCCTACCAACTTAGTACATGGC
Source organism: Picea sitchensis (assembly GCA_010110895.2). Lineage (NCBI taxonomy): Eukaryota > Viridiplantae > Streptophyta > Pinopsida > Pinales > Pinaceae > Picea > Picea sitchensis. The sequence goes on from SNQJ01S0001380.1 coordinate 523,741, forward strand.
CCTCGAGTTTTAATCGGGAAAATGATTTTTTCTTTTCTTTTCATCTGTGTTATGGACACTAAAATACACTTCTAACTGTTGGAATACTGATAGGGGGGGTGAATCGGTATGAGCACTTTATTATCACTTTTAATCACAATATGTAATCATTAATTCCATCAGCATTATATCATCAATATATCATGGGAAGTATAAATTAATGGAGCATAATAGACATCCACAGAAACACAATACACCATAATTTATGTGGAAACCCAAATGGGAGAAAACCCTGGAATTATTTTCTTATATATCAAAAGAATACATTCATTGGAAGCACCAACTTCCCAATTCTCCATCTACAACTGGAAGGAGGCTACGACCCCCTATATATAGGCGCCAACCTGAAGGAAGCTACAACTCCCTGAATTATCTGGCTCCAATCAAAAGGAGGCTACAACCCCCTAATTATTAGGCTCCAACCTGAAGGAATCTCCAACTCCCTGTGTTATCCATCATCAACCGAAAGGAGGCTACAACCCCCTTTCCTTTGCTCATCCTTCTGCCCTGAAATATAAATGTAGACCAAATTGTCACTACCATTGATACTATCACTGCCTTTGATAATCAACCTGTCATCCAACCTGTCACTGTCACATCAAACTGTAATCCAACTCATCACTGTCACATCAATTTGTAACTGATCATCAACCTGTAACTTGTCCCTATCCATGTCACTGTATTTGTCATTGATATATCAACCATATGCACTCATATAGACCATATCAACATTAATATCCAAACCATGTACCTCAAGCATGCATCAAACCATATACCATAAGATATGCCTCAAATATATGCCAGTATCACAAATATATGCCTCTAACAATGAACCATAACAACCATATACAATGTACCAAGAATATGTCTCAAGCATGTATCAATAACATCAAAACATGGACCTCAACCATATGCAACCATATGCCAAAAAAGGCCTCCAATACATGCCTCAAGCATGTGCCATACAATCCATGATACAAGCCTCAACTAAACATATAAAAGGAATACCTTTACTCATGAAGAAGACTTGGTGCATACATTTTTCATATCAACAAACCAACCCAATGCATGTCATATTTAGCAAACATGAGATACCATCTTCTTAAAACTCTTTTCCACAGATCTGCGACTAGCTCCACAACTATTTGCGGATATTTGTTCTTTTCTCCACTACATCCCACGTACGTCCACACCCTTCTGACCTGTAACCCGTGAATACCTCAGAAACTAGGGTTACTCACATTTTCTGCAACTTCAAGACTTTCACCTTCGACCTTCGTTCGCAACCTCAGACTTGCTACCTCAGACTCAACCTTAGATTCGCCAATAAACCAAAATTTCTTCGCAAGATAGATAATCAATAGAGTTGTGTGTGAATTTTGTTTATGAAAAACTCCTTGAGGGTATTTATATTTTTTCTAAGTAACTTATTTCATTACTTTATGGGTTTATTGTTACAACCACTTAACCCTTTCATTAATTGTCTTGTAACCAACTAGGGGCTTTGTAACCCATCTTTGGGGCTTCAAACTTCATGACCTCATAACTCCTCAACCGTGAGGAACCACGTGGCATACCACCTATCACCAAAACTGACATGACAAGGACTATACATCTATGATTGTGTTACCTGCATTTACACTATCCTTCATGTCCTTATTTCTCAACCAAATTTGGGCTTTAGGACCACACCTTTGGGGATTCTTGTAGACTTCTTCAAAGTATCTTCCTATGAGGGCCATGCTTGGAGCTATGCTATAATGGGACCACTTTGGAGACTTCTCCAAATACACCCATCACTTATGTTAACACCAATGACAACCACTACTTGTTGACATCAATGACAACCAATTGTCCAACACTAATTGTTGCAACCAATGATTCAACTTAACAACATAGATCTGACCTTGATAGGGCTTGGTGTCCACTTTTGCTTCCATTTTAAAAAAAGGTTGTAAAGGAGTAATGGCACTGGAAATTGGTTACTCTTTCTCGACCTCTTTTCTTGTCTCATTTTTTGGGTCTTCACTATCTCCCGTTTTCTCATCAGTTCCATATTTAGAGTTAGGGCCACCAACCTCCCTAAAAGGTCTAAACTTGTTTGCTATAGCTTCCATGAGGAGGGCCATGTTTCAAGAGATATCAACAACTTTCTCTTCCATCCTAAAAAATCTCTCTTCTGCTCCATCTTGAGGATTATTATGAACAAACTCATCCACCATGGCTAGGTTTCTATGATTTCCTTCTTAAGCCAACTCCTAGATCTTGCAAGTTTCCACAAATACCCTAAAGAAAATTGATTTGATACCAATATGATTTGTAAACTTCCATGGATATTTCATTGAAACAATTTATCACAATAGATCTTGTATTATACTAAAATATTTTATTAATGTTGATTTTATTTCCTTAAATATCATATTTATTATCGGTATCTTATTGCTTAGATTATGAAAAATAATTGAATATGAAATTAAAAGAACAAGAAAAAGAACACACCATCCACACATATGAACACAAGATGTATCCTAGGAAACTCAATACGGGATCCCAGCTAGAAGGTGATGCATATGCTATGTTCTCTTTTCTTTAGTTATGAAACACAAATACAAATAAAGAGGCACTCACTACATAGTTTCCTTTGACATTATGGCCTAAATGGTTACTATAAAATATTTTCCTCCTCTATTATGCTCTCAAATCCACTCCTAGATTCTATGATCAACTATGGAACATGTACAATGCTAAAGAATGGAACCACCTCTCTTCTTAACGACCTAGTATTTAACATCGTCCGATAACAATCTAGGGTTAGGGTTTTTTCATCCTCAACACTCAATTAGTGATAAGGTTTTGGACATTGTAGAATCTTATTTAAATTTCACACATGTATATCCCCATGTGTGTGAGTAATGGGGGCTAATGTGGCATCCACTTGTACCATGGTGGTCAACAAGATAGGTAAACTTACATGAAGCATAACTTTTGCATACAAACTTTGATTGAGGCAATTTTCACACCATTGGAAAGGTTTGGGCATGTAGAATAGTGTCAAGGGTATGTGAGCTATGCTAGCAAGGTTTTGACCCCCCAAAGTGTCGTTTGATGCCTCAAAATGGATCTGGAAGGTTCCAAACCCCAAATATCCAAACAAGGACTTGCCATTGAAATGGGCCATGGACGCTAATTCCTCCATTTTTTCCACCCTTAAAGTACTATAGATGAGAAATTATATGATGATCCAATTTGAATCATTTCAACCCTTCATAAAGGTGAACTAACTAACATGATCACACAATAATAATGCTAAACCTTATTCTTCACTCTTATCGCAACAAACACATTTAACTAGCTTGATTTTGCATACAATCATGCATAAAGAAACCCTTGTTGACCCAAATCTACAACAACATTGGCCTACTCAAAATATCACTAAGAAGCCTCACACTGTTATCGTGTACATGCACAAAATATTTACAATCCTACATGAAGAGATGCTACAAAAAAGAATGCACATGACATACTATTGGTATAGGTAAACATACATTGTATCCAATTATCCCACACAAACAAATGTTTTTTTACTATTTTCATTTTTTTCTATTAAACCCCCCATTACTTTTGTAGGCATGCATATAAACACCATGGCTCTGCACATATACATGGTTTACTATGGCTAGAAGGTGCTCCTAACATAGAAAATCTTGATCTAAATAATCCAACTCAAATCAATTATGAAAAATGTTTCTTTGATATATGTTATAGCATGGAATCCTAAGTAAAATCATGTCAGTCCCATCCAATTACATTTCTCAAATGAGGATGACCATTGCTTCCTATATACAAAAGAAATGTTTTTCTCTAACCCAATTGAGGACTATGAACAACTCCTAATTCAAGTACAAAGGAATACAAAATATAGTGAGAAATCATGCTACATAGAAAAGCTATCGAACTTGCATTCAAGTATAAATGCCCTTGGAAGCTAAAAGTAGAGTCTTTACTACACATTGATGGAGAAGGGCATAAGACATATCAACCATCACACAATGATGAATGATTTAACATCCATAATTCTAATACACTTTCTCTATGGCGCGTAGATGTGGATTGCTAGCCAATGTTATCTTGATATTTAGTTTTGAGTTACAATGGCAAGTATGATTTGATGTAGACGAAATATTAGAGAGTTACCACTACATGTTGACCAGAATAATAGCCTCAACAAATCCACATGATCTGGCCTCCTATGCCTATTGACATTTGCATTCAGAAGCAATTTTTAACAAAGACATAGACACTTATGAAACCTACCATATGTTGTAGAAATCACCACTTTCCACATGCAATTGGACGTTCACCAAGCTTAATGTTGGACGAAAAGTATTTTGTAGAGTTTAAATGGAGTCTGAAATTTTCCTATGCAGGTCCAACTTCATTGATTCCTATGTCAAATTACCTACCCTCCTAGATCTTTTATTCTTGCTTGAGGTCACAAAACACTAGTCTCATAACCAACTTAAGGGAAAAAATGGAAAAAAAATACATATTCCCTCTATTATCCATGTTTGGCCACATTTTACTTCAATCCTTGACAAACATTCCCATGCCTTTGTTGACTTATGTTCTAGAGTGAGCTTATTTTGTATAAACCCTTTCATTATTTTTCTACAAACATAGACCTCTTAGACAATTCAATTGTTTCAAACTGGCAGTGTATACAACATACCTACAAGCCATGGCATGTTGATCATGTACTTGGTATCTCCACCAAGGAAACAATAGATGTAGAAGATGATAGTCAAATGCACATACCACCCAACATGGACCTAAATGAATGGTAATAATTATCAACAATTCTTCCCCAACAAAATATACAAATTAATGAACTTGATATGCCTAGTTTGTGAGATTTTGACATTGATAATGCATGGGACTAGCACAAAATACTAGATACCACATTGAATAGAACATCATATTTCATAGATATCAATAGCTCCAATGTTGGCATCATTCAAACAATAATTCCATGTCATCCATATAAAAGAGATTTGTCACTCAAGATTTGTCACTCAAGTTTTTTCACTCAAGTAGCAACTCTCACTCAACATATTGTTATAGCAATCAAGTTCAAAGGTTACAATAAACCCATTGAAAATGATCATCCAAGGCATAGCAAGCACATATAAACCCTACCTTATAAGAATCATCAAAGAGGCACTATCTACAAATTTCCCTCTTGAGAATAGTCCAATACTGCTCCTTACCCTCATTGGAGTTGCATCTTTTAACATAAATGAAACTACTACATGTATCACTGAAAATCTCTATAACAGACATGAGGCCTTTACATGAACAAGCATTGGTAATCTTCCAAGAAGAAATGAAATGCATTAATTACATTCTCATTGATGAGATGAGCTTCATAGGGCCTAAACTCCTATTGCACATTGAGAGTTGATTACATAAGACATTTCCACAACATGCAGACTCACCATATGGATACCACTCAATAATTGTTGTAGGGGACTTGAGCTAACTACCCTTAGTGATGGAAAAACCCTTGTATGTAGGTGCAACTTCAAGAAGGTGTTTATGTACAACCTTTACATCTATAATCAATCTACAAATAGTTTTTCATAAACAAGGAGAAGGCATTGTCCATATTCGTTTTCACAACTACTAACAAACATCTAAAATGCATTCCCAACAATAGAGGATTGAGAGATCCTTCAATCTAGGACCAAAAAACACCTATCCTTGGAAGTACAAATCCTTGAATATGCCCATTTCATGCATCTTCTTTGAATCCATAACTCATACACCTCCACATCAACATGACAACCATCAACTAGATAAGCAAATACTATTATTTATCAATTAAAGAGTTATGTTTTCTTGTAATTTGTGGGTCCAAATAGGTTTGGTCATTGGAGCACTCTATCTTGTAATGCACATTACATAAACACATCAACCAAGACCTTCAAAGTTGCCAACATATATTGGCACTTGAAACATATGGTGGCCCTCCTTAGAACCAAACCACTACAAATTATGCATCGATACCCTCCATTACAAGGGGTGGCAAGAAAAAAATCCCCCTCAAAATGGCTTAGGCATTGAATATATACATAAATCACAAGGTTTGACATTGACATTGGGAACAGAGAGTGTCAAAGCCTAACTTTCATAACAATTTCCCTCACCACATCTTTATCTTGAATTTGGATCTTGTCAACATTCTCATTCAACCATTATGCAAAAATGAAAGATACTACATATGTCTCTCTTTGTAAATAAGAAGATGCACATCTGCATTCTCTATCGCTTTTACTAAAATATCCTCTTTCAACTTGTAATTTTCTTAGTCAACCAAACTAAAATATGATTGCCATCTATTATTAACTTATTATGCACTATTTTTACAATAAATTTTGTTTCGATGTTTGAATATCTAATGAATTATGTTATATATCTACAACATTCTCATTCCATTCAAACAACAACACAATTAAAACTCACTTCAACACTACCTTTCCTCGATTCAAAGATAATAGTTGCACACTTATGACTCTTACCTCTTCCAAAGAGCATTTAATATTATTTTGGATTTGTTGTGGTGTTAAACTACTTAAGTAGATGAGAAGCTTGCATGGCTAAATTAATATGACTAAATAGTAAAGGACATTGCCGCCTAGGTGATCCAACATCCCAATTCAATTGTCCACGATCACACCTTTTTGTTTCCTTTTGCAACGAATGTATGTAAAATTGTCCAATCCACCTTGTCTTTTCATTAATTAATTTACCATGTATTTTTTTTAAGAAGGTTTGTTCATGTCAATGTTGAATTTCGTTTTTTATTAAATTTTTATGTAACATTGATTCCTACCAACTTTATCAATGTTGAATTTGTTTTCGATTACAATGTCTATGTGACATTGATTCCAAGCAACTTTATCAATGTTGATTTTGTCAATGAAAAGTTGTGTTTACATATTTGGGAATGAAAAGTCGTATTTGTATAATTTAAAATATAAGTGTGTTGAATTTTTTTTATTTGAGAAGTTTGTTTGGAAAAATCTTTATTAAAGTTTATCTCAACTTTGTAAATGCTAAAGATGTTATAGCAAATTAGAAAGACAAATTCTAACTAGCATTTTAGTAATGGATATAAAGTTATAATCCATTTTAGTAATGGATATAGAGTTATAATCAAAATTTGGGAACCAAAGAATTATAAAAATTCCCAAGTTTCCCCAAAACTAGGAAAAACCTTTGAACCAAAGAGATCTCAGGTTTTATTGTCCAAGAGGAATGAATCCATTGATATAAAGTTGAAGTAGAAAGGCAATAGATAATTGTCCTCATCTTTTATGTAAATAATGAACCTCCAATTCTATAATCTTCACCATAAACACAACCAAGGAATTATAAAAATTCCCAAGTGTCCCCAAATCTAGGAACTCTCCTCAAACATATTGTGATAATCACCATGACCAAAACACTAAACAATAAGAAAACCTTTGGACCAAAGAAATCTCAGGTTTTATTGTCCAAGAAGAATGAATCCATTGATATAAAGTTGAAGTAGAAAGGCAATAGATAAATGTCCTCATCTTTTATGTAAATAATGAACCTCCAATTCTATAATATTCACCATAAACACCTCCTAAACCTTTTTTCAAGAGGAATGAATCCATTGATATAAAGTTGAAGTAGAAAGGCAATAGATAACTGTCCTCATCTTTTATGTAAATAATGAACCTCCAATTCTTTAATCTTCACCATAAACACCTCCTAAACCTTTTTTCAAGAGGAATGAATCCATTGATATAAAGTTGAAGTAGAAAGGCAATAGATAATTGTCTTCATTTTTTATGTAAATAATGAATCTTCAATTCTATAATCTTCACCATAAACATCTCCTTAACATTTATTTTTTTCAAAAGACTTACCTACTACTTTAGAAAGGCTCGAACCTGTAACCTCTCCCCATACCAAGTACCAACCTCTCCCCATACCAAGTACCAAGAGAGCGTGCACACATCTTACCACTTGAGCTAACCCATGAAACTTCTCCCATTCTCTACAATATAAACATTAGAAATAGATAACAAATTCAAAGCATTAAGAACTGTAGAATTGTTTTTCACTACATCCCTCAAAGACACCCAAGTGCCCACCACTCCATACTACTATGATATCAATCAAATAGCTGAGAAGATCCTCCACTAGTTTAACTTTATAAAAAAGGTGTTTGCACGGCAATAGGAATCCTATGCTTCAATTTCTTCGTTAAATCCACAACATCGCTGTTAGAATCCACCACATGCATAAGGATTTTCCACGGAGAAACTATCATAATTTGAAATCTTGTCCTTGTCTCAGAATCTGCATCAAATAATTGTCCAACGTGACATTCTTACAAGTATTCTGTTAAACACTTGACATGCATAGATTTCATGGTGGGGACCTTTCTTTGATTAATTGGCAAACATTTTCAGCATAATATGGAACCAATGCAGCATAGAAGCATTGAACGAAGCCCTAATTGCAGCACCCTTGGACACTCTGCCAAGCCAAGATCCCGGAGGCATCCCGGTCGCTGCTGCAGTTAAAGATGCGGGTGCTGCCGTGGCCGCTGATTCACCCGGCAATCTGATATGTCTCAAGCTTTTAGCAGACACTCCAAGCGAAAGGTTTGGCAGTCAAAGAAGAGAACGGGGTCGATGTCCTTGTAATCTTCCGGCTCCCTGCTGCCCTCTAATGAAACCCTAGGCTTACCCCTCTAATGAAACCCTAGGCTTACCGGGTTGGTTGTTATTGAACTCCACGGTGACCTTGTTTTCTTTGATCCTGTCAATGGACGCCGCCTTGAATTCGTATCGGAGAGCAGAATTTGGGGGAAGATTGGTCGCCGAGAGTCGAACCGAGGGTGAATGGGTACAATCTGTGTGATTTGGACAGTGTTTGGATCCGTGTAGTTTGACATCACCTTATATATTTTAAGTATTGTTCTTAGACGTGTAATTCGATTTGTAGTTTGCATCTGTATTCTTGTAAGCATCGTTACTATTTGTCCATGCATTTTTGTATCGTATTGTGTCGGGAAAATGTGAATTTTTTCGAAGTTAATTAAATTTGTAGCCATCCTTCCTCCCACCGCTAAAATCAATCAACTTAATAAGTCAAATTCCAATGAATCCAGAACTCGAATCAATTTTCTAAAAATCAACAAGCAGGTCCGGCAGCCCTGGTGGGGGCAAGGCCCATTTGGGTTTTGGCCCGCCTCCTTCTTGCCTGCTCGCTCGTTGGACTTGGTTTGAGTTACCATATTAGCCTATTCACTTTTTTGTCTTTGAAAAAAACTCATCGACAGATTTCGTACTGAGTGCCTACTTTTAATCCATACTTGCAATTAAAGTATAATAAGTTATATTGTTCATGATGACCGCTCTCTTGTCGACTGCCTCCAGATGGATTTGACTACATTACATTTTCTATTCATCGCTGTTCTGATCATTCATGAGGACTGATGTTCTTTTACTTCCTTTTAAATCTCGCCTTTCTTCGATGATTCCATAATGTTATGTAGGGTGAATATTGATCTGGCAATCATCGACTTTATTTGTCTGTTGTTCAGTTCATACAATATATGCCATGTTACTTTGTATCAAAAAGTACATATGACTATGGAAAAGTAAGTTCAACAATATGAACCATAATCGAAAGATTCACGACACATAAAAAAAAAATGAAAATAAGGTAGAAAATGAAACGAATGAAGAATTCTAAAAGTTAATTATTTAAACGTGGCAATCAAATGATGTTACAGTAATTTCTTAATACGATTAGGTAAATGTTAAAAAGTAAACAGGTTAACGGATGCATTTATTAATGCAAAGAAGCTATCAACAATAAGTTATGCCAACATCTTCAATGCATAACCATCATATTAGAATTTAAGATTAAAAGATCATTAATTGTGTCCATCTCCAATAGGTATACGTCTTTCGACGTAATTACGCCGAAAGGCGTACACCTATTGACAATGGGCACATTTAATAGGTTTTTAGTGCTTAATCAGTTTTGTATGGACAAGATTAAATATTGATGGAATATTCTTAGTCGTCTCAATAAATCAATGGTTGTGATTTCAACCACTAACTTCCTCACTATTATAAAGTCATCCGTTTACATGTTTATTTTTTTACTTTTACTTGATCATATTTAAAATTTACTATGGTGACTCACTGATTGCCAAGTCCCAATGATTAACAAAAATTAAAGTTTTGTTAGAGAGTGAAGAGATGTGAACCTAGAACGCAACCATTTAATATTTACTAATTTACCTAATTCCTTCATTTTATGACCGGGTGCGTTTCATTTTCTGGGCCATATGGAGATGGAGACTTGCATCGTTTCATTTTCTGGACCATATGGAGACTTGCATCCTTCTCCAGGCGATAGAAGGAGAAGTCGATGTAGCCCTAGTGATGATAATAGCGATGATAATAGGTGCAGACAGTGCCCCAGCCCAGATTACAGACACGATAAGTACTTCCAGTAGAAGCGAGAAGTAAGTACTTCCAGTAGAAGCGAGAACACGTCTATGATTGCCTCCAGAATTGCCCCTCAATCCGTTGATCAGATCAGACTCATACAGTGGCGCAGCACCAAGCGACTGAAACATTTGTGTAAGCTTTCACGAAGATGGGATTCATTATTTTATTTTTACAAGAATCACTGTACAATTCTTCTTTAATGTTATACCCGAGAAATTTTACAATTTGGGCTTTTCCGTTAAGAATTTAAATGAATTTATGTCATTTTATGAACAGAAATTGCAACCCGAGCAACTGTTACAGTTTGGGTTGTTCTCATTTAAGACTGGAATAAATGAATTTCTGTCATTTTATGAACAGAAATTGGAACCCGAGCGACTGTTACAGTTTGGGTTGTTCTCATTTAAGACTGGAATTTGAGATCAGTCGCTGGGTTATATGTCAAAAAATTTGTTGCGACTGTTCTAATTTAAAATCTTGTGACTGTTCCAAAATCTTGGACAGCCCGAATATTTTTTGACAGACCCCTATATAAAATCTGTTGCCCTAACATTTTTGGGTTGTTCCAATATGTTTGGGTTGTTCTCAATATTTTATATATCATTAAATTTAGACTGTTTTTTCAAATTTGTTGCGACTGTGACTGTTACAGTTTGGGCTGTTCCATTGGAACCCGAGCGACTGGTCCAAGACCTTACCATTTACATGAAATTCTGTAGAATGTTTTAAAGTTTATGTGGGTTATTTATTGGTATGAATTTGATGGGTNAATTTGTTGCGACTGTGACTGTTACAGTTTGGGCTGTTCCATTGGAACCCGAGCGACTGGTCCAAGACCTTACCATTTACATGAAATTCTGTAGAATGTTTTAAAGTTTATGTGGGTTATTTATTGGTATGAATTTGATGGGTATTATCATTTCAATAAATTTATGAAATTTGAAAGTAAGAAAGAAACTAGCGTTATATCAACCACATTATATTTATTTTATTATAATATTAGAATGATAAAATAGCATTTTATTTTATTAATAAATAAAATAAATAATCATAATACCTTAGTTCATAATAAATAAATATTAATCATAATAAATAAATAGATCTTAGTTCATTGAAATAATCAACCGTGTATAGCAAAGCATAATTTAAATTTGTAAGTAGTTATTTTTAAAAATGTTAATAAATAGTTGTTTAAGAAGTATAAAAGGATAAGTGCATTTATTATCATTGATTTAAAAGGACAAATTAAATTATTATGTATATATGGATTAGAATTTAGGGCATGTAACTAATAGTGACAATTCATATTTATAAAAGATTAATAGTTATTATCCATTTCTAGTGTTTAATCAATTTTGTATGGACAAGATTAAATATTGACGGAATATTTTTAATAGTCTCACTAAATCAATGGTTGTAATTTCAACCACTAACCAAAATTAAGATTGATTTGATAATGTCTTACCATGTGCACTTTTATTTTATGGCCACCTTTCATTTTAGGGCTTCATTTTCTAGGCCAACAAGAAACCTTTCGAAATTCACCAACCAGGAATTTGTCGCTGTGCTAGTTTTTACAACAAACCCTAAATTATATGATAGGAAAAACTAAAATATTAAAAACGGAAAATAAATTCAACAATATTTAGTTTTCAAGCGTAGAACTATTTAAATTTAAATTCTAATATCTAATCTATTAATGGTAGACGTTTTAATCTGTATCAGTGGTTAATGTATTAGAACTAGAATTTGAAAATTTATAATTTTTTTTATAAAAGATAGTGTTTCCCAGTGAGTTTTAAAGTTTCACACTTCCGAGAATTCTTTGTTTTGATGCATACGCTTGAATGTCTACTGTTTATATTTATCAAATTATTTGATGATTTTGTTATTTAAATTTTTAAGCTTAAAGGTGTGCACTTTTTTATAATGGGCACATTTCATAAGTTTTTAGTGGTTAATCAGTTTTGTATGGACAAGATTAAATATTGATGGAATATTCTTAGTCGTCTTAATAAATTAATGGTTGTGATTTCAACCACTAACTTCCTCACTATAATAAAGACTCAGTTTTGTATGGACAAGATTAAATATTGATGGAATATTCTTAGTCATACCAATAAATCAATGGTTGTGATTTCAACCATTAACTTCCTCACTATTATAAAGGCATTCATTTACACGTTTATTTTTTTACTTTTACTTGATCATATTTAAAATTTACTATGATGACTAGCTAATTGCCACGTCTGAGTAATTAACAAAGATTAAGGTTTTGTTATAGAGTAGAGAGATGTGCTACTCTAATCTTTGTTCACTTATTAGGTAGATAGGCGTCCCCCTATTGGAATCGTTTGATTAATCATCCTTTTAATTACAATATTTAATGTGATGGTCACGAATTCAAGATGCTAGCATATTCTTAGTCTTACATTCAAATAGATGAATGAGATTTGCCTAATTAATTCTCTTGCATTTATCAATTCATCCATTTATCATGTTTACTTTTTCACTTTTACAAAACATGATTAAAAATTTACTAGATCAACTTATCAATTGCCACGAACCACAATTTAACAAATCCAAAAAAAATTATTTTAATTTTAACATTTATATTTACATGTTTTATTTTTATCCGCCATATGTTATTAACAGAAATTACATTTACATTACTTCTTTACATTTTACATTGATGATGTCGTGTGTCATTATATTAAACTTTAGCAGGGCGCGTACAAGAAGAGGAGAGCAACCATTTCAGTTTTACCAATAAGTTGTCAGAAAACATTTATGTATTTTCCTTTTGGAAAGAAACCATTTCAGATTTACATTTATGTATCCGCCATGTGTTGTTAACAGTAATTGCATTTACATTATTTTTTACATTTTATGAAACTTTAACATGCCGCGTGGAGAGAAGCCATTTCAGTTTTATAACCCTTTCAATATGTGAGGGAGAGGATTGGAGCGTTTCACTAGATGTATATGCCCTTTCACTATGCCACGAGAGCCAGGGAGAGGAGTGGATTAGCCTGTCTATTTTGTTTACCTGTAGTAACGTTTCAAAGGCATGCAGAGATTTTCATGACATGACAAGAAGAAAAGTAGGAACACGGTGATAATTTCTTTCTGTATATCTTATTATATAATTGCGATGTTCAATAGATAATTTTCAAGTTGTTCGTGACGATTCTAAATGGTTATATAGTTATAACCATAAAATTTTCATATTAATGGATTAAAAATATTAAAAATATTATGAAAATTGAGATTCCTTATTCTATTATGATTATAATTATATATTAATGGATAAATCTTGATTTAATCCATATAAATATACATATTAAAGGGTTTGATGTACAATCTATAATGTATAAATCAAGTAGATTCATCCCACTCTCTTTGATGGGATTCCGAAGAATGATCTGCTGGTAATCTCTTATTGAACTTTGCAATGCCCTCATTATATAGTATATGTATCGAAGGTTATATATTAATCGAGCTGGGATTACTAATCGATACAATAGAAATGCCCTAAGTATCCTACAAACTGTATAACCATTCAATTATTTCCTGACAATCTTTGTGAAACGTTTGGGAAAAAGTCCTTAAACATTGCAATTGCAACTTGCAAGAAACTTTAACCAACATAAGTATTATTAATCGTTGATTCCACTAAAGGTTCCAATTTAGGCTCTAAAGAAGGTATACATACCCTACCCTCCTCTGGATTTGAACTTGTGACCTCTTAAGAGGAAACACATGTTCTTAACCATTAGGCCACACCAAATAATATAGTAATCCTAGGTTTTACTATTTATCCAAAGTAATAAATAAATATAGAATAAAATAGTAATAATAGGTTTTATTACTTTTACCATACTAGGTTTTAATTATGTTTCCAATAACTATATAACATTAGTTTTATAATTAATGATATTAATTTTATGCAAGTACCCACTTAATTAATAAAGTTACATTAATGACACATTAATATTACAATAATGTTACATTAGTAATCTTAATAATGATAATGTTACATAAATATAATTTTAATAATGTTATTATTAATGTTAATATACGTTGAATATCTTTCATTAATAATGTTATGTTAACAATGTGACATTAATTTTAATAATATTGCACGAAATAATGTTAATATTGACTAAACAATAAATATAATTCTCGAGGAAATAGTGAATTTAAATCTTTATTATACAATCAACAATCATTGCATTTAAATCTTCATAGCAGCAATAAATACCATGAATTAGAATGTTTGAATACAATTAATGTTATATCGGTTTGAAAAATATTTTATTCTTAAACGATATTAAATTTTGATGAACAGTTTATTCTTAAATGGAAAAACAACCCAATAATTGTCAATATGGCTCAATCCATTCAAGTTATTCATCTTATTATATTTAATATGTCAAAATATGTTTTAATTTTAATGTTTACTTCTTAATTTATGAAAGTGAAACTTAATCTCTCGCATTTTTACTCCTTAATTCAATGTCATCTTCTTGTATGTCACAAATATCAATGTCAACCTCATAAAATTATTGCTCTCTAAATGTGGCTATGTGACACACTCTTCAATGTAAACAACAAGACCAACTTCAAAAAAAAAAAAATTCTCTTGACGAACATAGTAATATTGAAATGTTGACCATACTAAAAACTTATCACAACATTGCAACCTCACGAACATAGTAATGTTGAAATGTGACGAACATAGTAATGTTGAAATGTGACGAACATAGCAACATTACTATGCCACATAATGTATTAACCATGTTATGTAACCACTTTACTAATTGTATTAATATTATTGGTTATGTAATGGTGTCATTTTCCACATTTTTGATATACACAAAATTACAGCGTATATCAACCACTTTTTACTTAAAAGTGGTTGTTGTTGACATTACTAATCGACATATTAATAATTTTATGAGGTTAACATAATGTATTAATAATTTCTCAACGTCGCAGTGTGACGAACATTTCCCAATGTCGCCATGTGATGAACTTTTTTAAACGTCGCAATGTGACAAAACATTATTTACGCCACATTATAATGACCATTTTCCCAATGTCGCAAAAGTAAAAGATGATTCTACACTCTGTCAAGTGTTTCCAAACATTGCATTATGATGAACATTTCCCTACGTCGCAATGTGACGATTATTTCCCAACGTCGCAATGTGACGACCGTTTCCCAATGTCGCATTGTGACGAACATTTCCCATCGTCACAATGTGACAAACATTTCCCTTTTGTTATCAATGTCCTTAGGAAAAATAGAAATCATTGTCTAAAAAGTAAAACATGATTCCATACATCTCATTGTGACTAACATTTCCATTGCATTATGATGAAAATTTCCATTGCTTTGTGACTAACATTGCATTAAGATGAACATTTCCCTACGCCGCATTGTGACGAACATTTCCCAACGTCGCAATGTGACGACTATTTTCCAATGTCGCATTGTGACAAATGTTTCCCATCGTCATAATGTGACGAAAATTTCCCTTTTGTTATCAATGTTCTTAGGAAAAATATAAATCATTATCTAAAAAGTAAAACATGATTCCATACATCTCATTGTGACTAACATTTCCAAACTTTGTACTCTGACGAACATTTCCCAATGTCACGATGTGATGAACATTTTTGTACGTCGCAATGTGACAAAATTCTTGACACCACATTCTAATGACCATTTTCCCAATGTCGCAAAAGTAAAAGATGATTCTACATTGTGTCAAGTGTTTCCAAACATAGCATTATGATGAACATTTTCCTACGTTGCATTGTGACGAACATTGCCCAATGTCGCAATGTCACGACCATTTCCCTATGTCGCATTCTGACGAACGTTTCTCATAGTCACAATGTAACGAACATTTACACTTTATTAATGTTTTAATACTTTAATAATGTATTATTTCATAATGTATAAATATATACATTAATTTACTAATTAAGAATATATAAATATATTAACTATAATATATTTAAACATAATAATAATGACTTAATATACTATTATAATTTATTATTTAATGTATTTGTTAGTGCTTTATTAATACATTAATTAATAATCTATAATTATGTTATTTATAAAATATTTTAACATTATTATAATATATTAATTTAGGTGATATATTATTAAAATATTGATGTATCGTTATTTTATTAATGTATCATTACTTTATTAATTAATGTTTTACTTTATTATTGTATAAATATTTTATTAATGTATTAGTACTTTAATATAATAATTTTAATATATTAATTTAATGTATTTTTTATTATTTTAATACATTTTTAATGTATTCATGTTTTATTCATGTATTACCTTATTAATGTATTACTTTATTATTGTATAATAATATATTAATAATAATAATATTATATTATTATTTTATAATAATGTATTACTTTAACATTAATACATTATTAATACTGTATCAATACATTAATAAAGTAAGATATTAATAATATAGTATTAAAGTATGAGTTAATATATTATTATAATTTATTAGGTAATATATTTGTTAGTGTTTTATTAATACATTTATAATAATGAGTTAATACATTATTATCATGTATTAATAATATATTAATATTTTAATAATGTATAGATACTTTTTTAATATATTAATTCTTTAATATTAATGTTTTAATATCAATATTAATGTTTTTATTTACAAAATATTTAATACATTATTGTATTTAATATATTAATGTATTAATACATTAATGTATTAATAATTTTTTACTAATATATTAATATATTAATGTATTAATACATTAATAATGCTTTACTAAATGTATTAATACATTAATGTATTAATAATGTTTTACTAATGTATTAATTATTAATAATGCTTTAATGTATTAATGTATTAATGTATTAATAATGTTTTAATGTATTAATACATTAATTTATTTAATGAATTAATACATTAATATATTTAATGCATTAAATACATTAATACAATAATGTAGGGATTGGATATGCTCGAACAGAAGAATCAACTATTGGATTTGCTTAAACAACTGGATCAAGGTCAACAATTAAGCGGCGGGTCTACTGCTCTGGACTTTGAACTGTTCCTTCCACCTTCACTCTCTAGCCGCCTTTGAACTGTGCATTAAATACATTAATATAATAATATATTAAGTATTAATAATACTTTACTAATGTATTAATTATTAATAATACTTTAATGTATTAATAATGTATTAATGCATTTAATACATTAATATTTAATGTATTAATATATTTAATACATTAATATATTTTATATATTAATAAATTTAATTTATTTAATTTATTTAAGACATTAATCTATTGATGTTATTTAATTGATTTATGTGGTTGATATAAGTTTATTGATGCTATTAATTTTCAAAAAATAGAAAATAATGTAAAAGATAACTTATATCAACACTTTTAACCTAATAAAAAGTAGTTGTTGCTAGTAGTACTATAGCACAATCTACAATAAAAGGTTACAGGCTCATCAAATGCATTCTGAGAAGCGATGCAAAAAAAACAAAATATTATAGAATACACAAGCAGAGTACAATCTGTTGAAGAAGCGAATTCTCACCACAATTCATTCTATTCTAGTTTAAACAAACTATTACAGGAAATAAACGATTTACTGCACGGGCTGTCATAATCCAACCTTCATCGAAGTTCCATTTCAAGTCATCCCATTCATTTTAATGTAATTAGGTTCCTCTGTGTGCTCTCGTCTCAAAATTCGGAAACAGGGAGGGGGACGTGAGAGTCGTTGCCAATGAAAATGCCACCGTAGACGAGACCTGCGAGGCCGCCTCCGATCAGAGGGCCGACCCAGTACACCCAGTTGTCGGTGAAGTCTCCACTCACAACGGCAGGCCCGAAGGAGCGGGCGGGGTTCATGGAGCCACCGGAGAAAGGACCTGCGGCCAAGATGTTGGCGCCCACGATGAATCCGATGGCGATGGGAGCGATGGTGCCCAGATCGCCCTTCTTCGGGTCGGCTGCGGTGGCGTAGACGGTGTAGACAAGCGCGAATGTGATAACGATCTCCATCACCACGCCCTCGCCTGTGCTCATGCCCGACGCCACGCTGTGAATAGGTGTGGTCTGCACTACAACCAAGAAACGCCAACAGTATCATTACTACTATCAACAATTAGTATAGAACCTATGATCACATAATATGTTTCGTGTGGCTTACCAAACCACCGGTGGTGAACTTCAAGAGGAGGCAGGCAACGATGGCGCCGAGGAGCTGAGCGATCCAGTAGAAAACGCCGCGGAGAAGCGTGATGTGGCCGCCTAGGGCGAGGCCAAAAGTGACCGCCGGGTTGACATGACCACCCGAAATGTTAGCCGCGATGGAAACAGCCACAAAGAGCGCGAGGCCGTGAGCCAGTCCCACCCCGACCAGGCCCGCCGGGCTCAGAGATGCATCCGAGGTCAGCTTATCTGCATGCATCATATATGGTCAGAAGCTTTTCGAATTTCCCGAGAAGGGCGCAAGAAAAGAAGCGCATTAAAGAACGGAACGAACCGTAAGCCATAACAGATCCGACACCAGCAAAGACGAAGAGCAGAGTGGAGATAAACTCTGCAAGGTATGTCCTGATCGCTTCGAACTTGAACGCATCATGAAAGCTGCCAAATGCTATCTCAACACACCCCATACTGCTCAACCCAAATTAGCACTCCCAAACAAAACCCCAAAGATTATAAATAAAACCAAACAATGGCCACTGAATTTCGCAGTTACTATTGATTATCGTGAAAAGCCTGGCTGGTTTCCTCTTATATAGTATATACCAATCCTAGCAACCCGAAGAACCCGAGTAGAACTAGGCATCAAGACAGCACACCTCGCTGTCATGGAAGTCTCTGGACGCACCGTCGTATGGTAAGAGAAGTAATGGGGCCACCAATTCAGCGACCTGGCCGTCCATTATATATATATATATATATATATTCATGATGAGCTGCGGAGCATGCATTCATTCGCTGGCTTATTGCTCGGCGTCCATTAATAAATAAATTATGCTCGAATTAAGCTGACAGGGTACAGTATCCTCAAACGGAAGGGCCCGTCGTTTTTTTCCCTCAAATTATATAACAGAACAGAAATGGATCTGGCCTGGCTCCGGGTGTGTACCCTAATAGCAACTGAAACCGAACTTCCCCACTTCCCTTTCTGTCGGGAGTAAATTTAAAATAGGTTTAGATTTTTTCCATTCTTTTGGGGGGTAAAAGGCTTTCATTTTGACGACAAGTTGGTCAAATAACTAAATCAAGTCCTCACCTTTTAACAACATGTCAATAATTGTATTTATGGTCGCTATTTTACTTTACATTTACATTACATTATTCAATATATAATGGTTTTTTTTATTTCTCATTAATGATCACGTGCTTCTCAATTTCTCATTAATGATCACGTGCTTCTCATCATTGCGTTATAAGGCTACGTAAGTCATTTTCTTAAACACCAATTTTATTTTACTATGTGTGTTCACCTACGTCTCAATCCAAAACTACAAAAGATTTAACCAAAGTTGAAAAGTGTAGACGTTCTATATCAAAACGTTTAGTCAGGGATATTATCTTGTTAATTTTGATTTTGGTAGAAATTTGATTAATTTTGATTTTGGTAAAAATTTAATAAAAAATAATTAAATTTATAAATTTAAATGATAAGTTTGTACAATCCAAAATGTTTCAAATTTTTTTTACAAAGTTTATTCAAAAATACAATTTAAATAATAAAAAAAATTACAAACATACCAAAAATTTACATTATCCCAAAAAAAAAAAAATACTAAAACAAAGAAAGCTATCCACCGTAATAAATTCAATATCATTCCTAAAACTTCACATAAAATGTGAAATCATTTTAAATTTTAATGCCTACTCTGTAAATTAAATTACAAATGAACCACATTTCAAGAAAGGTTTTATTATCAACCATTCGCATAAAAACTAATCAATATTGGCATTTGCTTTGCTAACATGATTTTTTATTTCAGTATGCAATGTAGTCTCCTGGTAGATTTTTCAAACGAAACCCAATGAATATGTATATTGTATACCATATTGACAATTGAAAATAGATATTGACTTGGTCCTCACTTTTCCATTATTGAGTACAAACATGCTTCAATCATATCAACCATTGATATCGTTACGAGTTTTTCATCATTACTAATGATGCATTTCATCACCAATGATGCATTTATATATGAGAAAGACTTAGTGACTAAGGACTCAATTTTACAATTTTAGAAGTGAGAAAAAGCTTTAATGATATCTACCATGGATATCATTAGGAGATTTTAATTGTCCATTGAATTTTAAGTGATCACTTTTACATAATCATAATTATAGCATATCTCGTATAAAGTTTACTAAGATGTATATGAACAATAATATTTCAATATATAAACAATAATATTTTAATATATAAGTATTACTAGAAATTAACGTCACTCATATATATGTAGTATTTAGAATTAAGAAAATTGTATTTGGATTTTAAATTTAATTAGTATATTTGGTTAATAGTTTTGTTGTGAGAAGAATAATGATGTGATAGAGGGACTGTAGGTTTTTAATTTTATGAAGTGAATCAAACAACAATGTTTTGTTTTTGTTGATAATGAAGTGGATGTGATTAAAGTATACAATCATGTAATCCTTATCAATATCAAAAATTAGAAATCTAAGTACATGAGGCATTTTCAAATATTGATATAAGTTATTTGTTTGTCTTACCAAACCCCACCCCGTATTGAAAAACTTACTATCCTTCAAATTTGGACTTAGTCAACAATGGTGATAGGGTTTAAGAAATTGGGGATAGAACATTGAGATTATGCTTAATGTTCCATCATTATCTTTTCATTCCTTATAATCGGTAAAATATTTAGGTTCAATAGAAATAACATTGTAATTTATTGTGTAAGTGAAGCATAACATAAATTTGTTTCTTCCCTTGAGTGGTCAATTTCCTAGAAGACGGTAAACCTAAATGCAAGCAAAGATATTGTTAAGAATTACTTCTAGCCTGATAATATGTGTGAGGAGGATAGCATTAACAGGGGCTAGGGAAAATGGCAGTGGTAGCATTCAAAACTTTCAATCAATACTAATGCTATCTCTGCACCTCTTTGGAACGAATTTGAGGTTATGTGATTGGCATCTTTCTATTCTCAATGTTTTGAGCCAACCACCTATGACATAGCTTCAGGACCATCTTCTTTACTTATACAAAGTTTGAGGATATTAATTCAACAAACCCATCTTCGTCAATATATTTTGAAACTAGATTTGATTAGGTAAGTAGGCTAGCATGATCCAAGCTACATATTTTACAACACAAAAGGAGTGAAATGAGAACATGAGCATCCCTCCCTTTAAACAACACCTAAAGTGGTTCAAAAAGGATCATGGCCTAATAGTGAGGGATATTTTGAAACTAGATTTCATTAGGTAAGTAGGGTAGCATGATCCAAGCTACATCTTTTACAACACACAAGCAGTGAAATGAGAACATAAGCAACCCTCCCTTTAAACAACACCCAAAGTGGTTCAGAAAGGATCATGGCCTAATAGTGAGGGAATTCTGATGAAGAATCCCTTTAAAACCAAATTCTATGCCATCCTACCTATTTTTCCATAATTGAAGTTCGAAGGATGATTCCATTAAGCCTCTCCATTAGAGTCTAAGGTTGTTAATGCACATAAATGGGTGTTACATTTAATCTTGTGAATATTCCACAATGTTAAATCCATTGAGAGGTTGATCAAGTTGTGAAGGGACATAGGGACCTATGTAATCATAAAAGACGCGTGATTTGGATTATGTAGAGAATAAAATAAAGGTGGAAATATAAATGGAAACACGTCGAGATAATGTGGATAGCACAATAATACAATAAAACCCAAATTCTATTAATAAATGGAATAAAAAAGTTATGTAAAATGGAAAGAAATCTAGAGTAGCTAGAAAGGTCGTAGATTATCTTTGAAGAGAGATGTGTTTTCTACACTCTTTTGCAAGAAGACATTACAAGAGGCCATTAGCACCTTTTTAACATAATTAATGAAGCCCTAATATGAAAAAACCCTAAATATCCAAAACCCTAACCCTAGGAGATGATGTGGCAAAAGAAATGTGGGCCCTGAGGAGGCTAGTTGATAAGTCAACTTCCTAAAGCCGCAACATTTTCATACAAAATCCATTTAGGGTGTTTCTTCGACCATTACAAAGTTGGATACATTATTTATGTGTTTATAAGGCACACAATTGTGTCAACTTCCAAAAATGGAAGGGAAATGATTGAAAAACATGTAGGAAAGTCAAGCCCTAAAAATTGTAGTAGAAATGTCAAGATGTGGAACCATTCTAAGTCAGTAAAACACATGGGTGTCCACAATTATCCACCTAGATAATTCATCCTCTCTTAGGAAGTAATGGTTTCCATTATGTGAGACACGTACCCTAGTGAAGGAGCTTCACTACTTTAACAACTCGACAAAGTTGGATGTGTTATTGATGGGATCCTACCATCATTATTTCGATGATATGGTTGAATATAACCTACCTAATGGAATCGAGATTGATTTATGTAGAGAAAAAGTTCTCAACCACCTCCAAGGTGTCTAAGGGAGGTGGAAAATATAGTCGAAGTAGATCCACATTAAATACAAAGTGAAAGCTAAGGAAAGGGGGAATACTTCATTCAAAAGAATTCTCATCCATAGTATTGATGATGGTTTAAGGCCCATATTCAAGTGGGAAAATATTCCAATGGGGTCCTATGTATTACACTTTTTACAAATGCAACCATACCTTATCTCCCACCTAAAACTTGTGTGGAACTCAATGTTGATTGTGGCGTTGCCTGTACATGGAATTGTCTTTCTACAAAATATCAAGAACTTGTAATCAAATGTGCCAGATCAATTTAACAAATTTGGCTAATTTATTAGCCTTGGTTTGAGCATGGGAGGCTTCTTCCCTTGTAGATACAATGGGTAGAGAAATATCAATTGAGATCAATTTTAATGTACTTGATACCCTTTATTCTCTATTGAGGATATGGGGTACTTCTTTAAACCACCAAATTCCACTCCAATTGGTTACTCTGATACCTTTTTCCATAGACCCGTTATTAATTAATTAACTAATGTGAGTAAATAGTGTAGGATTATGAAATAATAATTAACCATTCAGTCACAATGGAACCTTAAATTACGATTGTAGGCTTAAACATGTAAACATAATTTAAAAAACCAGAAACTAATAAAGTTCATGACATAAACAAAATTAATTCAACACAAGTCATAGATAAATTCAAGAACACTTTTCTTTTTGGGAATGGTCAACCAATTCGCTATAAAATAAGGATGTTCCACCCAACCACATGCTTTATGATACACTTAATATATCTACAATAGAGGCCACTCCCGAGCTAAGGCTATGAATCCACAAGGAAAAATTAACTACGGTTGGATCTAACTCTCTTCACATAGAATAATTCCCAATTTTAACATAGTCGATTTTTTTTTTCCTCAAAAAAAAGCATAAATTTATTCATCCAAAGAGACAAAATTACATTTTGTAGGTGTTGGTGAAGCACATTCAGTCGTGTAGAGAAAGTAAGAGGGTTTTTAACCAAAAATAACCAATGTGTTGGTAGTTGATCTTTCCAAGTTATTTTAACTGGTTCTAGTCTATCATAGACTGCATATTGTAGTTTACAAAGCCTACCTACATGGCTAAAAAAGTACCTAAAAACATTTACAGTGTATACACAAAAAACTAGACCCAAAATATACAATCCAAAATTTGATAAAGGTGTATTATGGAGCAGGAGCTTGAGTTGGTTCTTCTATGAAGGATCGATGGTAGAAATATTGTATTGTGTCCCCATTTGACTCAAAGAAGTGCCATTGACCATAAGGTAGAGTGATCCCTTCTTTCGACAAAGAATCGTTTATTGTGTTCATGTTCCTATAAACATGTCGTATAATAAAGTAGTCAAAAGAAGCCAACAAGGTAGATATCTCCTCCAAAATAGGCTGCAAAAACATATTGTGGCAGGACTGTGTTTTCTGAACCCAATTTATGGCATTCATTGAATCACCAAAGAGTTGTATGGAGTGTATCCCTTGTTCAATTGTTGTTTTGAGTAATAGGAGTAGTGCCATTAGTTATACATAGTTGTGAGTACCTTTGCCCAATCCCATTTTATTTTGGTAAAATGTGAATCTGATATATGTAGGACTCCCCCCCCCCCACCCCCCNCCACATAGGATATTTTGAGATGCTTCGTCAAAGAAATCCCAAGGAACAGATAGGTCTATGGGATCGGACTGAGATGCTCAGATGTCGTGTGCATTTTTTTCCTCGGGAAAGTGTTCCATAATTGAGAGACTTTTGGTTGCTGCTAATTTGGCAACTGAGGCCTTATCCTAAAAAAAAATTGAGTTCCTGGCAAGCCAAAATCCCCAACTTATTAGAAGTGGCAGGGATTTTAAGTTCTTGTGAGTAGGATCATGCATCCAATTTTTCCAGCTGGAATATAGCGTTGGCCCATGCCACCCACAATGTTGTCTCAGGAGCAGGGCAGCTTCTCCCTACACTTTTAAAGTGAAAGTGAAGAATATGAGGATGTGATCAATAGTTTCATTTTCCCCTTTACAAAGAGGGCACCAACATGGCCCTTCGATTTGACGCTTCCTCATCTTGTCCCAGGTCAGGACTTTGTTTACTAGCATAGACCACATGAAGATCTTTCTTTTCAATGGGGATTTGAGCTTCCAAAGACCGCTCCACCACTAGCACGGTTCCCTTTGGAGTAGGTCGACACTAAGTGCTATGTAACCCAATTTGGGGAAGTAAACCCCATGTGGGGATTTTTTCCAGACCAACTCATCATCCTTATCCAAGAGCCTAATGTGACCCCGCTGAAGGGAAAAAATGTAGTTGTCCCACTGGAGTTTGAGCTCTCCTTCCAAATCAAGAGAATCAGAGTTGTACCACCTGTGATGTCAAATGTTTGTGGAACCTAGATAAACAATTTGATTAAGCTTATAGAACCCATGAGTGTGTAAGTTGTCTAGCATGTCCTGTGGAAGGGTGTGGGAGTTCCTGTTTCCACTCCATGGATCAGTTCCAATGTGGACTTGATCCCCCCTTCCAACTTTGCAATCCAAACCATCGTCACTGGCATGGAAAGATTTGATTACTGCCTTCCAAATGATGGAGCAGCTAGATAATCTCTTATCAACCCAACGGATCCAATCTCCCACCGAGTCGGGTTTGATGTATTTGTGGATTACCACTTGGGTCTATAGACTAGATGTGGTGCAGAGCCTCCAACAAGATTTTGTTGCTAATTCTTTTGAAAAAATGAATATATTCTTCAGCCCAGGGCCCCCGTGTGCTTTTGGGCGGACCAACATATCCCATTTTTCCCATGGCAAGGTGTAGTGATCCTTCAGTCCAAACCAAATAAAATGAAAGCATAAACGGTGGATTTTTTCTAATATACCTTTGGGAATCCAGGAGAGAGACATCCAATAAACAAGGATAGCCTCAAGAACTGCCTTTGTCAGAGTTATCCTGCCTTCCCTTGAGATCCACCGAAAAATACAAAGGTTTAGTCTTTTTTCAAGTTTCGCCAAGAACCACCACCAATCCCCTGTGAGATATTTGTTGGCTTTGAGTTGGAAGCCAAGATATATTATTCTTTGTTGCAAATCATGTAATGGGAAGGGGAAGAGAGATATATAAAGGGCCGAAGTGGAAGCATCTCACCCAATTAGGGATAAAGTGGATTTTTGTGAGTTGATGATCATCCCTGTAGCACTCTGGAACAGTTGGAGGATATTCGTTAATCTCTCTACATCTCTAGATCTAAAACTACAAAAAATTAGGACATCATCTACAAAATGTAGATGAGTAATTCGGAAGTCTGGTGAAGTTTGAATTCCTTGAAAGTCCCCCGAGGAGGTGATCGAACCAATGGCCATGCTTAAGCCTTCTGCTACCAAGAGGAAGAGAAGTGGTGAGAGTGGGCATCCCTGCCTAAACCCCCTTTCTGAGGAGAAGAAAGGAGAGGTTTCTCCATTAATCAGCACGACAAATGAAACCAAGGTGATACATGGTATTATCCACTTGATGAAGGGTACCTCAAACCCTAAATGAGTGAGAAGTAACTTGATGAAGGACCATATTACACAATCCAAAGATTTTGAGATATCAATTTTTAGAACAACTGCTTTGGACCTCAATGTTCTGAGATTGTGAAGTCCTTCTTGAGCCACCATAATAGCTTCATGAATTTGACGACCATTTAAGAACCTGTTGAGGGGTCCTAAATCCATTTAACTCAACAGTAGGAACCAAACCCGCCACCAAGGCGCAATTAGACTTTGCAGCATTTAATAGTGGAATGGTTCTCCAGATCTTGCGATACGGCCAATTAATCGATGGGATTTATGTAGTGATTGATAGGATGTCTTCTTGTGAAAACTCCTCCTTCAGTTCGAATGTTCTCTTTTTGTATTTTCTGTTATAGGTGGGACGGATACAAGATAAATGTTGGTATAAAGCAGTTGGGTAACAAAGGGGAAGGACTTAACTAGTGAAGAAGGCTAAGTTCGGTATAAACGTTCTGCTCAAGCATGCAAACAATGATTCTTACACCTACAACAAGCCTAGTACTAATACATTAACCTATTGGTGTTCCAATTATTGACTGAGATATGATTATCAGGAGAAAACATACATGCAATAAACAATGGCAAGAAAAATAGTTTCCTTAACTCTAATCATCAATCGCATATTAACACAATGATTTACTTTTCATCATTAAAGACAAGAACTATAAAAATATTGAATCAAATAACGTATCAACAGATTCAAAGGCTCTTACTCATTACAGCATCCATTTATGAGATAAAATCAGAAATAATTCTTCCTTAGATCCAATCACACATGCTTTTGATGAAAAAAACAAACTTGTCTCTAGTCCTAAAAAGACTTCTCAATTAAGGTAGCTTTGAAATAGTTCTTTACAAATCCAAAAATGAGGGCCTTTGAAACAACCACTGACCCCTTCTAACAGGTCGATCCTCTTATTTATAACATATTATTAACTAAAAATAACTATCAAAAGTGTAGATTAGTAAAACAAAAATCGCCACATGGCGCTTTCATCTCTTGGTCTTCTAAGAGTCATCAAATGATCTCACTTAAGTGGATGACTCTTCTCATACTCCGACCATTTGACGAAGAGTTCCTCGCACATGTTGGCGTACGAGAACCTGTGTTGGTCCATCGGGGCCAAAAGGATCTCATTTATCTCCACTGCCCATGCTTGATATTTGACTACTTTAGGACTTAACTTTTGTAGCAATGTCTGAGCCTTGATCGGGTGCTTCATGAATTGTTGTACTTGTCCTAGGCCATGTTCGCCACCTTTGTTATCTCTGCAGCCCATGATAAGTCTTCTTCGGCATGTAATTTGAT
The DNA here is from genome assembly GCA_010110895.2 of Picea sitchensis. Lineage (NCBI taxonomy): Eukaryota > Viridiplantae > Streptophyta > Pinopsida > Pinales > Pinaceae > Picea > Picea sitchensis. The sequence goes on from SNQJ01S0001380.1 coordinate 551,933, forward strand.
TATGTCGCGCAAGTCGACAAAGTCATCGGGTGTGCCAAATTCTAGAAGGTTGATGTCTCTCATCGCCCAGTTGATCTTGGTCCAGCTCTTTTCGCACTCGTCCCTTTTCTCTTGGATTTCTTGGTGAGGTTCTTGGGCCATTTTTACCCAATATTCGACCGAATTCTTTATGTGATCGATGTTTCTATCCCTTAGTACCCGAATGTCATGTTCTTTGGCGTCTCGGCCCTGTTGAACGACGTCGATGTATTCGATCCTTTCCACTACTTGGTGTGCTTTCTCATACCATATTTCCATATTGTTGCACGTCACCAGCGCCATTAGGGTGTCTTCTTGGAAATCGTCTATTCCTGCAGTGAAAAGGTGCCGCTCATTTTTTAATTTACTGTAGGCATCTTGGAATTCACTTCTAAAGAACACCATGGCTTGTGTGGAGTCTTGATAATATTTCGCCAAATGGCGTAGAGGTTCCAAATCCTTCATAGCAATGACCATCTCCTCTTCATCCCTTTTCACGCTATCCAGGGTGGCATCTATGATTGCCATCCCTACGCCGATAAGCTTGGACGTCTTGGCATGCTCTGTGCTCATCAATTTTTCCTCTGTGGTGATGAGGATTGAGCGATCCAGAGTAAGACTCCTCTTCTTGGTGGTTCTCTTCATGATGGCTTTCCTCTTCCGGTCATAGGAGATGGCTTGTATATCAGCAATATCATCCACAGGTTTGGGGATTTGTTGATATCCCCAGGTAAGCATCTTTCTTAGGCTCTTGATGGTGTATATTTGTTCAAGACTAGATTCTTGAACCTCTTTTGTGTGTCCTGAAGGTTCGACCTCTAGTTGTTTCTCATTGAGAGATAAAGCACTGGCTGGAATTGAAGCATCAGGGGCAGGCTTGGTACTTACTTGATAATCGAATGTTGAGATGTCGATTTCCTACTGTGGAACTTCTTCTTCTCGTTCACCCGACCCTAGCTCATCCTTTGGGCTATCCACTTAGGTCCCTGGTAAATCGAGAAACTCAGTGTCTAAGACACTTTCGACCTCCTGGTCATTCTGTGGAAGACTTTGAATTTGAGCATCAAGAGTTGGGGAAGATTCCTTCTCGAGTTCCTTTTCCTCTGTGATATGCACTGGAGTCACCAATGAAACCTCTGAACTCTCCTCATCATCATAGAAAGTTATTAAGTCGTGGAGGGGTTTTGATGCACTTGCTCTCCTTGATTTTCTTTCTATCTCAGGCTGAGTCGAAACGTCCCCTAGCGATCTGGCCTGTGGCACTGAAACTTCAGGGTTATCTGACCCGGTGATTTCTCCAATATGTATTGGCTCAGGACCACTTGGACCTGTCCGAATTTCGACTGGATTGTCAGCAGGGACCCTTGTTATTTCTACGAGGTTTGGGTCATCCTGCAGATAATTCATTACTCTTTGCGCTTGTTCTATCAAGAGAAATCCCCTTGCCTATGCCTCTAGTGCCATAGAAAATCCCTTGTTCTGCATCGGAGCCACAAGGGAAACCTTTGTTGCCTCTATCACTCTAATTTATTCCCTGTCTCTAAGGGCCTCTTGAGCCGACTATTCTATTTTTGTCGCCTATTCATCCAGGCTCATCACCCTGAACCTGGTCATTTTCGAGTCGACCATCCTTTGCACCACCTTGTCCCAGTCTTGGGAATTCTCTGTGAAGACTTCGTCTTCAAACTTGTCATGGGCATACAGCCAGCAGGACGACACCTGTGAAGCATGTTACAAGAACAACCCCTTTGGATCGTGCTTGTTAACTCCCAAAATGAAACCGTCCTTTCAGCCGAGTTTTGGGTGGATATCATAGCTTTAGGTAGTATCTTCAAGTCTTTTTGAGTTTTTTACAGCTGAAGAAATTTTTGGTTTTTGTGTGTCTCAGAAAATAATTGACCCATAAAGTCTTTTCTTTCAAAATTGTAAATTTTTACTTT
>SNQJ01S0001380.1:553940-574878 GCA_010110895.2 Picea sitchensis
TTCTCCCAGAAGGGCGCAAGATAAAAAGCGCATTAGAGAACAGAACGAACCGTAAGCCATGACAGATCCGACACCCGCAAAGACGAAGAGCAGAGTGGAGATAAACTCGGCAACATATGTCCTGATCGCTTCAAACTTGAACGTATCATCAAAGCTGCCAAATGCTATCTCCACACGCCCCATCCTGCTCAACCCTAATTAGCACTCTGAAACAAAGTCTCAAAGATTGAAATTAAAATGAAACGATGCACACTGAATTTCGCAGTTGTTAATGATTATGGTAAAGTGCCTGGCTGGTTTCCTCTTATATACCAATCCATCCCAGCGAGCAAGTCCAAGAGGCAGTTTGGTGCCACCACACCTCGCTGTCATGGAACAGTGACACGAGGCACCGTCCATGGCACGGCAGTTGACACAGCATGAATTTCACACCTTGCAAATTTTTATAATGCTCTCCATCACGCACCACTCGCCTGGAATCTATAACAAGCCAAATAAAATATTGATGGTTAACATGTATGTAACTATAATGCAGTGTCTTAACCTGACCAGAAGAATACTTAAAACGCCCTTGGTGGGTCTATCGACATGATTGGCCACCAAATCGCCGACCTGGCCGTCCACCATCATCATGTAACATGGTACCTCATCCAAAAAATTCAAATACAGCAGCCTGAAGAAAAAAAAAGGGCCCTATAAATATGAATAAATAATGTTCAAACTCACTTACAGCTATAAGTCCTATGTGTCTATAGGAGAATGTTCATAGAGTGTAAAGCTAAGTAGTATTTGTCAATAGTGGGATGTTCCTGGGATTGCCACGAGGCACCGTCCGTGGCCGGTTAACTCTTACTTTTTTTCCCACCGTGGCATGATATGATGAAAATGCCCCACATCACGCACCGCTCGCCTAGAATGTCTAGGCTATGAAAGATAACAGAAATAAAATAATGCTGATTAATATGATTGGATATAAAGTGTAGTGTGTTAAGCACGTGAGAAAGATAAATTAAAAACGTGGGTGGTGGGTTTGCCGGTGGACATGATTGACCCACTGAAGAGTCGACCTGCCGTCCACTACTATTATATACGTTAATAGAATTGGTAAGATGATCTAAGGAACAATATGGATGATAATGTGCAAACTCTCCGTAATTAAATGATTTGAAAATGTAAAAGTGGAACAATTTATGAGTTCCAACTTATTGAAAATATAATAAAGACAATTGTAGTTCATGGTTTACTCTTCATCGAAGTCCACTCTACTTGTGTCTTCTTCTTTTTTTTCAATTTTTTTTTTAAAGTTTTATTAATTCACATAAATTCATTTTAATTTTGGAGTAATCTATTTGTTTTAAGAGATTATTTTAATTTTGGAGTTATCATATTATTTTGAAAGGGATTAAATTATTATTTCCGTACTTAATTCGAGTACACTCCTCCATATACATTACCAATAACAGTAGTTACACTAGCATTACAATAAGGTAGCCATATCATTACATTTTCTAATTACCACACACGGCAAGTAAATAACAATGGTCCTGCAATTCATATGATATCAACACTACATTGCATTCTATTTATTGCAAGAACAATACAAGTACATATTTCAAGCGGTATATGACCATGATCTTGCATTGCAGTATATTGCACATATAATAACAATGAACTTACATCTCATAGGTCATCCACGCTAACATAGCATTTGTAATGAACTAAACTTTCGTTTTATGTTATAAGATCTTACTAGGTTATCAACGCCAGCATTAAACTTATAACTCATTGGACCATGATTCCGAACCATTAATGGTCTCAACAACGCGATGTTCATAACTCCTTGATTATCGCAACGTCACCCTCTATTATTGTCGGCATTAGGGCAACTTAAACATTAACTAAATGATCTAAATGTAGAAGTTGATAAAGTAACATTAACCTTGCCATCTAAATGTATGATTGATCCTAAGGCATAAAGTATCATTAATAGTAACATTTACAATCAATCTCCTCGCAATAATAACCATCACATTCAAGACAATGACAATCAAACTACAAGTACCGCGATAAGCACGACATTACTACTCCCATCAACATCGCAATTCACGAGATATCTACATTAAGGCAGTGGAATTAGAACATCAATTGTTAACTTCTTAATTTACTCCTTAGGAAATAATTTCTTTTTGCGAAATATAAAAACCATTAGTTTTAATTCAAGCAGTAAGGACTAAACATAAACAGAGTTCATAATTCATAAACTAAACATATGATAGTCATGATTCATAGACTAACTAATTTAATTCATACATAAAAGACTAACATGAACCTAGTTCATAATCCAAAAACCATTAGCCATAATTCAACATTAAAGACTAAACATAACATAGTTCATAAATCCTAAACAATATATATTCATAACAATACCTTAAATGATGACCATGTTACCGTGAGCACACCGAGAGGATTAGCATTTAACAAAATTCGGATACCTCACATGTGCGCACTCCCTGTTAAGGACTATAGGAATTGAAAACTCCTTCACACGTATCCCAACATTGAAAGTTTATTGTTTTTTTTTTTTAAAGGTAATAAATATTTTCTTTGGGAAATCAGAATATTTTATTTGTTGTAAATAAAGCATTTTTGGTGATCAATAAATTTACACCGAGCATTAGCTCTGCTTCAACATAACAGATACAAATCTCCTTATTCTAGATTGAATCTGATGCCTCTTCACCCAATGAACAGATAAAGTAGGAGTTACTATAATTTAAATCGCCCCCTAAATTTCAACCTATTGTGTAGAATCGCTAAGGATTATTGAAAATCGAACTAGGGTTTCCGATGGTTAATAGAAAACACGAACTAAAATGTATCTGCCATTAATTAGAGAACAACAACTAATGAATTATCTGCCATTCATTCGCTGTGAATTATCTGACATGAATTATCGGTTCCAGTGCATAGATTCGTTGTAAAGGGGTAAGTAATAATGTGCCGAGCAATTGATAGAACAATCGAAGGGAACAGGCGTAGCATCAATTCGCCCACCGAACCGGAGACACCAAAGGGATTAATTTTTTTTTTACCTTTGAACTTATTTTCAAGTTTTTTCAATTAATTTAATTTTTTTTTAATTATTATTTTTATTTCAATAGATTTGTTTTTTTAGTTAAGACACTTTTTCTATCTATTTTATAAAAGGGAGTCTTTTCCCATTGAAAATATGTTCATTTCTTTTTTTTATTATTATTTGTATTTCAATAGATTTGATTTTTCTTTACTTAACACACTTTTTCTTATCGATTTCATAAAAGGGAGTCTTTTCCCATTGAAAGTATGGTCATGTAGACAATGTAATGAAAAGTTAAACAACATGAAAGATAAGAGGAAATTGCTTCAAATTCTAGTCAAAACCACCTTGAATGTCATAAAATGCTCAATAGTGGCCAAACCATTGAAATATAAAGAAAAAGATCACATTGTAGAATAAATATAATATTAAAAATATCATTACATCAAAATTTAGGGAGAAAATATACTCTAATAAAAAGCTAGAGGGCAAAGGAAAATTAAAATATTATAAGGAGATGAACAACCATAATCTAGAAGATCAAAAGTATCTCTTTGTTTTGACTAGTGTAAAGGAGAAAATTGTCATTGCTAAAATAAGAACAAATTCTCTTAGAATTTCCAACATATACCCAGATTAAATCTCAATTTCAAAATATTTGTCACACTACCCATCTTCCTAACCTTCTAACTCAATGAAACTATGGTGATCTTGGAATGCTCTTAATGTTTTTCAAGCACATAAATAAAATTGTAAAGAATTCCAAGTAATCTCTTACCTTCTTAAGGTCACCAAATTCAGTTTCACTAAATGTTAATTATCATCATCATCATATCAACATTATTAAAATAAGAACAAACTCTCATGAGCTTCATAATGAAACAAGGCATCTTGCAATTCTTAAAATGTCTTGTGTTAGAGTTTGTCATCTTTAAGAGAGTTGAAGATGAAAAACAATTTCTCTTAGAATGTCCTTTGTACACCCACATTTAATCATAATTTCAAAATATTTGTCACAATATTGATCTTCCTCACCTTTTAAGTGAGCTAAACTATGGTGATTTAGGAATGCTTCTCTTAAATCATTTAGAAATTTGGAGAGTAGTCATACCTTCACACACACACACAAAACTATTCTCTTATATTATAAAAAAAACACATTTAATCATAGCTATAACTCTATTATATAGAGTTATTCATATCTAACTATTTCCTAATTTATGTAGTGTAGTTGAGAGAATATCTCAACAAAAAAAACAACCCAAATCTACTAAAGTAAGCATTAAGTCCAACACCCTCTCTTAATGTTACATTGCATAGAGAAATACTAAAATCAAATAAACATATTTTAGAAAATAGTTTTTGAACTATGATTTCTCTGATTTCTCTGGTAAAGTCTTCATTGGTAATTTTATCCACTTTTGAAATCTCATATACTTGGCTCTATCAAACAACCAATCATTCTGAACCACCACTTGATCCCTTAAAAATAAGATTGTTTACAAAAAAAGCTCATACACTCATTTTGGTGGCAATGTTCTTGGGACATGACATTCACCAAGAACCACAAGCTTTTAGGTTATGGTATAAAGAAGAAACTTAGAAAAGTTTCACACACAAAACAATTCACACTTGCACTACATTCAAAAATAAATTATATGCTATTAAAGAAGCTAATATAGTTGTCCCTCTTTCCTTTGACTCCTTTTATTGTTTGACTTCTTTTCAAGGCTGCAAATAGAGAGAAGGAGAGCTTCCATATCATCAAAATCCTTATGCTGGTTTGTTTCAATGCCTTTAGAGGACTGATGATTTTGTTTCCAAGCATCATCAAGCGAATTGTCCAAGCGGGTGGCCAATTGCAGAGAAATATGGTAGAGGATGTTCAAGGGGTAGTTCGTGCTAATATACGATCGCGTAGACACCCAGAATTTGAAGTGCATGCGCTTGGTACGATCCACGGTGTATGAATTGTTGAGGATGGACCCGTTGGTTCCCTTTCAATATGTGAAAGCTAAGGAGGATTTTGTTCTCGAGTCACATGATGTGCACTATCAGGTAAAGAAAGGCAAACTTATGGCCGGGTATCAGCCTAGGGTAATGAGAGATCCTCTTGTCTTCGAGGATGCACAATTACAAAAAAATAGGTGTTTTTAAGATATATGTTGTTGGATTTTAGGTAAAAATAAATAAAATGTAGAACAGTTATTACCTTAATCACTTTAATCACCTTTTAATTTAAAATTCTAATCTTATGGTTAACAATTGAAAATGCTGGAATATTCTTAGTCGTCCTCCCAAATCAATGAATGTGATTTACTCTTTATAACTTCCTTGTATTTTTGAATGCATCACTTAACTTGTTTACTTTTTAACATTTACCTAATCATATTAAGAAATTACTGTACCACCATATGATTGCCACGTTTAAATGATTAACCTTTGGAATTACCACATTTAAGATTAACTTTTGGATTTCCTCAGCTCTATGTGCGTTTTAGCGGTCCGTGAGTTTCAATTCACTAGAATGTTGTCCATCCAGATAACTTTCGACGTTCACCAGCCGCAACACCAACCACTTTACGGCTATGCTAGTATAAGATCAATTATTTTTATTAAAATAAACATTGAAATATTTTATTTATGATAAATATTAAAAAATATAATCTAAAATGTGTAGTGTTATCACTCCAAGAAACTCCTTAGGGTTGTAGGCTAATAATGTTTGGTAACTTAATAAATTTAATAATCAAAGTATGTGTGGAACAATGGGATAACTGAGAAGGCTGAGAAAAGGACAACTTGTTATGCATCTAAATAAACCAGTGCTTTGAGAGACCAAATATTAGTTACAGTAGATAAAAAGGTGTGAAGAATACCATTCAAGATAACCAAGTACAAGAGATGTAGGGTTATACAAGACAATAAAGAAACATCTAATTCATATTCATGAGCTATACCAGAAGATAACAGTTATGAATAACTAAGCTGCACAGAATTAAATAACAAAGTAGTGGAGTATATGAAAAGACTGATATATAATAACCAAAGAAGACTGTAATTCATATAACATAACAGAGTCAAAGTACATAGCCCAAAGTGTATCCAGGATTGAACCCTGTGTCTGTCTTAAGTCTGTAGCTTTATAGCTTTACATTACAGTTCTCAGATCCTAAAACAATGGATCTGATATTCTAAAAAAAGAAAGTAAATTATATTTACAAAAAACTAGGAAGAGATCCTTAAGATGAAGTGTATCCACATCTAAGAGTAGTAGATTGTTGATGAAGTGCAGTTTTAGCCTCCCAAGGCTGTTTGATTTGGTCCTCTAAAGATAAAATTCGAATTTGGTGAAGTGTGCAAAAACCCTGATTTTCTGCCTTTGAAAAAGATACCAAAATCGATTGAAACACCTCTTCTTTCCCTTATCCATCAAAAATAGCCATTGAATCAGACTTGATAATTCAACAACTGTCCATTTGAAGCGGTTTCAAACCATTCAAACTCAAAAAAATCCCTATCTGGGCAAAAATTCGGTCATTCTGGCCGTGACAGGCTTTCACCAGCTAATTTACCCAAAAACCCGCTCCTTAGCTGGTGAAAAGTAGAGCTTTCACCAGCAAACTAGCAAAGTTCAAGACGAGTTAGCTGGTGAAAGCGTAGATTTTTTTAAAATCAAATTTCTTAGTCATGGAGAGTCTGTTTTACATGCTTGAATAGTTGATCGACATCTAGAAATCCTAAGCTTTCCAATGGTGCTTTCAAATCTGCATTTGGAGCTTGGGAAGCTAGTCAAATGTTTCATTCAATATTAGGCATCATTCTTTAAAAAATGTCAATGAATTTTTTATCGCTAACATCTGGCTCCAACTGGGATGGAGACCTCCCTACGAGGTCTCCAAGAACCTAGCAGACCATATGCCTTTAGTATTGGGCATGGAGTCATTCAGCCTTTACAATTTATCATCTGGATATTCTCCAAAGTTTGTTGTTTATCTTTCACAATCTTCTTTATCTGTAACATGTCTGCTTCAAACTCCCCTGGAAATGTTGTTTGCACATCGACATGGCATTTGTTGTGGCAATCTCTTTATTGAGAAGAAAAGTGTTGAACATAGGCAGGATGGTGAGATCTGTAACCATGGTTTTGAAAATTTCAGAATAACTTCAACCTTGAAATGAGAACATTGCAGGTAGCTTTTAGGTCTTTGACTTTTCGTTTTCCATCCCTCCACCACTCAGTGGAACGTTGTTCAGTTACAACAAGCCTTTCATCATTCGCCTCCACCCATATGGTTGAAGTACTAACCCTAGGTAACTCAATGGTAACCACATAATCAGAGCCAGATTCAACAACATCCATATGAGGTGACCATTCATTAAAATCATTCATATGTTCTCCGGTCAAATGCCCCGCTACTAGACTCACTGGAGTAGTATTGTTTCCTTTATTACTGCCAAGAGTGGGTTTTGCAAACAAAGGTGATCATGTTGCTGCTGATTCAATATTTATTTATTTATTTATTTATTTTTAACTACTGTGGGATCGCAAGAGACTCAGTTGAACCCTGCTGGAATTCAACTACCTTGTTGAACATGGATTTTGTTGCGCCATTACAACTCATGGGCAGAGGACCTCTCCCTTCCTTGTGGGTCTCTATTATTAATATTACAGAAGTGTTATCTTAAATAGTAAAATGTCACCAACAGATTATCCCTATCTACTAGGAAATAAAAATTAAAAATAATGCAAAAAATATGAGACAGCTAAAATATTTCGAGCCCTCTGTCTCCATCAAATCTTTCATTTACAACTAACTTCATTTCCTCCTGAAATTTGCCGAGTCTTCTCCCTAAAAATGTCTTCCTGAAAATATGGAATATCTCATGATATCTCCAATCTAATAGCAGGTGTCTTTGAAGGCTGGAAATTTGACTGTTTCTATTGATGCTCTGCCACCTGTCTCCTTATCTTCGACTATCTTCAATCATTTTAATTGCCATTGATTATGTGCCTGAAAATTTGGGATATATACTCGATTGTTCCCAGATCTTATGCCTTCAAGTCTAGAAGAGATTGACTTGAATTTCCCAAGCTGCTAAGTGACCTGCTACAGCACTCTGATTCGACTGATGATAATTTATCATCATAACCAGTGACCAAAAGTGAAATTTCAAAAGGTCTTACTCCACCGGATTGGGTAAATTCATGCATCATATTTTCTATCTCCCCTATGATTTGTGTAATGAGAATTGGTTCTTTGTGTAACATACAGTGTTGCTGTGCTGCTTTGTTTCCAAGGGATATTTGACCAGATCCGACCACCACTCGAGCATAATCAATCTAAAATGCTTCATATTGAAACCTTTCTTCAAGTTTCAGATAGATGTTTCCTCCTGCGTTCTTCCCATTGGTTTTAACTCTCTACCCCCATCATCCAATGTTTAGTTTTTGCGTTTTACCACAACATTGGAGTTCAGCTAGCTTCAATCTTATCCAAACACTCTCGAGAAATCACAAGATGATCTCTAACAGAATGGCCTTCGAGGACCCAAGCCTGACACCAAGGAAACATTCAATCACCAATTATCAAGTGCAAATCCATGACGGAGGGGACACACAGGTAATGAGATTGCACAACACGTTAAGGAGAGAACGTTGAGCTACTGGGAAAAACGTCGAAAGATACCCCAAACCTTCATTGGAAAAATTGTTGTAAACACAATGGGGCTGCTGGCAATAAACAAAATTTGTTGAGGGAAAAACGTTAACACAAAGGAGAGATAGGGGTGCTCTTGGCATAAGTAAAACGCTGAGCAAAAAGGCAGAAAGTTCGTTGAGCAAGGGTCACGAAAATTCTGACAAGGAACAAGAAATTCGTTGGGCATTACCCACGAATTTCTCCAGGCATTTATCACGATTTTTGCTAACATGAGATCACTATAATGACTGGTTATTTTCTCAAAACGCAGGGATATATTACCCACGAATTTCTCCAGGCGTTTATCACGATTTTGCTGGCATGAGATCACTGTAATGACTGGTTATTTGCTCAAAACGCAGGGATATTTTACCCACGAAATTCTCCAGACGTTTATCACGATTTTGCTGGCATGAGATCACTGTAATGACTGGTTATTTGCTTAAAATGCAGGGATATGGTGCCCACCAAAACGCAGAGAATCTTCACTAGTCTTCTTGCAACTTCTGAGATAGCAGGCTGACAAACTGGGTTGCAACATTTCTTCACTAGATCCATTGTTTTTATAATTAAATCGATATGTTGTGGCAACTGTATCTTCGTGATCTTTGATACTTGACACTAAACTTTGATTTGATTATATGACTAACCTATGTATGTTCTGTAATTGTGCAAGGCACATGAAGCCGGAGCAATGTGGAACTCGAGCTTAGCCTTAAAACTCAAATTTGTAAAAGCACATAGAAAACCTTTTACCTTGCTGACATTTTTGACCTCATAAATGCAGTTCTGCATTAATAGGCCTCTAAAATCAATGCTTTTTAGAAAGAAAAAAAAATTAAAAAACACATCTATGTGTCTTTAACCTGAAAAACACTATAACCTGCAAACATTCACAGTCTTCCAGTGTCTAGTCCATTGGGCTATGGAGTCTCAAATGTTGTCACCAGACCTCTGCAATCTTTATTCAAACTCAGAACATACATTACTGAAAACAAATAATTGTTGCAAACTGACAAACTGAAAAGAATCTTCAATCATGCTTGATGACAAAATCATTCTCTATCTACTCCTACTTCTAACCAGTTGTACTACCTCTTGTCAAGTGAATTCATGCTTCCAACGAAGCCATGTGAGAAACTGATTTATTGACATCGTGCTAGATCTTGCCCTGAAAAATAAAGGAAGTCATATCATACAAAAAAGAGGTTTGAAAGGACGATAAAGACAATCTTCTTCTGACAAAGCTATTTTAACATCCATGTTGCTCATAGACTTTCAATAGTCATCAAAAGGGTCATTGAAGTTATGATGAAATACCTCTTTGAGTTGCTGATCCAACTGACTGCAATGTTGTTGATTGCTTTCACTGGTCTCAATGCTGGATGTAGACTGCTCGATCTCTGTTAGAGGAAAATACAAATTCAATTTCTGATCTAAACCTTTCGGATCCTCTTCACCATCACTCTCTTTGTATCTGCTGCAAACTTCCAGTTCCTGCAAATATTGAAACTGTAGGCTGCCCTCATTATCTTCTGCAGATCTGAAAACGTCACTCGTTGATTTATCAATTTCACCTGATGATATAAATATTTGCTCTTTGACATCAATATACTCAAAAGAAAAATGTTGATCTTCTACGACAACAAACACATCTGATATGATGCCAGATGTGTATATGTTATAATTTTCATTCAACACCTCTGAATCTTCATGACAACCATCTTTAATGGATGCATTCAATACAATGTCAAAATCATCATCATGGTTATCAAAATGTGGATCAACAATCTCCTGATCATAATGAAGAGTATCCTCTGCTGCAACAAAGTCTTCATGAATGTTGGGATCTTTATACAGTAAATTGAACTCATGACAACATTCAGGAAATAGAAATTCATATGAAAATATGCCTTTACAAAACACATGAAAAGCAGCATGAAAATCTGCCAAAGAGTTGATACTGGCATAAGGCAAAGATTGGTACCAATCATGAGCAATTCCCTCTAATGAGAAACAGAAGAGACGGATCTGAACATCCTCATGCACAACTTGCAACCGATGCATGTAATCATGAAAGTCCAACAAATGTTCAATTGGCACTTCCCATTCTTCTCCTCGAAATCTGGGAAGACTATTTTCCCATTCATCTCTACTAGGCACTAGATTAGGGTAGACAGAAATACTTGAGAAATTGTAGAACACATACCTCTTTGCTAAGATCTGATTCATTTATATACCAATGGAGTCGCCAATGGATCCGTCCTTCATGGAGTCTCCACTGAATTCGTCCTTCATGGAGTCGCCAGATAGATGATTACAACCAATGTAGTGTCCAACCTTTGTCTATCATCAAAGATCAGATCTATGTCGTCTCCCAGGGAAGCTGAGCTTCGATCTCCTCTCCCCGGCAACGGCGCCAATTTGTTATCACTCCAAGAAACTCCTTAGGGTTGTAGACTAAGAATGCTTGGTAACTTAAGAAATTTAATAATCAAAGTATGTGTGGAACAATGGGATAACTGAGAAGGCTAAGAAAAGGACAACTTGTTATGCATCTAAATAAACCAGTGCTTTGAGAGACCAGATATCAGTTACAATAAATAAAAAGGTGTGAAGAATACCATTCAAGATAACCAAGTACAAGAGATGTAGGGTCATACAAGACAGTAAAGAAATATCTAATTCATATTCATGAGCTATACCAGAAGATAACAGTTCTGAATAACTAAGTTGAACATAATTAAATAACAGAGTAGTGGAGTATATGAAAACACTGATATATAATAACCAAAGAAGATTGTGATTCATATAACATAACAGAGTCAAAGTACATAGCCCAAAGTGTATCCAGGATTGAACCCTGTGTCTGTCTTAAGTCTGTAGCTTTATAGCTTTACATCATAGTTCTCAGATCCTAAAACAATGGATCCGATATTCTAAAAACAGAAAGTAAACTATATTTACAAAAAACTAGGAAGAGATCATCAAGATGAGGTCAATCCATATCTAAGAGTAGTAGATTGCTGATGAAGTGCAATTTTAGCCTCCCAAGGCTGTTTGATTTGGTCCTCCAAAGATAAAATTCGAATTTGGTGAAGTGTGCAAAAACCCTGATTTTCTGCCTTTGAAAAAGATACCAAAATCGATTGAAACACCTCTTCTTTCCCTTATCCATCAAAAATAACCATTGAATCGGACTTGATAATTCAACAACTGTCCATTTGAAGCGGTTTCAAACCATTCAAACTCAAAAAAATCCCGATTTGGGCAAAAATTTGGTCATTCTAGCCATGATAGGCTTTCACCAGCTAATTTACCCAAAAATCTGATCCTTCACTGGTGAAAAGCAGAGCTTTCGCCAGCTAACTAGCAAAGTTCAAGACAAGTTAACTGGTGAAAGCTCTGCTTTTCATGTAGAATAGTAGATAATGAAATATACTATTAAAACATTCTAATTTAACTATTTTAAAAGGTAGTTGCACATATTATTCTATTTCATGGAAGATTATAATATATATAATCATTTTGTTTTTAATTTTATACTCTAAATTCCCATGATAAAAAAAAAAAAATTGTCCTTCACAAGTTTTAATTCAACATAAAGTTGAATTTTGTATTTTTAAATATAAACACATTATTATTGCTATGCATGAAACATCTTCGAGTATATTCAAGTGCCTCATCACGACTATGATGTTTTATTAATATATTTTTATTGGTATTGAAAATATAATTATCTATTATATAAAAAAAAAAAAAATTAATATTTTATTATATTTAAAAGTTTTGTATTTTTTAATATAAAAAAGATTTGAATTTTTTTTTATGGTATTTTATTATATTTAAAAGTTTTGGATTTTTTAATATAAAAAAGATTTGGAAGTTATACATAATATTTAAAATAATAATAAATTTAATATGCTTTGTGAATGTAAAACAATTAGTGATGGAGGTACTTTGTTATGTGAAGTTATCTCTTCCAAACCAAACTAGTATTTGGCTAACTAATTATTGATTCTACTAATCACAAAAAAATAAAAACAAATCTAATATAAATTTGAAATAAAAAAATTTAATGTTAATTTTTTTTAGATATATAATTATTGAAAGTAAATAATAAATTTAATATTAATTTGAAATAAAAAATTTCAATATTAATTTTGGATAAAAAGGATATAGATATACTTATTGAAAGTAAATAAATTTATTGTTATTTAAAACATTTGTATTTGAAAGTTCACATTTTTAACTAAGGAGAATGTTATTTATTGTTATCATGGAACTTCAAATCAAATAAAAAAAAATTGTTAGCTAGTTTGTGCGTGCGACTAGCCTATGGTTGAGAAACACATATTAGCAAAATAGATAGCAAAAAATTATTTTGATGTAATGTTTGAGTAAAAAACAAGTGTTTTATAAATTTGATCTCTCTAAATAAATCGAAAATTAAATTAGATTTTTATTGGAAAAAAAATAATATAATTACATTTACTTATTTTATTTTATTGCTTAATAATTATATATTAAAGTTTATATATTATTTTTTTATTAACATTTATATATAGATTATAAAAATATTTAAAGTTTATAAGTCACCACAAATCAATTTTCTCAATTAATATAAAATACATTTTTTAAAATAAAAATTATTCATATAATTAAATAAATAATTTTAAAAAGTAATTGTTAAACTCCCTCCTTATGTAGAGAAAAATATTAAATATAATAAATTATTTTGATTTATTTAAAATTTTATTTCTGTGTTTTTAAAAAAAAAAAAAACTTTTTAAAATTACTATAGTTTTGATAGTTAAAAGGTTAAGAAGATAAGCATTGTAAAAGGTATTTAATCCTCTTATTATTAAAAAATAATAATGTTGATTTTCTTAAAAATAAAAATATTTTTTTAATTTAAAGTTCACAACTTTTTTTATAATATCTTAATTTTCTTTTATATATATAAAAATATTATTAATATTAAAATTAGTTTAATTATTATTTGAAATCCTTATCTATAAAATAAAATATGTTTTTAACAGCTTTAACAACTAGCAACTATATTGACTGTTAGCATTGTCAAATAAATATTAGTGACTTTTGTTGGTTAATAAAATGTGAAATTAATTATGGTTATAATTATTATAAAATAAATAGGTTTTCCTTTTTAATTTTAATTTTTTTAATTAGTGATAAATAATAAAAAAGAAAAAAAAATTATGAACATTAAAGTTATTAAGTTTATGAAAATCCTAAGGGATTTTATTTATTTTCTCTTATATTTATGAGTTTTCAATATAATAGTTAAGTAGGGTTTTCTTAAACTATTAATTTTATTTTATTTTATTTTTATTTTTTTTCAAGTTAGAAAAGTTCTTTCAAATTATAGGATCATTATGTTTAATTATTTTTTAACCATGTTATATGGAATTAATATGGAATTTTTTTATGATATGTAAAAGTGAAAGAAAAATGATTAAATATTAAGTTGGTTTAGAAGATATCATTAAACTATGAACCACTTAGTTATTTTTAGAAATAACATTTATTAGAAAGATTCATTTTGAGTTGAGAATTGTTGTGATAAGGTTGTGTAAATAATTTATTGCTAAGTTTAGAAATAATGAGGCTTGGTTAGAAGATATTAATTATAATACATGGTTAAAAAAGGTTGTTCCTTGTCCCCTACCCCTTTTAGCATTTATATTGAGAAATTAGAAACATTTTTTAAAGATGCAAGCTATTTTGGCACTATTTTAATTGGACCAGTCTTCATCCTTTTTATTTAAAGTGATAATATTGACTTATATTGACTTTTGGAGAAATGTGTCATTGATCTTGTCATGAATTTAAAAATCTCAAATATGTATTTTCTAGCATTGGTATGTCAATGAATGCTAATAAGACAAAGGTGTTGGGCAATGGAAGCCCACAGACAACAATACAATACAACAGATACCAGAGAAAAAGGAAAACAAACATGCACATAATGCAGTGACACATGAGGCACCAAAATTTATGTGGTAAAACCCTCTAACCTCCAGAGGGAAACATCCATGGGATAATGGCAATCATTCTATTATTAAGAATCAAGAGATTACAACCACAACTTGGCAACCAAGGGTAGCCTGGGAGAGGGCCTGAAGCACCTGCTCAATATTTTCCTCTACAAGCTACATATTTAAGCCATTTCTCCTTCAGTTACAAGAAACTGAATGAAATAAATGATGACCTACTCTTACTAAGTCGTTTCAACTAAAAACCAAGAATAGATGTTGTTGGAAACAACCATGAACCAACTAGACCAATTTGGTCAAATAGTTGTCACATTCCAACAATCTCCACCTTGATGACAATTTACCTGATATCATGTCATTGTCCATTCATCACCTTCTTGCAAGATAAAGATAGGTGATATCAGTGCTTTCAAAACTAAAGCACCCATTTTACTATTCCACCTAGATTTATCAGTGAACACTGACAACTCCCTGCAAGTGAAATATCTGATCTTCTCATCACAAACATATTTTTACTTCTAGTATACTATTCATGAGACATAACCTCCTTCCTTTTAACCAGGGCACCGTCTTGAGGAAATATTACAATGAAAATTAAAGAGACATTTACCAGTCTCACAAGGCTCATACTGAATCTCGTCAGTATCCTTCTCTTGTTATTTTCCTCATCTCTATGTATCTCTATGCCCAATATTTGTTTTGCATCTCGCAGATCCTTCATTTCAAACGTCCTGTCCAACTGAGCCAACCCGTTGATCTTAACTATGCGTGTGCTTGCTACAAGCATATCATCAACCACTTAAACACCAAGATAGTGAACACCATAGTTATTCCCACTTCTTGAAAATATTGGCTCACCATGAAGGAATCAACATCTTGTACAATTGCCTGTGTGCGCTCTTCAGGCCATACAATGAATTCTTGATCTTGCAAACAACTCTTCTGTTGTGATCCTGAGCACCTTTAGTGCTCCACTTCAAACACTGTGTTCGAAACCTTCACCATAAACATATGAAGCCAGCCAAGTAAGCTTGACACAAGCTCACCTCTAAGCACCTTTCTATGGAGTCTTTGTGCTCCACTTTGACAAGAACATTTCCTTGACCAAATCTAGCCATGTCGGCCAGGTAAACGTTCATCGCTCACCTTCAGACCGATTTTTAATGGAGTTACAACTAACCTTTAAGCAGGCTTCACTACATGCAATATCATGGACACCAAAACATGGGAAACAAACATGAACATGAAAAACCCACGTCTAGACTTTACTGGCGGGATACCAGGGGTATGCATGCCTAAATGAGATCTTACAGGAATATGCCCAATTACATGCAAAATTTGATTTACAACTCTAAAGCAAAATAAATGTTCACACGGTAATTTTTACCATTACCGTCACAATGATTGCTGCTAGTTACCCAACACTTATCTTGTTCATTACTTGACCACAATGCTGCCTCAGGAATGTCTGCCATGACCTTCACCTTGCTTGATATTTTCCATCAGGGCCTCTAGCACTAGGAGTCCTGACCCCAAAATAATCGACACATCGTCCCTTTGAAAATCATAAGAACTCAAAAGCTCCCTTACCTGAAGCTCAACTAACTGAAGCAATTCATCATCATCAAACTGATCCTTCTTGTTCAAGAACACAACCACGTTGGGCACACCAATCTTCTTGGCCAACAGGATGCGCTCCTTCGTCTGTGGCATAAGACCGTCTACTCCTGACACAATGAGGATTGCCTTTTTTTCATAGTCCTCCATGCACCACATCCTCTTGCGCACACTCTGAAAAACACCCCACTTTGTGCCTCCAACATTATCTCGACCTCCACGTGACTTCCTTTGAAAATCGAAAAAATGCCATCTCCATCACACATCGTCCTCCATCCATAATGCGTTGGAGAGCTCCAAACCATGGCATTCCCCGCAAGTCTGCAGTCATGGATATGGATCCCATGGATGATAATGTTCGTCACATACTGTACCGTTATGCAAGGCCCATTTTCTATGTCAAAATTGATGCCTCGTCCATCTATGGTCTTGTAGTTGTTCATGATGAGCTTTTCTTTGAGCATGATGAACATGTCCCTCTAGAAGATAATCCACAGAGGATCTCTCTGGATGACAGCATGAAAGAGCATGCCAAGGCCTGGGATTTACTGGGTCGTCGTCCCTGGGATCAGTTACGACATAGAATCTGTCATTCCTTCCTCCAATGGCATTTCTGCCGAAGCCAATGTCGTAATATGCAAGCCTCTTTCTGTTGCACTCCTAGTTTGGGTTACAACGCCAACAAACATCAATGGGGTTCCCAGTTTCACAAGAAAAATACCCCAGTTCCCTTCTTGAGCTATTAATACTCCTTTTGACCATTTCCACTACCATCTCTAGATCCTCCACAACAGAGGAATTCAAGCTTTGAGCCCGAACAAACTCTAGGCCTATGAGAATCCCAACAAACAAAATGTACCCCAATACAATACTGGGTTTCACCATAGCTTCGGCTCTCTGCAATAATGTACCCACTAATGATTTTTTAATATTACTGATCTCGTTGATCGAGATATTTGCTACTGATCTATTATTTTGTCTTGCAAATCTGATACACTGGGGGTTTCTGAATGCATTTCAGTTGTATGTTTGCGATCTTGATGGTTATTGCATGTGAATGTGGGTTATTGCTTGTACATGTTGGTTATTGCATGTGCGTGTTGCATATTTATGTTTTAAACAACATATAAAGAATGCACGCAGAAGTAAAGAACATCAACTGCCCACTATCATGTATAATATGGTTCGAGCATGGAAATACAATAGCCTACTGGAAATATAGAATATAAACGTCAGCCAGATCTCATGTATCAGTGCTGGAATACAATCAAATAACATGAAAATACCCGTGATCAGAAGATGATAGCAGATCTGATGCATGCACGGGTAGATCGACGAAAATATGCGATTCCTGCGAAGTATGGTAACCGCTACCAGCTGGAAAACTCGTCTGAAAGTTCAGACCGTCGAAATACGCTGGAAACTGCTCCAAAAGAAGCACCCTGGCCTCTAGACTGAAATGGGTGAGTGTCGGATCTTGAATCTAGTCTCTGAGGCACTTGATCTGGACCTCCTGGGGGCACTGGATGCACCCCAAAGGATTCCACCAATATAAACTGCTGCTATATGGCTCAAAACGATCGTCTCGCCAAATAAGGAAATGGGTCGGAAGAATTTGCCTGGATATGCTCTGATACTCTACATGCAACACCAAATGTCTGTCTGGAAGAGCGGCACCCTAAATGGATGAATGAGTCGATATGCAAGATTCTACTGTCAAAATCTAATGATAGATGGCTCAATAGAAGCGCCCTAGCTGGATCTCAAATGGGTTGGAAGGAAACTGCAATCTGGATACGGATCTCGTGTAGCTCTCCAAACCCTCAAACTGACTTGCGCCCTCACTGGCTGAGTTGTGCACTCTGCAATGGATACTCCTTAAAAGTACAGTGAAATACCTGGATGGTATCTCCGATGGGCTAGGGTGTGTCTCTCAACACCGAAACCGATCAATGGTGGTGGTTTCCTCTAGAAATCCACAAAACAGTAAGGTCGGCTCTCCTCCTCCTCTGGGAACTCTCAACATCAAATCATAACAATGCATAATGAATTAGGTTGCTTTACCCTTCCTTTATAGCTTCCTGAAACCCTAATTCATTGTTGACCTTTTCCTTCCAAGTGACTTTTACTTTATTTTATTATTCCTTGATTAAATCACTTAATTAATTAATTAATTAACCATTTTACCTCTAAAAAGTGATTATCCCATCCTGATGGCTTCTCCGGCCACTGAAAGTCACTTCTCATCATCCTATCCTATATTGCTCTTCCTCCTGATTCCGATGAGCTATTACACTAAGAGGTTTCTCCAAGTAATATGCCCATTATGACCTTCTTAGTGAATTTAATTAAGATATGACCCATAATAACTCAAAATTACGAAAATCGTCGGAATGCAACAAAACCAAAGCCCAGCTGTGCGGAATGGATCCTGATGATGATCGATGCAATTCAGGCCCAAATAAACCTCTCAGTATCTCTCGAACTCTCTGTCACCCCTATCTGGCTACTCGGGTAGGCATAACACTCTGAAATGTTGTAATGTTATAATGTCCCAAAATGGGGACATTACAGTCCTCCCTGCCGAAATATTTCTTGTCCTCAAGCAATAACTGAATCCAACTACATATGATACCAGGGTCCCATATCCACCTGTGTAACACAAGGTAGACTCCCCTCAAGATGTGGTCTCTCCAAGTTCTCACCATGCATGACACCCACATGTTCTTGATGAGTAGAATGATCAATGGACAAAGAATCTCAGTCAACTCTCCAAGCAACCACTCTACTCGAAACTCAACTCGATCAAACACTAAACTACCAAGCACTCCAATCCCTGAATCCCATATCAAAATGTGAACTGCAATGCCCTGTGGAGTATAATTCTTTAACATATCAACACCATGAGTCTCCTGCACATAAAAGATGGCCTCAACCCAAAATGGTTCTATCCTACCAGACCATACCAAACTCAGCATGACCCCCACCGAATGAACATGTTGCTGCCATAGTGAGGTACTACAAGACCTCAACGAATCACCAACGAGTGACGTGATCTCCCCAATACTGAAACTCAATGGAAAATCAAAGTGACTTCCCCTGCAAACATTCGCTCGTCTCCATCAGTCAATGACATGCTCAGCCCTGTAATCCCAGGGTCCCATAATAGTCTCTGACAGGGACCATCATGATGATGCTTCTCTACTCTGATCATGACTGTCTGCTCAAAGTATCCATACTGGACCCTCCACGCATGGATCCTCATAAGATGAAACAAACTATCGACCCAATGGACTCCAGGATCCCATGTCAAATTTGGAAGCTCATCACTTCCAATCCCCACTAACTGTTGACGTGCCCTACTGGTAACTGTCGAAATCCGTCCACCCTCATCCCAATGAGAGTCTGAATATGTAGAAACCTCTGAGTTATCCTCTTTCCCATGGCCTAGGATACTTTCCATCACACCTAGGACCTCAATTGACTGCCCCTGATGATCCACCCCTATCCTGTTGTATGCAATTAAGACACTCTTGTCAGGTGGTCTTAGCCTACCAACTCTCCATGTCCCCTACCACTGTCTAGCACCCCCTATGTTGTTGTCAATGATAAAAGTGTCGGGAAAGGATATCATAAATATCTGCACCCAACTGTAGGACTGGAAAGTATCATATGCTTTGGTCAATCCCCAGGATTGGACCAAAATCTCATCCACTAGCACCCAGGGTGAATAATCGCCTAAACTCCAACTATCGAGTACAACAGTAGATAACTCTACAAAATGTTGGTCAATCACTCTCCCTCCATCATTACTCAGATAGTTGTTCCTATTGTGAAGGTGATCTCCCAGAACTATGTGCTGCTGCAAGGGAGAGGAATCTCCATGCTCCACTAAGTGTGTCTCCTCCCTGCCATTGAATGCGCCCCCATGAATCCCACTGTACATCTCTCTCATCATCATATGTCCAAGGTGTACTATTGGATCAACCTCTGTGTGGATATCAACCAATCCTGGAACACAAATGAAAGCGTCCTCGTATCTGCCCCTGGCTCTGGAATCCTCATGTGTATGTGTATGACCAATTGTCTCATAACTACCCATGAATGGTGGCCCCTACGACACCCAGGTATCCTCCAACAATGTAACTGAGGAACATATCTGACTCTCTGCCGAGATATATATAGTGTATCTCTAACCAGTCTCCTCAAGGAGATCATCTAATCTAGACTCTAATTCTTGAAGGGTTGTCTGCGTGCCTTCCAAGAATCCTCGTGTGCTCACCAACTCACGAGTGAGTCGGTCCACCTCAAGCTCCTACTCCCTTAATGCCCTGTGATACATCTCTCCAATCTCCAATATGTAATCTCTGTCCATCAATAATTGTTGGTAGTCCGCCCTCATCACAGTCACTCTCTCCATGATTGTATGGAAGTCATCAATGGCAAGTCCCCTATTTGAACTATCATGTGCCATCGAGGCCCTCCAACAATAACCTGCCACCAATGCGTGTGTATCATCAATGCAT
>SNQJ01S0001380.1:578132-609042 GCA_010110895.2 Picea sitchensis
TATATAACATTTTGTTAAGCATATGCTTGACAATATTCTATTATTGATAATATTGATAATTATTAGACGAAGTGTTAATTGTGCAGGGATATACCTATGTGGAGGTGCGGAAGCTATATGTGCACGGAAACTTTGCATTGGTTCTTGTCCACCCTGACCTCCAAACATTTTACATTGCTTCTGCATATGCTAACCTCCCATTGAACACTTCACTTATTTACATTGCTTAGAGCCTTCCCATTGAACACTTCACTTATTTACTAAGTTTTACTCCACATTAAACATTTTACCTTTTTTCTTATTTTTACAAAGTTTTGTGCTAAATTGTTTTATTCCAAACACTTTGCTTTACTTCTCGCATATGCTAACCTCCCCATTTAACATTTCACTTATTTACTAAGTTTTACTCCACATAGAACAATTTGTTTTTAGCTTATTTTTACAAAGTTTTATGCTAAATGTTTTTACTTATTTTTACTTTATTCTTATCATTGTCCTCTTTGCATAAAGAATAATGCTATTTTTTTTTTATTATTATATGAATTATATTTTGAGAAAGATTATTCATTATCTATGTATTTAGTTATATTAAGTTTCATTGTTCAACATATATTTCCTACTCATCGGTATATATTTCCCACTTGAAAAAGACTACAATGCCATGCATCCCTTGTTTATTACTAATTAAAAAAATCCAAACTCAAAAGAAAAACCTCCTTAATTTTGATAATAACATCGATAACTAATCTTGAAAAAGACTACAATGCCATGCATCCCTTGTTTATTACTAATTAAAAAAATCCAAACTCAAAAGGAGAACCTCCTTAATTTTGATAATAACATCGATAACTAATACAATTTATATGCCAAGCACATCAATACAGTGGACTTAAACGTATATTCCCTTCCTAATTTTGTAAGGTGCTTCTCAATAATTTATTGGTTTGTGCAAACTTATACATATAAGACACCATTTATATATTTTTATATTATGTGAGGCATAAAAATACTTTCAAACTTAACTAAAATAATATTTATAATAAAAAAAATTAAATTGAGACCAATAGACTACCATGTAACAAGGGTGCTTCTATGAATCGTCATCATGTACTTGTTACTTGATCAATTTTCATATTAGCTTACTTTACATGGGTAGCCTTTTTTTTAACACACATAGGGAAAGTTTTATATTATAAAATAGGTTAAAGCATAGGCTTACAATGGAGATGTACAAAATAGGTTTCTTGCCATAGCATTGCTATTCAAAGTGTATGAAAGATACCTCTAGCTTAACTAAGTATGGAATCATACAAAAGAGTATCCAAAAAAGAGAGACTTTTAAGATACTAAAAATAAACTAGACATAATAAGATTTGCTAGAACTTTAAAGATGGAGGGTAACTTTCAGAACTGCATTTTCCCATTTTTGTTCTCTTTGATTCTAGAAGGCAAGTGTGCATTCTTCTCCTTGTCCTTGCTACATGTGCATCATTGACCAAACCTCGTGTTGGTTTCCAACATGATGGTTGATGTGAACTAAGGTATCGGTTATTCATACCTTTGATTGTTAATATATAGAAACCCCCCATTTTTCCTAGTGGCCAAATTAGCTTTTTAATCATCCACCACATTATTCTCTCACAAAATATGAAACCATTCCAATGCATCAAACATTTTTTAGATATGCCAAATCCTTGCTAGAATGGAGGCTAGATGTATGTCCGAAGGGGAGGTGTTTTAGATTATACGTTTTATAATTAATCTGAAGTTATCAAACACTATTAATTTGTTGATCTGTTGAGAGGCTGGCAATTTGAGCCCTTGAAATAGAGAATATGTTTTTTCTTTGTTGTTAGTCATTTTTCCAAGACTCCATTCGAAGGTATGAACAATTGTCCCCATAGGGATATAAATTACTGCTCCCATACCTACGTTCCTGGGGTTCCCTTTTGAAGTGCCATAAAAAAAGAGAAGAAATGAGTCCTTCTTGATCCTCCAGTTCTCAAAGTCCTGGAAATTCATACAAAGTTGTCAGCTTGATCTGTGGTGTTTGTTCCCCCCCTCCCATAGGATTCTAAATTTAATTTCTTCCACCATTCTTTCTCATCAATGTCCATCTATAACATCCCTAATATAATACCCAATCTAATTAATGCTTAATGTATATCTAATGTATGGCTACAACTAAGCGATGTCTATGTGAATTATATTTTTGAATTTTAAATAAATAAAATGTGATGTCAGTTGTTGGGGGACATGGATAAATATGGAGGTTGATTAATGAAAAAGAGAGGGGAGGGTATAAGAGAATGTCTAAGATGGGTCAAGGGGGAATTACCCATGTCTATTAATTCAAGCCACTTCCTAAAATTACTATTGGTATATGAACCTTCTAATTTCTAATCGAGTGTCCTCAATGCTAATCATTAAACACATGTAAGAGGGTGGGTGTGGGAAGTCACGTCCCATATTTATTGGAAGCATGGGGGTTGAGTACGATCAGTTTGGGGAAGAGTGTAAATCAAACAAGTAAGCCAAAGAGAGGAAATTCTAATGGGGAGTTACAGTTGTTTTAAATATCCATGTTTTACATGAAAAACAAGCAGAAAACAAGGAAGAAAAGCTTTGGAGCTGGAGCAACAATGGAGGGATAATTATGAAGCACACCTGGAGGAGAAGAATGAAGAGACAAGTTGTCAGGATTGAAGAGTGAAATCATGTGTGAGTTGCTCTATAACAACAAGTGATTGTTGTTTTTTTCCTAGTAGTTTTCCTAAAAGTGAGCTCCATTGAGTTTCCCAATAGTGAGATTCTCAGTTACCTATGCTAGAGAGACCTCAATAAATGAATAGGAAACCCAATGGAATAATATAAGTGAAGGGTTACATTCCTTGGGTTGGGAAGGTCGAGAGGAATATAGGTGGTGGAAAATCGAGATAGCTATAGGAGAATACCAGTGGGTTGTGGTATTTTTTCTGAGTTGTGAGTGGAAAATGAGAGACCACCCTCTTTTTTGGATTTCTATCCCCAGCTCTAGGGTTACTTGTTATTGAGATTTGGAACAATAAGTATATGGTTAGGTGGAACATCTGTCCCAAGCAGTTGGTTGCAAAACTATTTTTAAAACATAAGTGTTTTATCTTGTTTCTATGTTGTATTATGAGTTTAATTGTTGTGTATTAACTCTATGTTTGAGAATAATTTATATGTTGTTGTATTTGAGTTCATCAGTTGCATTTTATGTTTATTTTAGAATGTTGTAGATGTATTTGGTTCATGGTATCAACAAATGGTTAAAACTGTATGTTTTCTTGTAGCTAGTAAGATATAGGATTGGTTAGCAGAAAATTTTAATTTTTATGAACATTTTCATATGCAATGGACCTCAGTCGAGATGGGGAACATTACAAATTGGTATCATATCTTCTGGTTTAACACTACACTTGTATGGGCCAAGAACTAGTGTCAATTTGGTAAGACTTTGTTGTTATGTACTTGCTATGTGATGGATTTGGGGAAAATGATGAATTCCACAGTGAAATCCCCAAATTTATAAACCATTTAGTTTGAAATTGCCTCAAAATCCTCTCGGTGGTGATCAATGGCATTAATATGCAGAGTTGTAGAGTTAAAATTTGACTTGAAAGGTTGAAATTCATGTTTTAATGGCCACTGAAGAATTGGGCGAAATTTGGTGAATTGAAGACCGAGATCGTGTTTGATTTCGAAATCAACAACCCAAATTCATTGTAAATAGATTTTTAAAATTATAAGATTTTTCAGAGTTTGGAAAAGTCTATCAGATCGACGATCGAGATTCGTTTTCGACAATTTGGAAAATGGATCAAATCGATAGTCGAGATTCATTTTCGACAATTTTGAAAATGGATCATATCGACGATCGAGATTCGTTTTCGACAATTTGGAAAATGGATTAAATCGACGACCGAGATTCATTTTTGACAATTTTGAAAATGGATCATATCGATGATCAAGATTCATTTTCGGCAGTTTGGAAAGGGGATCAAGTTGATGATCGAGATTCATTTTCAGGAGTTTGGAAGTTTGAGCAGATAAAGGGTCATGATCATTATGAATAGAATATCAATGGTCCATATTCATCTGGGATTTGGTAAAAAAATTCTAAGCATTGGAGTTTTCCAAAATAATTCACCAATGGTCAATGGTTGGATCGACGAGATTCACGAAGAGTTTTAGTTTACCAACAGAAAACAACGATGGTAGATGATCAAGGGTTGGTGAAATCAGAAAAGTGTTTAAATCGACCAAGAGAAATCATCGATCGCTAGTGGTCGATGGTCAGGGGTCGACAGAACTGGAGAAGTGTTTAGTTCATCCAAGAGAAGTTGTTGATCACCGATGAAGGAAAGAGGATGATGATGTGTCTTGTTGTATCAACATCCATGTGTCATGCCACATCAACATCCATGTGTCATACCATGCCATCCAGAGTGCCATTTCATCATCGATGTTCCATGCCACGTGAACATCTACATGTCATGCCACATCAACCAAGATATAGTCGATGGATGATGAGCCAGTTGGCCGAATCGGCAAACAATTTCATTCATCTCAAATAAATTGTTGATAGTCAATGGTCGATGGTCGGGTCGGCCAATTTAGAGATGTCTTTCAAGTTGGCTGCCAAAGAAAGGGGCAAATGGCCAACGATCAGGTCGTCAATTTTAGCAGTGTTGCATGCATCTAAAGGAAAACGTCAATTGTTGATTGTCTATGGTGCTCAGATCAATGGATTAGATTTCACCTGATTTTGAGATCAATGGTGCAGATTAAAAGAATCTTGTAATAGTAAAAATAGTCAATTTTCTATGATTTGTTTTGTATTTTGAATGTCTTCAACTTACAAGTGAATTTTGAGGCCCTAAACAGTGTTTTGAGAGTTCAAATTTTAAAATTCATAAGTTTCGTAGGTAGCACATGAAGTTTCCACAATTTAAATAAAATAACTCGGAGAGATATTTCCAACGAGCTATCCCAAATGAAAAACAAAGATCGTATGAGAAAGTTACAGCTATAACAATAAAGGGTATAATTTTGGCACCAATTTACTTCTAGAGGGAACAATTCCTTGCTCATAATTTTTTTGGGGGCACAGGAGCAATATATGGAAATATTATGAACCATATAAGTAATCCATGGAGACATATTTGGAATCTGGGTACAAAAAAATGTGCAGGAAGATAAAGAAGACACATGTAGCATACAAGGATAAAATGGGAAAACAATCAACTTTCTCATAACATAACTTTCATCTCAGAGATCGGATTTGGGATATTTATCCTTATTATCAATATTTATCCTTTATAATATGTAAATAAATCAATATCATGCCACTTATCTCCTTGTCATATAGAATATGGAAGTAAATTGATATAGATATATAACACTTGACTTCTTTCCTTAGTCTCTTGATTTCTCGATGCCATTGAATTATATATAATGGAAATCGATCAACACTAATCAATAACATAATTTATATCGCTTGACTAAATAAAGTGATAAAAGGTGTGGGGTTTCGAAGATTCACAACCTCCGGCACCGAAATCATTCATAAGGGACATATCTCTCTAAAAAGGATATGAGGGTGGACATATTTTCTCGCTTGATTCAAGATTGAGAGAATGAATTGTTTGTCTTTCTGATGAACCGACATACTTGAACCCTAAAGAAACTATACTGACCGACTGAAGAGACAGTCGCACAGGCAGTCACTTAATGATAAGTTTTCACATAATGCAATTCCCTTTGGCCTCAAGAACATTTTTTTCAATGATTTGTGTTGAGGCATTCCAATATTACATCCATAAGTTTCTTGAAGTATATCTATATGATTGGACTGTGTATAGTTTGTGAAAATATCATGTTTCTTTATTAAGACTGGTGTTTGAATGGTGTGGGAAAATGAAAATTTCACTGAATATTCAAAAATGTCTCTTTTATGCTCCTTTTGGGGTACTGCTTGGGCATATTGTATGTCGGGAAGGCTTGTTAGTGGATCCTACTAAGTTTGTCATCATTGTGAATTTTACACCCCTAGAGACTGTCCCAATTGTGTGTTCAAAAGAATAGTCACTATAAATGTCTTGAGGAGGAGATGACATATATCCACCAAGAATTTTGAATTTGGCACTAAAATTTTCTCAGAACGTAATAAAGAAATTCTACAGTAATAAAAAACAAATAGAGCAATGAGTAGAAAAATTTCATCTTGTGAATGTTGTAAGTTCTCACTCAGAACTCATAATGAGGCATGAGTACAAGCATTGGAGATATGTTTCATAGAGGAATGTTTCTAAGGAATTATATTTTGACTTAGTACATTGTGTCCTTTGTAAATTGAGATGAAGAATAACATGAATTCTACGTAATGAAATTTTTTATAGTATGCATGTGCTAATAATAATTATTACATGCACATTTCTTGTTGAATTAGAGGTACAGGAAAATAACTTTGGTTCTTATATGAGGACTAGATTTATGGAAAATTCCCAGAGATATTACATCCATGAGGAGGGGGTCAGAGGTCTGTATATCAACATGGGAAATGTTGAGACAAGATATAATGGAAGAAGAGGCAAGCATGAGCCTATAACTATGATAATTCTTCATAGAGAAGTGTAGAGATATAGGGAATATTATGAAATTATTATGAAATATCAAGAAGATATACTTCAGAGTCTGAATATGTTGCATAAGCAAGTTAACAAAGACTTTGGAACCAAGCAAGCAATTAATTCTAGACAAGTGACATCATCTAGATCCAAAAGAAGAAGGGGTGATCATGGTAATGATAGATAGTCAAGAAGCATGAGGAGGTTTCATAATTCTCCAAGGAAAACCACTAGAACAACTCTTGCAAGTTCAGGGCTAGGGAGAATCCCAAGTGTGTCTCCTGTCAGAAAGCAGAGAAGAAGGCCTAAGGCAGACATCTTGCAAGGTGAACTTAGGAAAATAAATCCACCAAATTTAAATGGTGAGCATGGGAAAGGAGAAGAGGTTGAGGCTTGGTTATTGGAAATGAAGAAATATTTCTAGCTGCATGATTACCCCTCAAGGGTAGAATCTAGAATCACAACCTACCACTTGCAAGGAAAGTAAAACATGTGGTGGAATCCACTTAAGCAAGTCAAGCACCTTGATGAAAATAAGGTCTCATGGAGGCAATTCGAAGGATATTTCCAAGAGAAATATTTCTCCAAGTATTACTATGAAAGAAATATGAAAGAGTTTGTTGAACTCAAGTTGGGAAGAATGTCAATGGATGAATATGAGAAGAAAATAATTAAATTTTTGAAGTATGTGGAATTCATAAAGGATGAAAAAGTTAGAATCCAAAGGTTTATGAGTGGGTTATCTTCTTTCTATAGTGACAATATACAATATGATAACCCCGAGACTTTTGAGGAAGCTAGAAGGAGAGAAAATCATGTCTATGAGTAGAGAGGAGGAAGGCCAATTTTACAAAAAGATTGGAAAGACAAGATAAAGGGTAAAAAGGATTGAAGGAAGAAAGGTTTTAAGCCACTCTTTTTCAAGAAAAACTCTCAAACAGATCAACAAGGATGATCAACCCAAAATGAGCACAATACTGCATATTTATTTGGGAAAATGCGAAGGGAACAACCTATACAATGTTGGGGATGTGAGGGAAATCACTTATATAGGTACTTCCCTCACAAAAGAGAAAGAATGAGGACTGTACACAAAATTTAGGAGTTTTAGATAGTTTAAGACATGGGAGGAAACATGTTAAGAATTTATGCATCCTTGGACAACAAGCAAGCAAAATATCAATCCCCTATGATTAAAGTGGAAGGT
Source organism: Picea sitchensis (assembly GCA_010110895.2). Lineage (NCBI taxonomy): Eukaryota > Viridiplantae > Streptophyta > Pinopsida > Pinales > Pinaceae > Picea > Picea sitchensis. The sequence goes on from SNQJ01S0001380.1 coordinate 585,993, forward strand.
AAGATTGATAACCATCCCATAGCAATTTTAATTGATTACAAAGCTAGCCACAATTATATAAACTCTAACATTGCTAGAATATTTCACTTGCAAAGGAGCAAGCATAAGAAATCTTTCTTAGTTCAGTTAGCCACATGGGATAAGAGGAAAATCAATGAGCTATTTAAAGATTGTCTAATAGACATGAATGGACTCAACACAAGGGAAGATGTGAAGATCGCACCGTTGGGTTCATATGATTGTCTAATTGGAATGGATTGGTTGGAAAAACAACATCTCATCCTAGATTGTTACAACAAGACAATTATGTGTCTTAATGAAGAAGGGAAGAAAGGCAAGGTTCAAGGCATTCCAAGAGTTGTAGTTGTTAGAGAAATTTCAACTATGCAATTGAAAAATAGTTTCAGGAAGGAATGTCATATTTTTGCAACCCATATGGAAGAGGGAGTCGAAGATAAAGTGGAAATCATTAAAAACCATCTGGTCTTGATGGATTTTGAGGATTTTTTGGATAAAATCCAATATTTCCACCAAAGAGATACATTGATTTGGTGCCAAGAGTTTCCCTAGTGTCCAAGACACCTTACAAAATGGGCACATCAAAATTGAAGGAGTTGCATATGAAACTTGAATAATTATTAAGGAAGGAATATATATCAACAAGATGCATTCAAGACAATATATGGGCATTATGAATTCATAATAGTGCCATTTGGGCTATCAAATGCACCAATAGTTTTCATGTGTCTAATGAATGGAGTGTTCAGGGAACACTTGGACAAGTTTGTAATCATGTTCCTGTATGATATACTCATATACTCAAATACAGAAGAGGAACATTAAAAAAAATTAATAATGGTGTTGTAATTTTTAAGAGAACACAAGTTGTATGCCAAGCTAAGTAAGTGCACCTTTTATCAAAAGAAGATTCACTGCTTAGGGAATATTATTTCAGTAGATGAGATAACAATTGATCCTGAGAAGATAAACGTCATTAGAGGATGTTCAGGGCCAAGAATTTTCATAAAGTTCAAATCATTCATGGGTTTTTCAGGGTATTACTAAATATTCATAAAAGGATTCTCAAAGATTGCAAGATCAATCACTTATTTGCAAAAGACGAGAGTGAAATTTGAATGGAATACTAAGTGTGAAGAGAGATTTCAGCAACTGAAAGACATATTTACCAGTGTGCCAATCTTAAAAATTACATATCGAGACGAATATTTTGTGGTGTGAATTGATGCATGCAAGGAATGGCTTCATGTATTCCTCACACAAAAATATCATGTTGTATGCTATGAGTCTCGAAAGTTAAAAGAGCATGAAAGGAATTATGCTACCCATGATCTATCATTAGCAACTATTATTCATGCATTAAAAATGTGGAGACATTAATTCATGGGGAGGAAATTTGAGCTAAGGATGGACCACTTTGGTCTGAAACATTTGTTTGGTCAGCCAACATTAAATGCCAGGAAACCTAGATGGTTGGAATTCCTTAGTGATTATGACTTTGAAATTAAGCACATCAAAGGAAAAGAAAATCAAGTGGCTAATGCATTCACCGGGAGAGAACATGAGATGCATATTGCATCCATCATCATGTACATGATCGATATGAAAGACAAAATTATTGTAGCATCAAATTCATCTTAGCATTATTTAGAAATAAAATAAACATTACAATAAAGCAATTTAGAACAAAAATTTAAAGACTTCGAGTTAAACAAAGATGAAATTATCATGTACAAAGGCAAAGTATATTTGTCGAATTCCAATGAGATGAAAAATGCATTGATGAGGGAAATGCATAATGTGTCATATGTTGGGCACCCAAGATATCATAAAACAATTGCAGTTGTAAGAAGCCAATACTTTTGGCCAAGAATGAAGAAAGAAGTGACTAATTACATAAATAGATGTCTAGAGTGTCAGAAGGTGAAGAAAAAACATAGACATCCAATTAGGTTATTGTATCCATTACCCATTCCATAATGGAAGTGGGAAGCAGTTACAATTTATTTTTTTATAAATCTTCCCAGAATAGTGAAGCACCATTCCATCATAGTGGTGGTGGATAAATTAAATAAGGCCGCACATTTTATTCAATGAGAGCACACACAAGGAAGAAAATATTGCAGAAATCTACATGAAGAAAGTTGTCAGACTACATGGAGTGCGTAAGGAAATTGTTTTTGACAGAGATCCAAAATTCACTTCCAATTTTTTGAAGGGTTTATTCAAAGGTTTTGGGACAAATCTAAATTTCATTACATCGTATCACCCAAAGTTAGATGGGAAAAAAAGAGGACTAATAGAATAATTGAAGACATGCTCATAATGTATGTGATAGACCAACCGTCAAAGTGGGGGGATTATCTTCATTTATTTGAATTTTCTTACAATAATGGGTATCAAGCCTCATTGAAAATGAGTTGATTTGAAACATTGTATGGAAGGAAGTGTAACACACTAGTGAGTTGGGATAATATAGAAGGAAAAGTGGTTATTGAGCCTAACTTGTTGAAGGAAATGAAAGAGAAAATGACAAATATCAAGTAGAATTTAAAGTTTTCCCTGTATAGGTAGAAAAGTTATGCAAACAAGAAAAGAGTTTTCAGATATTTTAAAGTGGGTGAACATGTTTTTTTAAAAGTAAAGGAAAAAATAAGTTTGCTAAGATTAGGAAGTTTCCCAAAGTTGATAGCACGATATTGTGGAAATTTTGAGATCTTAGAAAAGATAGGGCCAATTTCATACATGCTATCATTTCTTTCATCCATGAGACTACATAATTTATTCCATGTGTCATTGTTAAATAAATATGTGCCTTACCCTAACCACATAATTGATTGGATTGTGATCCAGGTGGAACATGAAGGGGATTTTCGAGTAGAACCAATATGCATCCTAAACCTAAAATTCTAAGTGCTCATGAAAAACTCCATAGAGATGATAAAGGTTCAATGGACCTACTATGGTCTTGAAGATACTACATGGGAGCATGAAGAAAACATGCAGCAGGAATACCCACATTTTTTTGACAATTTTGAAGAAAACATCTTAGAGTCCTAGACAACCTAAATTGCGGTCCCTGATAAAAGAATGGTATAACCCGATGAATTGAGAACAGTGAAGGGGGTACATTCCTGGGGTCAGTAGGTTGGGAGGAACGATATATTTTGGTTGGGAATGTTGTTGGAGTTGTAAAATTACCTAATTTATATTTCTTAGTATTATGATGTAAATTTATGCATGTATATCGACATAGTGTGCACCGAGGACGAAGCACAATTATAGGGGAGGGGAAATGTAACATCCCTGCTACAATATATAGTTTAATTAATGCTTTATATATATATATATATTGTATGGTTATGGCCAAGTGATGTATATGCAAATTGTATTTCTGAATTTTAAATAAATAAAATGTGATGCCAATTGTTGGGGGCATGGAAAAATATGGGGGTTGATTAATCCACAAGAGAGGTGAGGGTCTAAGAGAATGTATAAGATGGGTCCAAGGGGGAATTACCCATGTCTATTAATTCAACCCACTTCCTAATATCACTATTGGTATATGAACCTTCTAATTTTTGATTGAGTGTCCCCAAAGCCAATCATTGAATACATGTAAGAGAGTGGATGTGAGAAGTCACATCCCATAGTTATTGGAATCATAGGGGATGAGTATAATCATTTTGGGGAAGAGTGTAATTCAAGAAAGTACACCAAATAGAGGAAATTTGTATGGAGAGTTACAACAATTTTAGATTGCCATGTTTTGCATGAAGAACAAGAAGAGAACAAGGAAGAAGATCTTTCGAGCTAGAGAAACCATGGAGGGTGAATTACAACCATGGAGGGTGAATTTGTATGGGGAGTTACAACAATTTTAGACTGCCATGTTTTGCATGAACAACAAATAGAGAACAGGGAGACGATATTTTGAGCTTGAGAAACCATGGAGGGTGAATTATGGATAATATTTGGAGAACAAGAATGAAGAGTCAGGTTTTCATGATTGAAGAGTGAACTATTGTGTGATTTTCACTATAACAACAAATTATTGTTATTGTTTTCCTCGTAGTTTTCCTAATAGTGAGCTCCCTTGAGTTTCTCAGTAGTGACATTCATGGTTAACTATGCCATAGAGACCCTGATAAATGAATGGGATTCATAATGGAATGATATAAGTGAAGGGGTATGTTGGCCCTTGACCAAGTTTTGAAGTTACTTGGTCATATTTGACCGTTTTGGGACTTTGATAGCCTGTCAAAGATGGAGCGCCAAACGAAGGAGATATCAAGGGATCTCGTCCCACTTTCGGGTCTCTTTTTGGGTTTTGGAACAATGTAATGGGAAAGGGATGTCGGCTTGTGGGTTTACCCATGTTTAGGCCCACTTTTGTAATGTATAAATAAACATCTAGGCATATAATAGAGAAGGGTTCTATCTATGTGATGTAAGCTAAGTGCTAATAGTCTATGCAAGTGATCTATGCATGACTGTAGAAGGTTTACAAATCTAAGTGCAAGTTGTTGTAGAAGTTATAGAATGCTTTGTGTTGTAAGCTCAAGGAAGAAGGATCTAGCGAGCTACACAGATATTTTGTCCCATGCGAGGAAGGGTTTTTGGTATCTTTATGCCTGTAACCGATTAGAGACACTAATAAAGAAGAAGAGTTAGTGGACGTAGCCCCAGGGAAGGGGGTGAACCACATAAATCTATGTGTTATGCTTTGTTCTTTGACTTGGTGTGTTGTCCCTGCTTTTGCAAAGTGCTTTGATATATTTAGATAGATCTACTCATGCTTGGTGCTTCTTAGATATCTGTGAATGCTAGATCTGAAATGTACAAAGATGCTTAGTGTTGATCTACAGGATCTAATCTGTTTTGATATTGCTAAGTGCTAAAATACCTTATATCTAAGTAAGCGTTGTGATGCTTTGTGCTATCTGTGAAGTATAATAAGGGTTGAATTTTGATGAATAATCGATGCTAAGTGTTATGTAAGCATTATAATCACAAATTTGTGTCCCAGCTAAGTTTGCAGATACTTGAGTCTTGCAACCACCCCTGCCTCTACCTCGGGTGAGACTTCATCTACTTCGCAGGTGTTGATGAAAGGGCTGGTAGTTAGGGTTTTTTGGTGCGTTGTTGTAGCATTGAAACCTGGGTCTGCCCCTGTGCCAACAAATGGTTCTGTTGCCGAGACCTAAAACTGTGATTGCTGGGAATTGAGGAAGAGGAAGCTTTGTGCAAAGATTCATCTTGAAGCTGCAGAAGCTCTGTGCAAGGACATGTGCCCTAGTGCGCAATATTCCACTTGATCTGAAATGCTTTGTGTCAAAGAAAAAAGGCCAGATTTGAAGAAAAGAAGCGAGATCTGAACTCTTTGTACTCTAAGAAAGGTAAAAGTGGAAGTTTCCAAAGAAAAGAGGTCAGATATACAGAAAAGAGGTAAGATCCGTAAGCTCTGTGCTCTGATAAAGGTACGAGTAGTCAAAAGTTTTTAGGTCTGGAGGCTTTGTGCTCTTCAAAAGTAAAATAAGTGATTTTTTTTATTTCTAGAGTATGGATCTAGGTATGTTTGATAGATTCTATCCTAGCTTGAAAACTAGAGCTCTAATAGATGAAATAAATCCTGATATGAATAGATCTGATAAGTATAGTGATAGATATGTTATACCTATGCATAGAAATAATGTTTGGACTAACAAATGGATGCAAGATCCTAGAAAGATTTTTTTGCAGGCTAGTTACCATGATCATAGTGCGTGGTACAGAAGAGGTCGGGGATCATTTAAAAGGAAGAGAGGATTAACCTATGTTACAATTGTAGAAGACCGGGACATCCTGCTAAGGAATGCCCTGGTGGAAGATCTAGTTGCCTATGTTGCAAAGCTTTGGACCATGAAGTATTGGATTTCCCTAGAATGATTTCTAAGCTTGAAAGAATGAATCTGAATGAAGAAAACCCTAAGGAAGCTCCAGAAATGGTCGAACCCCAGAAAGAATCCGAGAAGGTATTACTACAGATGAAAGACACCTTGAACGACCACCAACATTTTAGGTTATCAGAGATATTTAAAGAAAAACAATGCATCGAAGTAAGAATAGGGGACTTCGACATTGATTGTGTTCTTGATGAAGAAACACCAGTGAACATTATGCTAGAGAGAACTTGGGAAGCTATAGGAAGGCCTGCTATGATCCCTTCATTAAGAGGAATAGGGCTATTCAGAGGAAAACTGGTGAACCTATGTGGAAGGATCACTCAAATATCTATGAATGCTAATGGAACTTTGACAGAGGAAGATTTTGAGATTATCAAGTTTATTGAGGACAACACCCCATTTACTATGTTACTTGGAAAACCTTGGATTGAGAGAGATCAAGCCAAAAAGAAGGAAGAAGAAAAGGTTTTAGAACAACAGAGACAAGAGTTAACAGATTTCATGACCAGAAGGATCACACAGTTGATTGAAGAACAAGAGAACAAATCGAAGCTATTTGACACCCGGAGCTCAGATGTCAAAGTTGCAAGAGCACTAGAGGACTCACAGAAGATTGCAATATATGTCTCAAATATAGAAGAAGTATTACCCCTGAGTCTTAGGAGAGAATCTCAGCAGCACGAAGTGACTATGTCCAAGGAAACTAAGAATCATAATGCGAAGAGAATCACCAAGACGAAGCTCACTGGAAAGAAGGCTAGGAAGCTAAGTAAAAAGAGATCTAAGATAGACAGGCTACAAAATATTCCAAAGGGAACCTCGCAAAACGGAAAACTTGCAGAAATTGAACTTCGCCGAGATATCAAACCAACGACATAGGCCACTTCGTCGAGGCGAAGCAATATAGTCATTGGAAGTCGATATAACCGTTCGACTGCCGCTCCTAACAGGTCGAAAATCATTTATGGTTCGCCACTAGACCATCAGACTACACCATAATGGACAGAACATGAGTTAATGATGCCTCATACCCGTTGCAAGCAGACCGTTGCTAAGTTTCTTACTTAGTGCATTGCGCCATGCACTGAGAATACGTTTTGCTAACTAAGAACTTGAGCCCACAGCCTGAGATTATTTTGCACTGTGATCATCGCCTTGTTCCTGTATCCTCCATTGCAGTCTCTGAATTCAGTTCACACCCGAGCTAATTGACCTTGAGCTTGTATGTCGGACGAGCTCAACATCGCAGAGAAAGTAGTCGAAGAAGTTTTGATTTACTTAATGACTGAGAGAGTCATGTCGGAAAGAAGGATGTCTACAGGTGTGCAAGCATCATCAACAGGAGGAGTCCAAGCTTCTCGCTCAACTTCTCACGGAGCAAGAACTTCTAGAACCATGACAGAGACAAGAACAAAGCACATAGACGACATTTTGAATGCCAAGCTTATTCCACGCATTCTGATAGCTTACCTACCACATCTTAGCGGCGCCATCAACCATGACAGTGTCCCTCAAGACTTTGAGTATACTTTGATCACTGCGTACCTTCCGAAGGGGTGCGCAGAGTTCGTGTCGACCAAGATAAGCTCGCAGCATTGAAGTTTAGTGACTTCAACCTTGGCGACTGGAAGGATTACAACATGCTCTCCCTGCACAAGTATCTAACTAGGACTAAAGGTAAGAATTCCAAGATCATCCCACAGTCATGGACCTAGAACCTCGTGCAGTCCACGCTGCTCAACGTGATGAAGATTTCGCACTACGGATGACATCAGGAGGTGAATGCATGTGTAAAGTTACTACTATCGTGCTATCAAAGCGGATACCTATGGCTAAACCGACGCATCACTGTGGATCTGACCTTGATCAATTGGATCACAGGGCTTAGTATGCAAGGCCTTGACCCATAGGAGTTCTACCCTGAAAAGACCTCAGACCAAGCATTAGCGTAGAGAATTAAATAAACTTATGGCGATGTCGAGATGGGCATGCGAAGATACAAGGTAGCCTCTATATAGAGTGGCGCAGTGCGCCTTTCTTGTCAGGTGAATACGGGCAAGCTAGTTTGTAAGAATAGATCAACTCAAGTGACCGAATTCGTGGTCGACCTCGCAGGGAAGTGCGCAGAGGGACTACAGATAAACTGGGTGTAGTACCTTTTCAATCAACTAGAGCTTGATTGCAGAGAAGAGAAAGACCAAGGGTATGAGTTCCACTTTAGTTGGCTTCTCATACTGATCACTTTCATTGCCTGGGAGCTACTAGAAGGAGCCACTTTCTCGGATATCGAACCCTTCGAACCACTAGCCTCAAAGTTCTGTACGCTTTGGTATTCCAGCGACATGAACAAGTAGTGGCAATCCAATGTCGTCTTCCACTCCTATTACAACCAGTTGAATATCACAATCCAGTCTACACTGCGCATCACCCTGAACACACTTCACAAGTTTTGACCCTTAATGAAATTCAACGCGGACCACCACTTCACCTATACTACAACGCACGTTGATGAGCATAAACAACAACTCTAGCCATATTACAAGTTGACAGAAGATGACTTGAAGGAGATTACCAAGGCATGATCAGTGAACCTCCTTGTTCCAACGAACCCCACAGATATGTCCGATGTGGATAGTCCTAAAACTATGTCCAACACACCTGGACTAAGCAAGACGAATAAAGATGACGAAGTACATGATGTCCATAGCACATCGACGAATACCACTTCGATCTCACCTGAGCAGGGAGATGATGGTGGAGATCTAGGTGGCACAGAAGTCGAGAAAAACATAGGGGAAGTTACTCTGCCTAGAGAGGAGGATGATCCATCTAAGAAAAGGAAGCTTACCCCACCAAAGCCTTCATCCCGAAAGAAATATAAAGCCACCAGGACTATGTTTAAGATTACCCTCACCCTAGAAGACTTCGACTTCTTAGTCGCTGCGTTGAATGACGCTTCACTAGAGATCACAAAAAAGCAAGAAGCGAAGTAGGAGGAGTTATTCAGCCGAATCAAGGGTGAACTTCAAGAGGTGCAATAGGAACTACAATCCAATCACGCAGTTTCTATTGCGTCCTCGACAAGTGGAACAGAAGAACCAGGAGATGAGCCAACCCAATTGCACCAGATCACCGATAAAGTTGAAGCTCTCCTTCGACGAGTTCAGGAAGAGACAGTGCAATCCACCCAAGATTTGGTGCAGGCACAGAAATATCTGCTAGAACAGCGCAATAACGCAGCATGAGAAAAACTAGCTCTTCAAGCAAAGTGGGAGGAAGAGAAAGCAGCGCTACAACAAGACAAGGAACAGTTGCTCATAGAGCAACTTGAAGTATAGGAAGGGGTTCACAGAGAACTTCGGTCTGTGATAGTCATCGAATTCTAGATAGAAGAATGGGTTCCACAGCAGGTGGCACAACTGGAAGGAGTGATCCAGTAGCTTCAGCAACGCATTGCAGACCTGAAAATTTGCACTGTGTCCGAGACTCCTCAAGAAATAAGAGATCTAAGAGAGGCAACTTCCCGCAGTGCAGTTGACCGATTAAAATCCTTTGCCTTGGAATACAAGCAACTGAGCTCCATAAGCACTCAGATGTATGAAAACCTCACGAAAAACCCAGAGTTACAGGCGTTAGAGTCACAACTCCAACATGCAAAGCTGCAGGAAGACACGTTACAAGCGCAGTTGAAGGCCTTGTCACCAGTCGAGAGAATGAAGATGTTTCCAGAGCATCGTACGGCCCAGTAGCAAGTACACACTCTTCAGAGTAAAGTAATGGAAGTCTCTCAATGACTTTAACCAGTGCAAGAAAGGCATGCCAATTGTTCACCAAAGTTGAAAACCAAGTAGTATATCTTGAACATGTTGTGAGTACAACAGAACAGTGCCTAGAGGGACCAGCCAGTGATGAACTCATCCAAGAGTTCACTGAACAAGAGGTCGTCGTACTGCAGTAGGTCGAAGAAGCTCAAGCCAATATCGAGGCGTTCGAAGCAGAATTACTCAGACCATAGTGACTCAGGATGAGTCATAGGTGAGTTTTGGGGGCCTGTTGGCCCTTAACCAAGTTTTGAAGTTACTTGATCATATTTGACTGTTTTGGGACTTCGACAACCTATCGAAGATGGAGCTCCAGACAAAGTAGAGATCAAGGGATCTCGGCCCACTTTCGGGTCCCTTTTTGGGTTTTGGGATAATGTAATGGGAAAGGGATGTCGGCCCGTGGGTTTACCCACGTTTAGGCCCACTTTTGTAATGTATAAATAAACATCTAGGCATATAGTAGAGAAGGGTTGTATCTATGTGATGTAAGCTAAGTGCTAATAGTCTATGTAAGTGCTATGTGCATGACTGTAGAAGGTTTACAGAGCTAAGTGCAAGCTGTTGTAGAAGTTATAGAAGGCTTTGTGTTGTAAGCATAAGGAAGAAGGATCTAGCAAGTTGTGCAGATCTTCTGTCCCATGCAAGGAAGGGTTTTTGGTGGATTTGTGCCTGTAATCGATCAGAGACGCTAATAAAGAAGAAGAGTTGGTGGACGTAGCCCTAGGGAAGGGGGTGAACCACGTAAATCTGTGTGTTATGCTTTGTGCTTTGACTTGGTGTGTTGTCCCTGCTTTTGCAAAGTGCTTTGATATATTTAGATAGATATACTCATGCTTGGTGCTTCTTAGATATGTGTGAATGCTAGATCTGACATGTACAAAGATGCTTAGTGCTGATCTACAGGATCTGATCTGTTTGGATGTTGCTAAGTGCTAAAATACCTTATATCTAAGTAAACGTTGTGATTCTCTATGCTATGTGCGAAGTATAATAAGGGTTGAATATTGATGAATAATCGATGCTAAGTGTTCTGTAAGCAATATAATCACAAATTTTTGTCCCAACTAAGGTTGCATACACCTAAGTCTTGCAACCACCCCTGCCTCTACCTTGGGTGAGACTTCATCAGCTTCGCAGGTGTTGTCGAAAGGGCCGGTAGTTAGGGTTTTATTGGTGCGTTGTTGTAGCATTGAACCATGGGTCTACCCCTATGCCAACATGGTACATTCCCTAGATTGGACGGGTCGAGAGGAAAATAGATAGTGAAAAATCGAGATAGTTGTAGGAGAATACCAATGGATTGTGGGATTTTTTGAGCTATGAGTGGATAGTGAGAGACCACCCTCTTTTGTGGATTGCTAGCCCCAACTTAGGGGTGACTTGTTGTTGATATTTGGAACAATAATTCCATGGTTAGGTGGAGCGTATGTCCCAAGTATTTGGTTTCACACCAGTTTTTAAAAGATAAGTGTTTTATCTTGTTTTTGTGTTGTAATGTGATTTTAATTGTTGTGTGTTAACTATGTGTTTGAGAAAGATTTATATGTTGTTGCATTTGATTTCATTATTTGTATTTTATGTTTATTTTAGAATGTTGTATATGCATCTAGTTTATGGTATCATCAAATGGTTTAAATTATATGTTTTCCTGTGGATGGTAAGCTACATGATTAGTTAGTAGAAAATTTTAATTTTTATCAGTATTTTTGCACATAATGGACCTCAGTTGGGCTAGGGAATGTTACACCATATCCTACATAACTATATCCTACACTCCTTTGAAACAAATATTTTTAGCTAGAAATGTTTTGGCTCACATGGATACTTGTTCAGGATATTGCGAAAGGTGTTGAAAAATGGATTTATTATGGGATAGTCAAACCTTCCAATAGACAGATTTTGAAAGTGCCATCTAGAGATGCTGGAAAATGGGTTTTCCTTTAAAGGATCCCCGCTACCAAGTGCCACATTTATCAAAGAATCTTTGATCATTTTATGTCATTATGAGACGATGAGTCATTTCCCCACATCCAAAAGTCCATACATGCCTCATGTATTCACATTCCAAAAAGATATGTTGCATTGATTCCTCTGCCTTTTTGCATAGAGAACGCCAAGAAGGTCCATGGATCCCTCTCCTACAAATATTTTTTTCTATGATATTTTTTCCAAGTGTCAGTGTCCAACAAAACATGTTTATCTTAAGGATCCCATCCACATGCCATATTTTTTCCATAGAGGAACCTTTGACAAAGAAATTGCATTAATCAACTGGTGATGTTATCTTTTCTTGATTGTATAATTGGAAACTCCCCATCCTCTGTGGTGTACTAGTGTTGATCATTATAGAGCACAACCTCTCAAACAATATTCAAGTAAACTAATGATATAGCGAAGGCAAGATGGTGGATGAACAAGATTCCAACTAGACCAAGTTCTAGAGGGTGTCTAAGAGAGATATTGATAAAGTGATTTTATTTTGATGCATCAACCATTTTGTTATAGAGGTAGAAGATCAAAGTTTGAGGATAAAGGAGGTTGTCCCATTAGACTATATGTCCAAAGATTTATATTATTTCCATTTCTAGGTATCCAGGTCAATTTAGATAGCAAGATAGGTTGAGAAGCCTTGAGAATTTTCCAAATTGGGGATCCTTCCTATGAATCCAAGGGAAGATCTGGGCTTCTTTTCCTTGTCCCTTCCAAATATTTTTTGTGCTAAATAGTTTCCCACCATTCATACTTTCCATTGTTGAAACTTAGAGAAGTTTATCATCTAAAGGAAAATTCATCAAATTGGGGTCCTTGCTTCCCAGTCCACAATCGGATTTTGGTGCTCGAATGGTTTTCTAGTTTACCAAGTGAAATCACTTTGAATTGGTATTTCCCCCTTGACACATAAACTTGCAAATTTCTTGTGAAAACTAGGATGATATACCTTTTGGGGTGAAAATATTTGAGAACTAATATATTGGAAAGGTAGAGAGGATTGATTTAATCAAAATTAACCATCCTATAGGGTTTAACCACTAACCTCCCCATTGATTGAATTTATTTATTTATTTTACTTATTATTGGTTGTCACTATTATGAAGAGGAATACTGAAGGATAATGGGCATACCCAAGTAAATGAAGTCCTTCCAATCATACTTATAAGGAAAAGAGATGATCTTGGAAATCATTCTTATGACTAGCTTGTTGGTGATCCAAGCGTAAAATTGAAATGGATTGTAGTTGATTAGACCCCCTAAGAGATTCAGAAAAATGTCCAAACCTCGCTTGAATTTGAATTTCATTATGGTGGAGGTTATGCCTAAGAGAATGGTGTCATCCATGAACTGATAATGGTTGATGTATTTATCTCCTCTTACAACCTTGATGCTTGGAATATTACCAGAGCTTCTTTCAAATTCCATCTTCATGCTTAAATTTCCTACCATAATTATATAAAGAAGAGGGGAGAGAGGGAATCCTTGTTGAATCCATAAACTTGATAAGATGAAAGATGTGGGTCTTCCATTAACTAGGGGACAAATTCTTGGGTTGTTGATGCAAGCTAAAACCCATTGAAAAAGGGATGAATAAAATATAAATTTGGTTAGCACATTACAAATAAATGAATGACTTACTTGATTGAAAGTGTTAGCCATGTCTATTTAAATGTCGATTCCTTTTTTCTTATGGGATTTTATCAAGTGGATTGCTTCTTTCAGTAGTATAATTTTTTCTGCTATCTTCCTTTGTGCCATAAATCCACCTTGGATTTTAGAAATGATTTTAGGAAGGACAAGATTTAACTTATTTGCAATGATTTTTTCTAGAATCTTGTAGGAGGTGTTACAAAGAGAGATGGGTCGGAAGTGAGAAAAATTGGATGGATTATATTCTTTAGGGACTAGAGAAAGAAAGGTGGAGTTGATTGCTCACCCCATTCTGCAGGATTTATGGACATACCTGAACATCCTTAGAAGGTCATATTTGATAAGATGCCAACAAGAATGATAGAAATGAATGGTGAATCCATTAGGTCATGGAGCTTTGTCTGGATCAAGGCTCCAAATAGATTTATGTAATTCTTCCTCCTTTATGGCTTGGATGAGACTCTCATTTTCAATCTGATTGATGGAGTTTGGGATGTTTTCCCACATCTCTGATAAATCCACAGGACTTGCTTTATTACCTACAATGTATAGACCATCATATTGAGTTTCTACCACAACCTTGAAATCCGCAAAGGAATGCAATGTTTCCTTATTATTATTTTTATTTATTTCACGTTATTTCTCAACACCAGAGCCTTTTCTTGTTTGTGAAAGAAAAAAGTATTTATGTCACCAATTTCCAACCATAAACTTCTAGATTTTAAACGCCATGTGGTATGCTCATCCCATATAGATTTTTGGAAGGATTTGAAATCCTCTTTCTCTTCCACAAGTATCATTGGGGTTACTTCTTCAACTTCTATCTTGAATTGCACCTCATCCAATTTTTTTTTGGTCTTGTGTACTTCTTTGTTTTGGGAAGGGAATTTTTTCTTGGCCCGTTCCTTAAGATAAATTTTGGTTGATCGAATCTTTTTTTCCCAAATGAAGGTATGTGATACCTCAATCAAAGTATTCCATGCCTCAAAAATAATCTCCATGAATGAGTTTTATTGAAGCCATGGAGGATTAAATCTAAAAGGGATGGGACCAAATCCTAGTGAGTCCTTAATTTCCAAAGTGATAGATCTATGATCAAATATTGACCATGGAAGAATTTTTGAATATATCAGTTTTGAAGCATCCAGATAATAGGTTTGAATAAAAAAATATGTCTAGTTTAGATGCAATATGTCTTATCTTGATTATTTTGTTTGTCCACATGTAGGTTCCCTTTCTTGGTCTAATATCTAGTAAGTCCCCAAGAGATATAAAATCCTCTAACCTTTCACTAAAGGGATCTCACACAATACTACCCCCTTGATTTTTATTCTATTGTAATTTAGTATTGAAGTCAATGACCACAATAATATTTTTACATTCATCATTTTCACTCGAGGTTACTAAAGAGTCCCAACATTCATTATTTTCTCCATAATTAATTTGCTTGTATACATTAACAATGTTATACAACTCCCTTGTTTAACTGTTATAAATCTGGTGAGGATCTAATGTTGAGTGTTATAACCAAAGAATAGTTTAAGAAGTTCATTGTTCCATAATGAGTAGATGCCTCCTGATGCACCCCTAGAACTAACTGCTTGAAAATCACTAGCTTTCCAATTCATTTTCCCTACTACAAGGGCATCATTTTCCCTTAGTTTTGTTTCTTAGAGTAGAAGAATCATAGGTTTTTCCATTCTAATTAGGTCCCTTATTGATTCCATTTTGTCTTTACTACCTAGTCCCCTACAATTCCAGGAAACAATCTTCATCATCATTTATTACTAGATTTGTGAGATCCTCCACTTGGAGGATGTGAGCCACTATGATTTTTTGTGGGATTTGCACCCATTTTATAATTTTCCAAAATGTGTTTCTTACTTGAATCTGTTTCTTGTTCAAGATCATTTTTCCCACCTTTCCTGGGAGGGTTTTCATCCTCTCTCTTTTTTTTCTCCTTCAATTTCTTCCTCAATTTCTTCATCGGATCTGATGTCTGGCAGAATCAATGGGTTGTTTTGATGAGGAGTAGCTCCATAAGAGTATGTAGAACATGTTGGAGAATGTCGAGTTTTTTCCGCGTGATTAGACGACATCGGTTTTGGGTTTGATTGATATTTTGGGTCAGTACTCCCCTTGGAAATGGGAAGTCATAAGGAATTCCTTCATGGGATGAGGGTGAAGCGACTTCTTTAGGATTAGTTTCTTCTTGAGATAATATATCATACCTGTTACTAGTAGGTATTGAATCATTTTCATGGTTCTCATGAGAAGGATTGTGATTATTTCGTGATGGATTTTATCCTATTTTCATTTGTCCTGGTTGTTCTGGTCCACAAGGGTTTGAGGGGGATGCTTCTGAGGTTCCTGAATATGTTTACACAAAGGGGGCCATCTACCTATTGATGTTCTTTTTCCTCCTGACAGTTATCCATTGTTCTTAAACAATCAAGGGTTTTGTTTCTACAATATCCTTTTTAGGGAAATTGTTTGCAAAATGATAGTGGGGACATTTGAAAGGTAATTTCTCGTAGTCCACCTAGTGGAGATATTTCTAGTTTTCAAAAGTTAAGAGGACAGATTCAAGAAGACCTTTTTCCAAATATACATCTTCATAGAGATGTGCACATACAAGCATTTGGTATTTTGGAGCTACACAATCGATGTACTTCCCTAATGCATTTCCAATGGACCTAAGAATGGATTTTTTCAAGCAATGAAGAGGAATATGAGGAAGTCAAACCCAGACTAGGACGACTAATGGTAAGTCATTTTCTAGATTAAATTTATGCATCCATCGGTTAAAATACATACCTCTTGTTCCATAGAAGTAAGGTCCACTACGAAAAATGAGACCTCAATCCTCCTTAGTTTTGAATAGGAAAGCATAAAGCCCTCATCCACAAAACAATTGGGTCATTTTTTCTTTGATGATGGGCTCCCATATCTTCTATATCCATATTTCCATTAATCTAGGTGATGTCGATAGCCTAGTAAATTTCCATTTCAGGACTTTGTTGGATAGATTCTCACATCCATCTGATAGGGGAGAGGAGGGGGCAGAACTTTAGGGGTGGATTCAAATTTCTCGACGAAACACGTTAGTGTTTATTTGATGGTGTTGCCTATATTTTCTACTAGGAGCCTGAAATCTTCGATATCAAAGACAAAGGGGAGCTCTCACTCCCTTCAATAGCCTATGTCATAGGTGTAGTCAATTTTGCAGCTTGAAAACTAGGGGTTTTGCAAAGCTCTTGCATGGGTAGCTTTTAACACTATTAAAAAATTTATTTTATTTCATAGATAGGAATTTCAATTAATAAGTAAACTAATTTTAATATCAATAAATTTTTTTCAAATCCCACTAACATGATTAGTTTCGAAGGGTTTTGTCCTGTATGGCAACCTAAGTTTCAAACTTGTTGTATTCGAGGGGAGACACTTTAAAAAATCCAAGCCGAGTGTGATCTGAAAGTGATTTTGACAACTTAGGTGCCCTTGGATCACGATTTTTTTATTATCCATGGGCTAGTCCCATAAATAACAAACACTCTATCATTTTTAAAATTTCCGATTTTTTTATTATCCATGGGCTAGTCCCATAACAATGTAAACACTCTATCATTTTGTACTTCATATATATATATATATATATATATATATATATATATATATATATATATGAAATTTTAAAAATGATATTTGTGTTGATGAGACTAAGTTTAAAATAAATATCAATTTTTTAAATATCATATATCTATATCTATTTCTTTGATTTAAAGAAAATAAAGTTTAGAAAATACCTTTTAGAATTATTTCTTTAATTATATAAATATATATATATTTTAAATAATTGTTTTATATTAATTGAAAGAATTCATTCGTGGTAATATATAAATTTCAATATGTTATCATTTTTATGCAATAAAATAAAATAAGTTAGATGTGAGTATATTTTTTTTTCAATGGAAATTCATTTTTAACTCAAATTTATCAAATATTAGAAGAATCAAATCCATAAATACACAAATCTTCTTCAAGTTTTTCTTCCAAAAAAAAATTGAAGTTTATCCCTCTTGAAATTTGAAAGATCCATATTAAAATTGATTTACTCTTACCTTTTACTTAAACACTACATTAAAAATAACTTTTTGTTATCTAACTTTATTAATATTTAATTTGAAGTTGCATAATAACAATGAGTAACATGATGTTGAAAGTATTTTTGGATAAGAACTATGTACATGGTTTTGAAACGTCCAATAAGAATTATGTACATGGTTTTGAAATGTCCAACTTTTCCAGTGGACATTCCATCCATAGAACAAAAGCTCAATTGTTGGAAAAAGAGTGTTGAGGTATGTATTAAATCTAAGTGTGAAAACTTACATTTTCAGAATGAGTAACATTTTCCTTAGTTAATATGTCAACTTCCAATAACAAATATTTTAAATATTGATACATTTATTTACTTTATATGTGTGTTCCCTTTTTAGTTAAAACTTTATTAAAATGTTTTATTTAAAATTTATATTGAAAATTTATTATTATTTTAAATATAATTTATCAATTTCAAATTAAACATTATGATGATGACGATTAACATCCACCTAGACCAAATTTGGTCTATTGGACTTTCAGAAGGTAAGGGACTACTTTCTTTAAAAATTTATTTATGTGCTTGAAAAGAATTAAGAGAAGCATTCCAAAATCACATAGTTTTGGTCAATTAGAAGGTTAGGAAGGTAGGTAGTGTGATAGATCTTTTGAAATTGAGATCTAATTTGGGCATATTCTAGAGACTCTAAGAGAAAAAAAATCATCTTCAACTTCTTAGACACTAAGATGACAAATTATTTCATCCCATGACATTTTGAGAATTATCCAACACCCGATTTCACTATGGAACTCGTGAGAATGTGTTCTTATCTTAGCAATGTTGATTTTCTTCTTTACACTAGTAAAAACAAAGAGACAATTTTGATCTTCTAGATTAGGGTTAATCAGATCCTTATAATGTCTTATTTTTCTTTTGCTAAGTCTTTGTTGTACCACGATTTCTCTTTACATTTAGAAGTAATAATATTTTTAATATTATGCTTATTATGTAGAATGATCTCTTCTTTTCCCCAATGGGTTAGCTAATATTGGGCATCCTTATGCCATCCTTTCTTGGGCCGAAGGTTATTTTGGCTAGAGTTTGAAGCAATTTTGGCAATTCTCTTGTCTTCCATTTTATTTAACTTGTTCTTATACATTAGGTACATTATCATAGCAATGCTCTCGATGGGGGAAAGACTCACTTATGTGAGAAGGATAGGATATGGTGTATTGCCTTTAATTTTTAGATTATAAGTTATAAAATTCGTTTGTATTTTCTCTATATTCGTTTGTAGAGATATTGCATCCCCAAACTTCACATCCATATAAAATAATAGGAAGAAAAAGAGTCTTAAAGAGGATTTTTTTTCTTATCTCATATCCAAAGTTCCGCTAACTTACAATTGTTTTCAAGCCCATAATAAGCTTTCCACCCTCCATTTATTCTTTTGTCAACGCTATAGTTCCAATTGAGCTTATGATGAATATACATTTCGAGATATTTGTATGAAGGAACTTCCTCCCAATTGTTATTGTCATATACAAAAGTATCATGGGTGATATTTTTGGATTTAATTATCATAACTTTTGTTTTGTCGGTATTAAAAATCATACCTGTATTGGAGCATAAATATTTGAGGATTCTTAGTTTCTTTCCAAGGTCATAAGGACTCATTGCCATAAGAATGATATCATCGACATAAATAAGAAGAATGATGACTATACCAATGAGAATTGGGTTGACACAAACTGTTTTTTCCAAATTGTAATCTTCTAACTTGCCAATTTACATGCCAAAAAGGGTTGGGGACAAGGGACAATGTTTCTTAACTCCAGTATTACAGTTAATTTGTTTTGACCATCCCTCATTTTTTCTTAAACTTTGCAATAACATTCTCATAGAACCTTTCCACAAAAACCCTCAACTTGAAAGGAATGTTTAACTCATCCAACCTATTCCAAAGGTTTTTTCTAGGCACTGTGTTAAAATATTTTTCAAAGTCAACGGAATAACCAAGGAGATTGGTTTTATTATTGCGACACTCATGTGCAATGATCCTAAGTCTAACAAGATTGTCTACAATTGAATGATAGCTCTTAGATACAACGTATCCTTTAGCTCTTTTTCTATGGCTTTCTATCCATATGCTAATTTCTTATTTTCTAAAATAATTACATACATCTTGGCTAAAATGGGGCTAATCATAATGTTCCTATATTTAGAGGGATTGTTTTTATGCCCACTTTCAAAAATAGATACAATGAGGCTTTGTGTCTACAGTTTAGGGAAGCCCTGATTGACTACTAAACTGAAGAGATTGTGTATGTGAAAGATGAGGATAAGCCCTCTGAGTTTAAGATTTCATCTTGGTAGTCTTCGATGTTCTTAGCTTTCCCATTTATGAGTCACTTAACACCAAACTACATGTCTTCTATACAAAAAACTTCATGCTCTATAGGAACATTTGGAATGGTGCCCATGGCATTAGGGGATTCATAAAGATTTTTAAGGTAGGAATTTCATTCCTTCAAGGGAAATGTATTATTTTCTTTAGACTTACAAGTTAGAGTTTTCCTCCAAAACTTCTTAGGATCAAACTTTGACAGGTGCAAAAGATGCTCTTTCTTCATATTAATATAACACATCTTTTACCTTTTAATTAGGGCTTTGTACTTATTTATCTTATCATGTTTTGAGGGATAGTCAAAAGTGTAGAAGAATGTCTAATGACTTTCCTATCACTTTTACACGTGTTGTCATACCAAAGGTTCGTTGTTCTATTTTATTTTTACAAAATGCCTCCATATAGAAGTTTTTAATAGAAGTAGAAAGGGTTGTAGTAAAATTATGATAGAGGTCTTTGATATTGTCATTATAAGAAAGTATATTTAATTCACTATTTAAATCCTTTAAAAAAATATCAGCTTTACTTTTGTCAAAAAGTAGGTGCCTTTGACTATTTTATACATGGCAAAGTTTAGAGTTAAAGTTAAAGATCTAAATCCAGTTTATAGTCATTTAAGATATTAAAATTTATTATTTTATTGGGTGGAATCACGAAGGTGGGTTACACTTTCGTGACAATCAGGACTCCAAAATTTCGAAAAACATTTTTTCGGCCGAACTAATAATATTTTTTGGCCGAAAGATATTATTTTCGGCCGAACTATTTTTCGGCAGAAAAAATAAACGTCAAATCGAACGGTGCAATAACCGCCACCTCGATTTGCATGTAGAAATTTGGTTGGCCAGATATTTTCTTTCCGGCAATACGTTTTTGGCCGAAAGATAGTTCAGTCGAAACATTGTTCGGCCGAAAAATAGTTCGACCGAACTATCTTTCGGCTGAAAGATGGTTTATATATTAGCCACACATCGAATTTGCAATGTTTTACAAAATTTTGTTGGCATATGACTCTGTGAGAGCTCGTTCGATGTGTGTATTCGTTGGCGTATGACTCTGTGAGAGCTCGTTCGCTGTGTGTATTCGTTGGCGTATGACTCTGTGAGAGCTCGGTCATGAGTGCAAATCTGTGTAATCGTTGTCGTGAGGAGGTCGCTGAGCGCACGAACGTGAGCGTCTGTGTTTTCGTTTGATGTGTGAACTTGTTGTCGTGAGGAGGTCGTCGGGAGGTCGTGAGCGTAATGGACGTGAGGCGGAGGTCACCGAGAGGTCGTGAGCGCAGCGGACGTGAGGCGGAGGTCGTCGGGAGGTCGCGAGCGCAGCGGACGTGAGGCGGGGGTTGTCGGGGTCGTCGAGAGGTCGTGAGCACCGGGGATTGGTAAGTTTCTTGTATGTTTAAAATAGTTGTTTTAAATGTAAATATGTTTAAAATGTATGTGTTTGGACTGTTTTAATTGTTTATTACCGTAGCTATTCTCACCCTATTCTAACCCTGGTCATCTAAAACCGTTAGTGCTCATTCAGCGTGCCTCAAGGGTGTTGTCCCTTTGGTCCTACCCATAAAGTCAACCCCCAAAACCAACCTACACGAACCCTGTAACCTCCACAATGGCTCTGCCGAGACAGAAAGAGGTCTTATACTATCTGGGTAATCCGACGGGCATCCAGGGCCCCTCTACAAAGAGGAGGAACCTAACCTGGTACGCCCTTGGGAGGCATTTTGTTGTCGATTAAAACTTTAGTTTTTCAACCTTTTGACCTCCTCATAGTATAGGTCAATGCTTCAGACCACTCATTCAGTGTATATCTAGTTGCAGACCCAGTTCCAAAAGCAAAGGTATCACCACCAGCCCTTTCACCAATACCACCATAACCAGTCAAACCTGAAGCACTACCATCAGCAGTTCCAGTAGCACCAGTAGCACCTTAGCTAGTTGTTAAAGCACCAGTTGAACCACCAACATCAGTCATAGATCAAACAGTGGAAGATACATTTATAGATCGAGATTCTAATTATAAATACCCAGATCCATTAGGCCCGGCTCCCCTTCGCACAGTTCCAGCAGTCCTCTACTAAGTAGCGGTTCCAGCAGTTGACTCTTTTTATTGACCAGATTAAGCCATTGATGCAGTCTTGTGGTACGCACTTTCCAGTGTTTCCATGTAAACATGAAACTCTAGTCACTTGGAAGCTCTATTCAGTGCATCATGAACCTATGTCGGTGGTGCATTAATGAAGCTCTAGTCCGTGGAGATTAGTACGTGCCCACATGTTCTACGTGACCTTTTGTAAGTGATCAGGAAGGAGTTGTATGTGCCCACCTGTTGGAGATGATCCCTCCCCCACCCCTGTGGGTGTTTAAATATTACTTATGAACATTTTTTTAACGCCATCTATATTAACTCATTCCTCAACTAATCTGCATATATGATTTGTTTAACCAGCCTCTGCTATGCATTTTAGTTTCTTAAACAGATAACCCATTTCTTAGCATTTTAAATGGTATTTGTTTTTAATTTTATTTCTGAAATTAGAAAGAATAAAAGTTATACTTTTTTACACGAATACGATTTATATGCTATCATGTTAATCACTATTACAGTTTATTTCTAGCTATTATAACACATGAAATTTAGCTTTTCTTTCACCTACTTTTGCTTATAGTTATTGTTGCTATTTTAACTTTTTTAAATAAAAAATAAATTAAAGTTTTAAGAGATTGTAATGACATAATTCACCAGTCATTAAATGTTTACATGTCAATCATTATTACTGTATCTTCCATTAGTTTAACCGCCCTGGAATTTATTTCTTCCTTTTCCTTTTATATAAAATTTAATTATTACTTTTTTTCAATCAAACCACTGGAATGAAAAATTTATTATTTTTTATATTTTTGTATTTAAAGTTGTTTCTGGTTTAGTTAATAAGAAAGTTTTTATAAAGTTAGTATTTTTCTTATAAAGTTAGTTTTTTTTATAAAGATGCTTATGCTTATTTTTTTCTTATTCTTATGCCAAATAATTAGTTATGTAAATTTTTACCTTATTTATATCACCATCTAAATGTGAACATGTATCACTTTGCTACCTTACCATTATATAGGATACT
>SNQJ01S0001380.1:609052-639512 GCA_010110895.2 Picea sitchensis
GCGGTCACTTTTGGCCTCGCCCTAGGCGGCCACATCACGCTTCTCCGCGGCGTTTTCTACTGGATCGCTCAGCTCCTCGGCGCCATCGTTGCCTGCCTCCTCTTGAAGTTCACCACCGGCGGTTTGGTAAGCCAGACGAAACATATTATGTGATCATAGGTTCTATACTAATTGTTGATAGTAGTAATGATATTGTTGGCGTTTCTTGGTTGTAATGCAGACCACACCTATTCACAGCGTGGCGTCGGGCATGAGCACCGGCGAGGGCGTGGTGATGGAGATCATTATCACATTCGCGCTCGTCTACACCGTCTACGCCACCGCAGCCGACCCGAAGAAGGGCGACCTGGGCACCATCGCTCCCATTGCCATTGGCTTCATCGTGGGCGCCAACATCTTGGCCGCGGGCCCCTTCTCTGGCGGCTCCATGAACCCCGCCCGCTCCTTCGGCCCTGCTGTTGTGAGCGGAGACTTCACCGACAACTGGGTGTACTGGGTCGGCCCCCTCATCGGAGGCGGCCTTGCCGGTATCGTCTACGGAGGCATCTTCATTGGGGACGACTCCCACGTCCCCCTCCCCGTTTCCGATTTCTGAGATGTGAACAGAGCGGACGAAGACGAAGAAGTCTACTAAAATCAATGGGCAGACTTGATGATGAAGTTCGATCCAGGATATCCTGGATCAAGAGAGTTCAGACTTCAGATTTAATTGTTTATTATGCCGAAAGGCGTATACCTAAGAGAGTTCAGAGTTCCCGTATACCTAAGAGAGAGTTCAGAGTTCCCGTATACCTAAGAGAGTTCAGATTTAATTGTTTATTATCAGATTTAATTGTTTATTATGCCCAAAGGCGTATATCTATTGATAATGGATAATGGGCACATTTAATAGATGATTTTTAATAGGATTTTAGTTTGAATCGAGATTAAATATATCTAGAATATTTTTAGTCATCACATAGTCGTCACAATAAATGAATGGCTCTGATTTCATCCATTAACTTCCGATCTCTTATAAAAACAATGAATGGCTTTGATTTCATCCATTAACTTCATTAACTTCTGAGCTCTTATAAAAAGTCGTCACAATAAATGAATTATAAAAAGTCGTCACAATAAATGTCACAATAAATGAATTATAAAAAGTCGTCACAATAAATGTCACAATAAATGAATGGCTCTGATTTCATCCATTAATTTCCGAGTTCTTATAAAGACAATGAATGGCTTTGATTTTATCCATTAACTTCTGAGCTCTTATAAAAACATCCGTTTATATGTTTATTTTTTTACATTTACTTAATCATGTTTAAAAATCACTGTCTTCACTAACTTATTGCTACGTCTACGTGATTAAAAAATATTAAAATATTAAGATGACTACGTTTCTGTGCTGACATCACCCGTAATCGCCAATGAAAATTTAATAGTCAGCACCTTTCGACGTTCATCAGCAGGGAGATAGCGGCTGTGCTAGTTTTAATAATGTTAGTTCCAAACACTGCTCTTATTATTTTATTATTATAATAAAATAATAAGAATATTTTCCAACCGAGACACAATAATAGTTGTCATCAATTTTTTTTAACCATTCATAATAATAATTCTCATAAAAATTAGATTCTGCATTTAACAATGCAAATCACGGATAGTACTGAAGACAAACCCGCATTCATAATAATAATTCTCATAAAAATTAGATTTTTTTGTTTAACAATGCAAATCACGGATAGTACTGAAGACAAACCGGCAATCTAACTGAGTGGAGACATCGGGAGAGATCCAGTGAATAAATTTGGTTTAATATGTATTTATGAATAAATTTGGTTTAATATGTATTTATGTAAGTTTTGTTGATTACCTTAAAATATTAATAATCATTATTATACTTCATTTATAAAGATGGATATAAATGTCATTATTGTTTAAATTTGGTTTAATATGTATTTATGTTAAAATATTAATAATCATTATTATACTTCATTTATAAAAATGGATATAAATGTCATTATTGTTTAAATTTGGTTTAATATGTATTTATGTTAGTAAGATTGGTGTATTAAATTAAAATATTAATCATCATTATATTTCATTTATAAATATAGATGTAAATGTCATAATGGTTTAAATTGCATCCTAACTTTTCACTTTCATTTAGTATCGTGAGATATTTGTTAACTTTCATTTTATTCATATTATTTTATTATTTTTAATGCTTATTGAAAAACACTCAACTATTTAAGCTAATTCACAAAACTTACTAATATAAATACATATTATATTATTAAATTAAATTTATTAATTATTATTATATTTTATTTTATTTATAAATATTAAAATAAATTTTATTTTTAAATATAAATGTAAATTTATCATTTTCTATCTATTTAAGGTAATTCATCAAACTTATTAATACAAATACATATTAAATCAAATTTATTAATTATATAAGATTAATCATTATTATATTATAATTTATTTACATATTAAATCAAATTTATTAATTATATAAGATTAATCATCATTATATTATAATTTTTTTATAAAGATAAATGTAAATTTGTTATTATTATTTAAATTGTATTCTAAATTCTTCACTTTCATTTTAGTTACATTATCTTTCCTCCTTATTAAAAAGGACTGCAGAGCAGCTGAGTCCTTGCCATTTAAAATTATAATAAAATTAAATTGTATAATTTACAAATAGGTGCAAAAACAATACTTAATATTTATATTTATATACAATACTTAATATTTATATTTATATATATAATATGCCAACATAAGATCCGTCATTATCATTGACAACACTTGTGATTTATATAATGTTGCTCCGCACATATGTGTATGTCTCGTGCAAGGAAGCATATAAAAAAACATATATTAATCCAAGTCGGTTGATGAACTTTTCTTTTGGTTTGGTCTTAACGAACACATTAACTAAATGTTATTGAGTAAATATAAAGTTTAAAGTTTTTGGATTTTATGAGTAAATACAAAGTTTAAAGTAAACATGAAGTAATGTAAAGAGCAAGTTATTTCCAGATTTTAGATATTCAATTAAAAGTAACCACTTAAAACTGAAGTTTAGTTGCTTATGCCAAGAAAACTTAGATTAACAATGTTCAATTAGCCTTATTTTTTTGAAAATAAGGAAATTAATATAAGAAAACTTAGATTAACAACGTTCAATCAGCTTTATCTTTTTGAAAATAAGGAAATTAATATAATGAAATTTTTTCCTTATTAAAAAGGTTATTAAAAAAATTATAAAATAAAAATAATAATAAGTAAAACTAATCATATTATTAAAAATAATTATGAATTAAAAATAATAATAAGCAAAAAGTTTTAGAATTAAATAATTTAAAATTAAAAGAATATCTCACAGACTTCCTTTTAGCATTCACGACGGGACGTTCAACAACACTTGCTTGAAGAATAGAATCGGGTCGGGCATGGATTGATATTTATACTCTGCCTACTCGCCTTCACTGTTACCACTATTAAACCACTTGCTCACTCTATCACGAGGCAGCGTGCCAGTTCTTTCAGAGACTTCGTATTTCCCATTCGATCGACATATCACTTCCCTCACTATCCTCCCCCAACAACCTATCTACCTATCTATCTTTCCATCGCCCCATCGCTTCTCCATCTTTATCTTCCCACACATCTCCCCACATCCCTATCTTTAAAATTGAATAATTTAAAATTAAAAGTATTTTATATTCATTTAATTGATAACACATCTCCCCACATCCCTATCTTTAAAATTGAATAATTTAAAATTAAAAGTATTTTATATTCATTTAATTGATAATAAATAGTATCAAATTAAAGATGATAATAAAAAATAAAAAAAATTGAATCATTTAAAATTTAAAAATATTTTTAAAATAATAATAATAAGTATTATATTATTATTTTTTTTAAACTTAAATATAATATAATAATAATAAGTATTATGTTATTAATTTTTTTCCACTTAAATATAATATAATAATAGATAAAAAATAAATAAAAAAATTAAATTGAATTATTAAAAATTAGGTTAGATGACAACAAGAGAGCACGCTTGTCAATGCGCCTGCATGGACAAGTTTCTATACGTGTGTGTTCTCCCTAGGAGCCATGCCATTTTTATTCAATATATTTTTTAAATTATTTAACCCAAAAAAAATCCTGAAATATTTGGTGTTATCTGCCATGGCACGTCTAACCGCTAGAAAGTGGGAGTCATCTTTCAATTATTGTAACCACATTTTCAGGTGCAACAGCTTTAGTATTTTTATGCATTTACAAAGAAAGAAAATATTAGACTGCAATATTATAATATTTGTTATTTTTAAGCTTAATAAAAGTATTGTCAATGTTGTATGGTCAATGCTTTAGTTTGTATCTCCCTAAAATTGTTTAAACCATTCATAAGAATAAGAATAATAAACTACTATGAAATAACCATGCTAAAAAGGGAGAGAAACAAAAGTAGTAGGGAAAGAAACAACAGGTTATTATTTGAAGTAGCATGTATTGTTTTTTAATCTTTCTTTCATTAAAGAAACAAAAATAGATAAAAGTAACTCAATCATTTTATAAGACAACCTACAATAATAATAAAACGAATTTTTTTTGTAATACCTCTCTTATGCCTTTCAAATATGGCAGATTTGAACAATTTTATTTGAATTCTAAATAGGAATACGTTTAGCAGGATCGAGATGGAACCCTCAAAAGCCATGGATCGAGAAGATTTCAACAATATTTGTGAATGTAACCTTGTGTTGGAAACCTCAAGTAAGTGACCAAGCACAATGATGTTGTTGGTTTTGTCTTTGATTCACGATCTTAGTCTCACTTTCAATTTGTTGCATCAAGCAACTGCTATATTTCGACTCTCCTACAACTGAAGATATGTTTTTCGCCATTTTTGTTGTCTTGCTACTTTCCATACAACACCAACTTTTGGGAACATAGAAAAGTGTTGGAATACACATCAAAGCATTGCTTCACCTGCAACACCTATTTTTGGAAACATAGAAAAGTGTCTACGTCATTCACTTGTAACACCTATTTTTTTAGCAACATAAAAAAGCATGTCAAAACAGTTTAACAAGAAGAAAATTCCATCCCAAGGCCTTCATAGCCATGAGCTAACAAATTTAATCTAAGGCACACTTACATAATGCAAAAGAGCAAAAAATAGGAAATATGAAACAAACTACTTTCCGGTTAATGTTTGGTTTGATGAAGAATGCAAAACAACAAGGAAAACTTTGAAAGAGTCAAGCCGTAAAGAAATAAATATAAAAAATTACAAGAAAATTGTAAGAAAGAAGAAAGTTGATTTCATGATCTCAAGGAGGGAGGAATTAATCTTCTTGGGGAGAAATAAGCCCAAGTTATTTTGGAAGGAGCTTCAAACGAGAAAGAAACAAACTGAAAATAATATCATAGCCTATCAATGGTTCAAGTATGAAAAACAACTTTATGAGCAAGATCCTAAGGTGGACCCTCCTCCCTTGGTCAACACTACTACTAAGCTCTTCAATGTGTAAGAAATTGAGGTGGGTATCAAAAAGTTGGGTGTTGGAAAAGCAAAAGATTTAGTTGAACTCCAGGAAGAATATCTAAAGTGTGGTTCAAAAACTCTTGCACCTCACATTATGAAAATTTTCCAAAAGAAAAACATGCACTCATGCATGAAGCAAGGATTAGGAGGGAGCTAATCCTATGATCCATTGAAAAAGATGAACTATATATCCATGGTAGCAGCCATGAAAGGCAGTATGTGTTCAGTTCGACCTTAGAAGAAATCTTCTTCGAAGAGAAGCCTTAAATTATCCCTAGTTGTCCATCCACATCCGTGATCCTATGATGAAAGGAAGAAGTGGAAATCTTTAGGGCATGGAATCTATAAGAAACTCCATGGACCCAAGAGCTAAAGAAAAACATGAGGAAGAACATGAAGATTCCAAGTAAGAAAGAGAATCTAGAACAACCAATCATTGTATCGAGAATCACAAGATTACCAACCTGATATGAACTCACTAAAAGAAATCAAGCAAAGGAACTGAAAGTTGTGACGAAGAACAGTGTATATGAATGCAAGCATTGTAAGATCCAGAACTAGAGGTTCTCCCAGATGGAGGGAGAAGACTATGATGATTACTTGGTCCAGTAAACCATACATACCTCTACATGAGTCATTATATCATCTGCAATATCCATGGGTTGGAGTTCTACATCAGATGAATGAAAAGAATGTTCTCCAGAACAATTGAACAAAGAGCGTATGAAGAGCAACCTCAAGGCTTTGAGGCATACCAAAAAGAGACCCTTGTATGCAGATGGAAGAAGACAACTTGGTGGAGAACCTCCAATGCACAATAGAAGCATGGTGAAGATTTTCTATAACAAAGATATTGTATCAGAATGATTACTCAGAAGATCAGGATGATGGATTGTCAATCCATGACAAAGATCTCATGATGACAGAAGAAGTGCCACATGGATATGTTCCAGTTTGACCCTTGCCACGATGTTGTGAGCTAGCAGGAACCAAAGAGAAATCCAACAATGATATACTTTATTGATCAGAGCTATATGAAGCCTTCAGAGAAAACCAGTGTTCCAGACCGAAGTAAATTTGAGATCAAGCATTACATTCTCCGTGATGAAGTCCGGAAAGGAGAAAGTGGTTCTCCAATATATATCTCCACAGATGAGCAGATAAGTAGACATTTTGGTAAAGCTTTTGTCTAAGATGAAAGAGTTTGTGTACTCAAGCTGGAGCTCGTGGAAACGACTTCCTTATTGAAAAAGGAAGAGATGACTCCCAGGTTGGGAGGGAGAACTGATGTATTATTGATTTATGGACAGTCATTTTTTAGTTTGAAAATTGTTCTAGGATGAACAGTTCCTTTCCAGTTCGGAAAGTGGTTTGAGATTTCTGACAGACATGCATTTTTCTAGTTCAGAAAATGGTCCAGATCGAATGGTCATTTTCGTAATGAAAATGGTTCAGTGGATTGATGATGTACCATAGACAGGGATTTCCCATTGTGGTTAACATGGGGAATTGTCTAGGGCAGTCCTCTTCTTGAGGGTTACTCAAGAAGACTGACTCGCCTCGCTAGACAACGATTTCCCATTGTGGTTAACATGGGGAATGGTCTGTTTTGGAGGTTGGTGCAGGACAGTCATTTCCTTTGGAAATGGTCCGGATAGTCATTCCTTAGGGTAGATTCATTCTCTCCAGGTTGCACTTTGTTTAGTGTCGGATGAATGGTCCAGGTTCAGCAATCAGGGACAGACATTCCTTAGGGCAGACTCATTCTTTCCAGGATACACTTTGTCTAGTGTCGGAGGAATGTCCCAAGGTGGGGAATGGTCTAGGCTTAGAAATCAGGACAGTTATTCTTCCTCGCTTGAGAAGAATAGTCCAGATAGCTCATCATTGATGTTTTACCTTCTGAGGGAAGATGCTCATCCAAGATCTCATAGATGTGAGTGGAAGAATGGCCGAGATGATTCAGTTTATATCATAACAATGTTTTTTGTGCAGGTTGATATCAGATGATTGTTATGAAGTGTAACACCATGTTTCCCCCAGTCTATAAAAATAACTATATTGGCCAAGAACTATGGCAAACTCAAAGATGTGAATGTTTGACTTGACGAACCTTTGTATAAAAGGTCGATAAATGTAAATAATGTTATGAATATGTGTTGCATGACTGCTGGGAGGGGGATGTGCTAAAAGAGACCATGATGGCTAATGAGAGGTGGTGGAAGGGACCTGGAATGGTTGCGTTAACTTCCACCGAGCCAGTAACGTACTGGTTTATACTTTCTCACAAACCAAAGCAACTCTCTGATCCTGGAATGGATTTCCCGTCAGATTGGTAGGTGGGGAGGCTCCTCAAGAGTTAATGAGGGGATGGGGGTGAACCGCGGATCCGTAACAGCCCTCGGACCTGACCACGGACTGCGAAATTCATGCCACAGACAACCTTGCAGACATAAATTGGCAAGAGAGGAAATCTGGTAAGGGAGAGAGTAGTGCGCGCGATGGGGATTGCGAAAGAGACTGGAGAAACCCTGGAAACACAAGGAGTTCTGAATACCAAGAGGAGAGTAACCTTCGTCCTGGATTATTTTCCTGCATCAGGAGAAGGAGAGTAACCTTCGTCCTTGATTTCTGTTGAGCTGAATGTAGGAGACTGAACCTCAAAGTATCGTGGTCTAGCTCGGGGGTGGCTAGTGGTAAATCTCTTTGGAGTCACTGAGCCTACGGTTGGGTGGAAACGAGCACCCCTCTTAGCAGTTGCATCATGCCTGGTAGATCTGATAAGTGTTTTATACCTTGTATTTTGAACTGAATATCATGAATACATGCTTATGTTTATATGCCCATAATAATTTTCTGTGTAGAATGATTGCTTGGTGTGTTAGACTGGAAATAATGGATGCTTGTGTATGCTTACATGCCATAGTCAGTTTCTGTACAAAGGATTAAGGTTGGGGCATGAATTCGCTCCACTGAGAATCGTCTTGTTTGCTTAACTCTCTTAATGTTCCGAGAAGGCTCCTCAAGAGTACTCTTCCCCGGAGATTACCCCATAAACCTTGGAACCGTGTTGAACCTTTACCCAGAGGCTCGACTAAGATTCGAGATGATTGCCCAAGAACCGTCTGAAGGTTCATGTGATCCGAGTCTGGAAACCTTATGAAAGGAAGGATAGCTCTCTAAGGTCTCAGAGTCGTGGGAGTTTGAAGACCCGAGAAGTTGAATTTCGTGATTCAAGCTCAGAAGGGATAGTGAGCCCAATTATAGAAAGAGAGAATACCCTGTCATTTGGTAGACGAATGGTCGGAATCCTTTCGAGAATACCCCAGATCTGTCGAGACCGACGGATCTAGAGAAGGAGCGCAGGCATTAACACCTGCCTCAAGAACCTTTACCCAGAGGCTCGACTAAGATTCGAGATGATTGCCCAAGAACCGTCTGAAGGTTCATGTGATCCGAGTCTGGAAACCTTATGAAAGGAAGGATAACTCTCTAAGGTCTCAGAGTCGTGAGAGTTTGAAGACCCGAGAAGTTGAATTTCGTGATTCAAGCTCAGAAGGGATAGTGAGCCCAATTATAGAAAGAGAGAATACCCTGTCATTTGGTAGACGAATGGTCGGAATCCTTTCGAGAATACCCCAGATCTGTCGAGACCGAAGGATCTAGAGAAGGAGCGCAGGCGCAAATACTTTCAATAAGTACATCTTTATATTTTTTTTTCCAAGTTAATATTGAAATTTTTTATTTCAAATTAATATTAAATTTATTATTTACTTTCAATAATTATATATCTATATTTGTTAAAAAAAATTAACATTAAAAAGTTTTATTTCAAATAATTATATATCTATATTTGTTAAAAAATATTGACATTGAAAAGTTTTATTTCAAATTTGTATTAGATTTGTCTTTTTTTTGTGATTAAGAGAATCAATAATTAATTAGGCAAGTACTCTCTTCACACTGAATTCCCCTCACACTACACACAAGATAAGTTAAGAGGTTTGGAAAGAATAACTTCACATAACAAAGTACCTCCATCACCAATTATTTTACATCCCCAAGAAATATTAAATTTATTTTTATTTTAAATGTTATATCTTACTTTTAAATCTTCTTTATATTAAAAAAATACAATTTTTTTTAAATATAATAAAATATTTAAAAAACAATTAATTATTTTATATAATAAATAATTATATTTTTAAACCCAATAAAAATATATTTATAAAACATCATAGTGGTGATGAGGCACTTGAATATACTCCTTGAAGATGTTTCATGCATAGCAATATTTATGTGTTTAAATTTAAAAATACAAAATTCAACTTTATGTTCTCCTTAAAGCTTGTGAAGGACTATTTTTTATCATTGGAACCTAGAGTATAAAATTAAAAACAAAATGATTATATATAGAATAATATGTACAACCGCGCTTTAAAACAATTAAACTAGTATTGAGTAGACATTATGACAAAAGATTTAAAATTATTTGAAAAATTATTATGTTCAAAGGTATTTTTATAGTTTAATAATAAAAAATGTATAATTCTTTTAAAATTAATAGGGTTTGTACTAGCTTCATAATCTTTATTAGAAGTGATAATCTCCTCTATTATTATAATTTCTAGGTATGTTAATTATGTCTCACACTTATTATACAAAGTAAGTTGAGGTTTTAAATAGTGACTTCACATAAAGGAGTGTTTTAGTAGTATATTCTATTACCTATTATTTTACCTATTATGGGTTATATTTTATAAAATATTTCAATGTTTATTTTAAGTAAAAAAAATTATGTTCTATGTTTTGGTTTTTGAGTCTAAAATCTGATTACATAAATCTGCAAGAAATTATTATTTTTTGTGGTTTAAAATTCATTTTTAAATGTAGAAATAGATTCATCATGTTGAAAAACCACTAATGCATAAGAATTACACAAAATTATTGTCTGAGAAAAATCAAAACTTAAAACATTTAAACTACAAATTTTTTTTTATATCAACTATCTCAGTGAAGGCCAAGAATATGAAAGAGATCTGATAAGATGTGTTGTAGGAGAGTAGATAGATTTTTCGAGTGTTTTTTTTGGTGTGAGAGGATTAATTTCAGGATCATTCGACCAAAACAAATACTATAGCAGATTCTGCCCTTTATCCTTGTCATGCATGAAACGATCCGGAGTAAATTGTTGTGCATCCTCGAAGACAAGGGGAGTAAATTGTTGTGCATCCTCGAAGACAAGGGGATCTCTCATTACTATGGATTACCATGGGCTGATACCTGGCCAGAAGTTCGCCTTTCTTTACCCGATAGTGCACATCATGTGACTAGAGAATACATGGTAGCTTAGAATGAATGGTTGTGTGATAAAGCTCAGTGTATAAGATTTCAGAAGCAGATAAAGATACTAATGAAAACTTTATCAAAGAGATTATAGTTCAAAAACTATTTTCTAAAATATGTTTATTTGATTTTAGTATTGTTTTCTGTAATGTAAGCATTAAGAGAGGGTGTTGGACTTAATGTTTACTTTAGTAGATTTGGATTGTTGTTTGTTGAGATATTCTCTCAACTACACCACCTAAATTAGGAAATAGTTAGATATGAATAGAGTTATAGCTATGTTTAAATGTGTGTTTTTTTTTAATATAAGAGAATAGTTGTGTGTGTGTGTGAAGGTATGACTAGACTCTCAATCTCTAATTGTTTTAAGAGAAGCATTACTAAATCACCATAGTTTAGCTCACTTAAAAGGTGAAGAAGATCAATATTGTGACAAATATTTTGAAATTCCGATTTAATGTGGGTGTACAAAGGACATTCTAAGAGAAATTGTTTTTCATCTTCAACTCTCTTAAACATGACAAACTCCAACACATGACATTTTAAGAATTGTACTATGCCTTGTTTCATTATGGAGCTCATGAGAGTTTGTTCTTATTTTAATAATGTTGATATGATGATCATCATCATTAACATTAGTGAATCTGAATTTGGTTTATTAGACCTTAAGAAGGTAAGAGATTACTTGGAATTATTTACAATTTTATTTATGTGCTTGAAAAACATTAAGAGCATTCAAATATCATCATAGTTTAGTTGAGTTAGAAGGTTAGGAAGATGGGTAGTGTGACAAATATTTTGAAATTGAGATTTAATCTGAATATATGTTGGACATTCTAAGAGAAAGTGTTTTTCATCTTTAACCCTCTTAGTGTCACAAAGATGATAGACTCTTTCATCCTAGGGCATTTGGGGAATTCTCCAATGCCTGGCTCTTGAGAATTTGTTCTTATTTTAGCAATGATGATTTTCTCCTTTACACTACTCAAAACAAAGAGATACTTTTGATATTCTAGATTATGGTTGATCATCTCCTTATAATATTTTAATTTTCCTTTGCCCTCTAGCTTTTTATTAGAGCATATTTTCTCCTTAAATTTTGATGTAATGATATTTTTAATATTATATTTATTCTACAATATGATATCTTCCTTTATATTTCAATAGTTTGGCCAAGATTGGACATCCTTATGCAATTCAAGGTGGTTTTCATTAGAGTTTGAAGCAATTTCCTTTTGTCTTCCATGTTTTTTAACTTTTCATTACATTGTCTACCTAACCATACTTTCAATGAGAGAAGACCAACTTTTATAAAATAAATAAGATAAAGTGTATTAAGTGAAGAAAAATCAAATCTATTGAAATAAAAACCTTTTTTTTAATTGAAAAAACTTGAAAACAAATTCACTTCAAAAAAATTTAATCATTTTCCAAGATATGATAACTCCAAAATTAAAATAATCTCTTTCAAAAAAAAATAAGTCACTCCAAAATTAAAAAGAATTTATGTGAATTAATAAAACTTTAAAAACAAATTAAACAAAAAAGAAGAAGAGGGGACTTCGATGAAGACTAAACCATGAACTACCAGTGTCTTTATTATATTTTCAATAAGTTAGAACTCATAAATTGTTCCACTTTTACATTTTCAAATCATTTAATTACGGCGAGTTTGCACATTATCATCCATATTGTTCCTTAGATCATCTTACCAATGCTATTTACGTGTATAATGATAGTGGACGGCAGGTCGACTCTTAAGTGGGCCAATCATATCCACCGGCAAACCCACCACCCACGTTTTTAATTTATCTTTCTCACGTGCTTAACACACTTTACTTTATATCCAATCATATTAATCAGCATTATTTTATTTCTGTTATCTTTCATAGCCTAGACATTCTAGGCGAGCGGTGCGTGATGTGGGGCATTCTCATCATATCATGCCACGGTGGACAAAAAAAAGTAAGAGTTCACCGGCCACGGACGGTGCCTCGTGGCATTATTCGGTGACAGATAACAATCCCATGAACATCCCACTATTGACAAATACTACTTAGCATTACACTCTATGAACATTCCCTCTAGACACATACTACTTATAGCTGTAAAGTGAGTTTGAACATTATTTACTCATATTTATAGGGCCCTTTTTTCGTTCAGGCTGCTGTATTTGAATTTTTTGGGTGAGGTACCATGTTATATGATGATGGTGGACGGCCAGGTCGGTGGTTAGGTGGCCAATCATGTCGATAGATCCACCAAGGGCGTTTTAAGTATTCTTCTGATCAGTTTAAGACATTGTATTATTACGCTAAAGGTGTATATCTATTGGAGATGGACACAATTAATCACCTTTTAATCTAAAATTTTAATTCAATGGCTAACAATTGAAGACACTGACATATTCTTAGTCGTCCTCTCAAATCAATGAATGAAATTTAATATTGATAACTTCCTTGCATTTATAAATGCTTACGTTTACTTGTTTACTTTTTCACATTTACTTAATATGATTAATAATTTACTGCCCTAACGAGTGATTGCCAAGTTTACCTAATTAACGAGGATTAAAGCGTCATATTGTAAGTGTTTTATTTTGAGGATATATTTATGAATCTGAAGCAAAAAACTCTTGAATTCCACATTTGTTGCATGTCCGTGTTTTATTTTAGAGATATATTTATAAATCTGAAGCAGCCGACTCTTGAATCTGAAACGACCCACTCTTAAATATGAAACGGCCTATCAGCATTCATCAGCTACAACTTAAGTGGCTGTGCTAGTAGTTACATAAATGTTAACCATCAATATTTTATTTGGCTTGTTATAGATTCCAGGCGAGTGGTGCGTGATGGAGAGCATTATAATTTATCATCATGCGATAATAAGAAATTGCAAGGTGTGAAATTCATACTGCGTCAACTGCAGTGCCTTGGACGGTGCCTCGTGTCACTATTCGATGACAGCGAGGTGTGGTGGCACCAAACTGCCTCTGGAACTTGCTCGCTAGGATGGATTGGTATATAAGAGGAAACCAGCCAGGCACTTTACCATTATCAATAACAACTGCGAAATTCAGTGTGCATCGTTTGATTTTAATTTCAATCTTTGCGGCTTTGTTTCAGAGTGCTAATTAGGGTTGAGCAGGATGGGGCGTGTGGAGATAGCATTTGGCAGCTTTCATGATGCGTTCAAGTTTGAAGCTTTCAGGACATATCTTGCAGAGTTTATCTCCACTCTGCTCTTCGTCTTTGCTGGTGTCGGATCTGTTATGACTTACGGTTCGTTCTGTTCTCTAATGTGCTTCTTTTCTTGTGCCCTTCTGGGGTAAATTCGAAAAGATTCTGATCATATATGATGCATGCAGATAAGCTGACGTCGGATGCATCTCTGAGCCCGGCGGGGCTGGTCGGGGTGGGACTGGCTCACGGCCTCGCGCTCTTTGTGGCTGTTTCCATCGCGGCTAACATTTCGGGTGGTCATGTCAACCCGGCGGTCACTTTTGGCCTCGGCCTAGGCGGCCACATCACGCTTCTTCGCGGCGTTTTCTACTGGATCGCTCAGCTCCTCGGCGCCATCGTTGCCTGCCTCCTCTTGAAGTTCACCACCGGCGGTTTGGTAAGCCACACGAAACATATTATGTGATCATAGGTTCTATACTAATTGTTGATAGTGCTAATGAATATCACAGCAGCTATTTAGTTAACGTCGAAAGGATGATAAGATGAAACAAATCATTAAAAGAATATATTAAATTTTATTGTTGATTGATTAACAAATAAATTGTTGAGCTTCATTTATCTAGTGTTTTTAATTTTTGTTAATCACTTGAATCAGTTAGCTATCAAAGTAATTTTTAAATATAATAGCTATCAAAGTAATTTTTAGTTAGCTATCAAAGTAATTTTTAAATATGATAGCTATCAAAGTAATTTTTAAATATGATTAGGTAAATGTAAAAAAATAAACACATAAACGGATTTCTTTATAATAGCTAGGAAATTAATGATTGAATTCACAGTGTGACCACTAAGAATATTCCAGCCATATTTAATCCTGTCCATAAAAAAAACTTATTAAGCACTAAAACCCTATTAAATCTGCCCATTATCAATATATTTACATCTTTCAGCGTAAATATTATTGGCATTTCTTGATTGCAATGCATACCGGCGAGGGCGTGGTGATGGAGATCGTTATCACATTCGCGCTCGTCTACGCCACCGCAGCCGACCCGAAGAAGGGCGACCTGGGCACCATCGCTCCCATTGCCATTGGCTTCATCGTGGGCGCCAACATCTTGGCCGCGGGCCCCTTCTCTGGCGGCTCCATGAACCCCGCCCGCTCCTTCGGCCCTGCTGTTGTGAGCGGAGACTTCACCGACAACTGGGTGTACTGGGTCGGCCCCCTCATCGGAGGCGGCCTTGCCGGTATCGTCTACGGAGGCATCTTCATTGGGGACGACTCGCACGTTCCCCTCCCCGTTTCCGATTTCTGAGATGTGAACAGAGCTGACGAAGACGAAGAAGTCTACTAAAATCAATGTCCAGACTTGATGATGAAGTTCGATCCGGGATATCCTGAATCAAGAGAGTTCAGAGTTCGGATTTAATTGTTTATTTTAAAAATGTTAGTTCCAATCACAGTTCTTATTATTTTATTATTCAAATGATAAGAATATTTTCCAACCGAGACATAATGCATATTAATAAATTTGATATAATATAATGATGATTCTCATAAAAAAAATAGATTTTTTTTTGTTTAACAATGCAAATCACGGATATTACTGAACACAAACCGGAAATCTAACTGAGTGGAGACATCGGGAGACATCTAGTGAATAAATTTGGTTTAATATGTAATTTTTTCTAAGTTTTGTGGATTACCTTAAAATATTAATAATCATTATTATGCCGACCTTATTGATAATGGGTACAATTAATGATCTTTTAATCTTATTTAACCTTAAACCCTAATCTGATGGCTATGCATTGAAGATGCTGACATATTCTTAGTCGTCCTCCAAAATCAATGGATCAGATTTACAACCGTCACTTGTCCTACACATCGGGGACAATACATTTATATTGTTAAATCAAATTTATTAATTAATTATAAGATTAATCATTATTATATTTTATTTTATTTATAAATATAAATATACATTTTATTTATAAATACAAATTTAAATTTACTATTTAAAATAATTCACCAAACTTATTAATATAAATATATATTAAATCAAACTTATTAATACAAATATATATTAAATCAAAGTAATTCACCAAACTTATTAATACAAATACATATTAAATTAATTTTTAAAACTTACTAATATAAATACATATTATATTGTTAAATCAAATTAAATATATATTAAATCAAAGTAATTCACCAAACTTATTAATACAAATACATATTAAATTAATTTATAAAACTTACTAATATAAATACATATTATATTGTTAAATCAAATTTATTGTAAATTTTCTATTAAATCAAATTAAATATATATTAAATATATATTAAATCAAAGTAATTCACCAAACTTATTAATACAAATACATATTAAATTAATTTATAAAACTTACTAATATAAAGACATATTATATTGTTAAATCAAATTTATTGTAAATTGAGACATATTATATTGTTAAATCAAATTTATTGTAAATTTTCTATTTAAAGTAATTCACCAAACTTACTAATACAAATACATATTAAATTAATTTATAAAACTTACTAATATAAATACATATTATATTGTTAAATTAAATTTATTAATTAAATATAAGATTAATCATTATTATATTTTATTTTATTTATAAATATGAATGTAAATTTTATTTATAAATACAAATTAGTAATTCACCAAACTTATTAATACAAATACATATTAAATCAAAGTAATTCACCAAACTTATTAATACAAATACAAATACATATTAAATCGAATTTATTAATTACATATAAGATTGATCATCATTATATTATACTTTATTTATAAACTTATTAATACAAATACATAAAGTAATTCACCAAACTTATTAATACAAATACATAATAAATCGAATTTATTAATTACATATAAGATTGATCATCATTAATTGCATATAAGATTTATCATCATTATATTATACTTTATTTATAATCATTAATTGCATATAAGATTGATCATCATTATATTATACTTTATTTATAAAGATGATGGATGTAAATTTGCTATTATGATTTAAATTGTATTTTAAATTCTTCACTTTCATTTTAGTTATATTATCTTTTATAATTATTGAAATGTTACAAGTAAGAAAAAGAAGAGCACATTTAAGATCATAATAAAATTAAATTGTATAATTTAGAACTAATTACAAAAACAATGCTTGATATTTATATTTATATATTAATATAAAATATATCAACATAAGACTCTTCATTATCATTGACAACATTTTTGAAGAAGGTCTTATCATTGTGTCTAGTGCAACAGTTCACTGAGAGAAAAAAATAAGGTGAAGGTGGTGAATTGTATAATAGATTTTTTCATTTAGTGTTAATCAAACTAAATTTAAATTTTATAATTGATCTTTAAAAAAATTAATTAGGAAGTATATGTGTTTGAAGTTTTTCAATTACATGATAGGTATGGTTTTGAAAACCAAGATTCCAAATAAGATTTTACTACTAATTGCAATTATATACATTTTTCTTATTTTATGTTATTATGTGGATAACCCAAAAAAATATATATGATCCACATATTCCACCAGTACAATAATTGATTAAAAATTTAATTAAAGCAAAGAAAAAATGATCACAACAAAATTATACAATATTGCTCAAGGTTTAGTTAGACCAAAGAGAAAATGATCACATGAGATTATACAATGTTGCTCCGCACATATGTGTATGTCCAACTAAGACGTGCAAGGAAAGAGAAGAAAACATATAGGTCGATAAATTTTTCTTTTGATCTCGTCTTAACCAACACATTTAGTTAATTAATGTAATAATGCAGAAAATATATAAAATGTTATGGAGTAAATATAAAGTTTAAGTTTTTTTATTTTTATTTTATGAATAAATAAAAAATTTAAAATAAACATGAAGTAATGTAAAGAGCAAGTTATTTACAAATTTTAGATCTCCAATCAGAAGTAGCCACTTAAGATTGAACTTTAGTTGCTTATGTCAAAAACGCTTAAATTAAGAATGTTCAATTAATTTTAGTTTTTTTGAAGATAAGAGAATTAACATAATGAAAAAATTTCCTTATTAAAAAGATAATTAGCAAAAGATTTTATTAAAAAAATTATGGAATACAGATATTAATAAGTAAAACTAATCTTATTATTAAAAATATTAAAAATTAAAAATAATAATAAGTAAAAAGTTTTAAAATTGAATAATTTAAAATTAAAAGTATTTTATATTCATTTAAATATTATTAAATTAAATATAATAATAAAAAAATAATAATTTAAAATCCAATTAAAATTAAATATAACATAATAATAGATAAAACAAATTATTATTAAAAATTAGTTTAGATGACAACAAGAGAGCACGCTTGTCAACGGGCCTGCATGGACGCGTTTCTATACATGTGTGTTCTCCGTAGGAGCCCTGCAATTTTTATTCCATATATTTTCCAATTTATTAAAAAAAAAAATCCTGAAATATATGTATGAGAGGTGTTATCTGAATTGGCAGTGGAGATGATATGTACAGACATTCTATCAAAAATTATATCGGTTGATAGATGGTTATTAGTCCCTGCCTTGGCGAGGGACTATAGCATTCACCTCTAGGTAAGGCGAGGGGCTATAACATTCACCTCTAGGTTAACCATTGTTGATCGCCTATTAAGTGGTATGCTTTGTTGTATTAGTTGGTACACTTTGTATAATCTTTAAATTATATCATAAAAATTTTACTATATATTTATTATTTCATTTTTTTTTGAAAACTATACATTTTTCTTTTTTCTATTTTTCTATTTTCTATTTTTCTATTTTCATACATTTTTCTATTTTTCTATTTTTCTACTACCATTGTGTGGACATGAACAGCCTGTGAGAAGCACCAGCACGCCCATTCCTCCCAACCCTGAAGCGAACGCATCTCAATATGCATCCTACGGAGGATCCAAGCTCGCGGACATCATCAATATGCATCCTATGGAGGAGACAAGCTCTCAGACTTCATATATTCATTTCTTTAAATCCTCTGTTATTTCAGTCGTTTGTTAATAATAACAGCGCAGATTTGTTTTGAATTCTTCCAAATATTTATCTACTGATTTTGCTTCGGTTGCAGTCTTTTTTTTTTTAATATTTTCAAACAATTGCAGTCTTTTTTTTTTTTAATATTTTCAAACACTTAGAGTTTGTCCTTGATTTTGTGTCATAAAAAAAATCGTTACAGGAAACCTTTACAGAATTAAAGAATTCCTCCATGTTTGCATATTTCCTGGAATCCATGGACAAAAACAATAAAGATAGTGAAGGAATTAATTAATTCCTCCTTATTTTAGCATATTTCTTCGAATCGATAGTCTAAGACAATAAAGATAACGAAGGATTTGCAATATTTGTATCCTGCTTGCTGTAATGAAGCCTTTTTTTAGGGGATTACTGGTTGACAATAAGCTAGAGCAAATTATAGAAAAGTATTGTATAAGCACAAAATGTTCTTGTATATTTGTAGGGAATGTCCAGAAATAATGAATCAAAGTAGTCTAAATTGCAGATATGGTCAGTCAGACGCATACGGAGATGGAAAAACTGATGCTGCTCATAAAGTTCGTCCATATTTTTGAAAATTTTACTGTAAAATTAAACCAACGACGGATGGGATAAGTAAGGTGGGTGGGCGTATAGCGGTGATCGGTCGGCGCTGGGCCTGCTAGACATGGGTGGGGTCGAAATACCTGGTCTTACCGTTCTGGTTTCGCTTCATCCCTGCCAGCCATCAATCGATTCCATAGAGGAAAGGGCAGGGGAGCAACTACTTGGTCACATCAGGCTTGCCGAAATTTTTACTGTAAAATTAAACCAGATATCTCTGATCACGAAGACATACTGTATTAGTTATGAAGCCATGAAAGCCAACGTGGTTCCATACCCGTTGAAGGGGCTTCCTTATTACAATTTCAAGAATACCTCGCGGGCTAATCCTTATGTTCGCGGTTGCACTCAAATTACGCGTTGCGCCAGAGATATTGGGTAGGATTAGGATTTGAATCTCGGTGATCTTCATAGTGAATCTCAGGACTAGCAAACGCAACAAAGAACTTCAATTAATTAACAGAGATATCCCAATAACCTTTGATTTGATGTGACCGTTCATCACCAAGGTAAATGTTAGCACCATCATTATTCTCACAATAATTATCAAACCAGTTTCTATTACACGACATGTGGATCGATGCACCAGAATCTACATACCATGCATGCACAAATCGCCATGATCTCCAACTTTTTAACGCCTTGAATCCCGACAAAGAAGGACAAGATCGTCAACTTGGAACTCCCTTAATCTGGCTTTCTTATCAAAACTTTTATTTACCTTCTGCTGAGCTGTGTTTGGGAGGTGGTAGGAGGGAGAGCTTCTTTAGAAAGGATCCCCTCTGTAAACTCTGGCATCATCTGGTAAAATTCACCAGCTGTTTTAGTAGGGGGGTTTGTAACTAGCTCTTTCCACCGGCCAAGCAGTAAGGAACGAACCTTCTTGCCAAGGTGAGGTATTTTCACTGGAAGACAACTTTATTGTTGCAGTGAAGGAAGATGAAGAGGAGAAAAATCAAAAAGCTCTCTTAGAAAGAAGAGCAAAATGAATGTTTGAGCAAAAATTGTATTGATACTCTAATGAATGTTTTTGAGTGTGCAGGGTTTACTAAGGAAGAATATAATGTGAAACACTTAGGTGAAGTGCCACATAAGTTTGATGAAGAATTAGAATTTATTGAGGAATGGCTTCAAAAGCCATATTATGATGAATGCAAAGAAACATTAGATTATGATGAGGATTGTATGGACACTGAAGAAGAAGAAGACTGCATTACAGATATAGAAATTGAGTCAGTTTTTATAAAGTGGAGTCTTGAAGAAATAAAGTATATGAGCTAATGTTGCAAGAGAACATTGTTGATTGTATCTAGAAATGGGAGCAACATATTTATGTGGAGTTGGAATCATTTGCGAACATTAAAGACAAA
Source organism: Picea sitchensis (assembly GCA_010110895.2). Classification (NCBI taxonomy): domain Eukaryota; kingdom Viridiplantae; phylum Streptophyta; class Pinopsida; order Pinales; family Pinaceae; genus Picea; species Picea sitchensis. The sequence goes on from SNQJ01S0001380.1 coordinate 630,193, forward strand.
TGTTCTCAAGAAAATGCAGAAGTGTTGAGGACAAAGAACAATAATCAAAAGTCAAATTCCAAAATGCCTAGGAACAAAGTAAAAAGGGCTATGAAGCAGAACAGAGTCAAGATGAAATATATATGGAGTAGCAAGCCAAGGAAGAAGCTCCATCTACATCACTATCTAAGAAAGGTCAAGATGAAATTGTTAATTTGTAAGCCTAGTTGAGATTGAGACCAGCAAGCATGTTATGTTCTGCTCTGTTATGTTTGGTAGAAAATCAATTTCTCCATTAAAGGGGAGTGTTGGAATAATGTAGAAATTAAGATAGTTAGTTAAGATTTACGTAACTAAGTTGTTGTGTGTCTTTCATGTTTAGGTTTGCATTAGTTTCAGATCCACATTTCATGCACCTTGTGCTATATATATATAATTGATTTACATTAATAAACAATCAAGGGTTTGTAAATATATCAATACAATTTTTGCTCAAACATTCATTTTGCTTTTCTAAGAGAGCTTTTTTATTTTTCTCCTCTTCATCTTCCTTCTCTTCCTTCACTACAACAATAAAGTTGTCTTCCATTTGATTTGTGTATGCAAGTGGACCATTCTTCTCATCAATAAGATGTTTCTCATGCATCAATTTTGACCACTCTTCATTAGATGAATTGTCTTCATCAAATCTGACTTCATATGTCTCTCCTTCAAAGAGATCTTCCTCCACATGGTTTTCATTCTCATTATCACAATCATCTACATACACACTTTCATCATCAATCATTGCGATTTCAATGCAATCATTTCCAGTCTTTATTTCAATTATAAGACTGTCAATACACTCACCATTTTCAATAGCAGTGACGTGATTAATTTTGTCTTTAGCTTTCCAGTCTTTATTTCAGTTATAAGACTATCAATACACTCACCCAGTCTTTATTTCAGTTATAAGACTGTCAATACACTCACCATATAAGAATACACTCACTCCAAGCCTTATTTCAAGCGAGAAGACTAAATACACTCTGCCCATATATAAGATCACACACTCACCATTTTCACAGTAGTGACAATAATTTTTTAATCTTGCTCCCCCCAAGGACTATATATTGTAGAAGATGAAGATGTAATACATGTACATAAAGAGGATCAAGAGAAGGAACTCATACCAGATGGAGACCAGGATCAGATTGCGCAGATTTGGAGCAGATTGATGAAGATGAAGAAATCAATGCAATATTGAAAAGGTTAATGCCAGTTTTACCATCATTTTCACTTAAAAATTTTGATCTTTAAGTAAAAAATTTGATCTTTGGAAAATGAAAATGGAAGGTTTACTTGGATCAGTAGATTTATGGGAATTTGTTCAAAATGGTTATGAAGATCCTACTGAAAAGAAAAGAGAAAAATTAACATTATATCTTGTTAGTTCAGCATTGAATAATAGCATCCTGTCTGCTCTGATACCATATCAAACAAAATGGATGTATTTACAAAACCGTGAGCAGAGCTCACCACTTGATTGTTTATTAATGTAAATCAATTACATATATATAGCACAAGGTGCATGAAACTTGAACAGATCTCCTATAAATGTGGATCTGAAACTAATACAAACCTAAACATAAAAAACACACAACTAAGTTACGTAAATCTTAACTAAGTATCCTAATTTCTACATTATTACAACACTCCGATTAAAGAATTTTGACTCTACGTGAATCGAACCAAGGACCACGCAATCCCAGCAAATCAAACTCCTGCGGTGGACTACTCTCGGCACTGACAGACCGGAAAACAACAGAGATCGCTACAGAGAATAGCCATGTTAGCGGTTGCCCCATCTCCGTCCATCCCTCCAGGTACTACGCCCTTATTATTCTTCCCCCACAGTCATCATTTTTTAATTTTCATAACCTATTCAAACTTCCTGAAGGCTTTGAGGTTCAGAGGCGTTTATTTGTGAAATTGAATGGTATATACTGTCTTCAAACCACTCGGGCAAGACATTATATACCATTCAATTATAGAACATTGCGCATAATCCCTTCCCGTTATAGAACCCGAAGCAAATTAATACATTTTAATGAATATATATATCAAGATTATTAAGGTGCATATAAAACATATAGTGGAGATATATTAGAATGAGTTCTTGGCATTGGCAGAAAATTTGTTTTTCCATATAAAAATGCATGACTAATGTATAGAATGAACATGCATGCCATAGTATGTACCCATGTTGTATAACTTAAAAAAGAATCCATTGTTATGTGTACGAGTGTCGATATCAACACTATGATAATGTGGTCCATTTAATATGGTGCAACCACATTTCCCATCTATAGTTTGCATATCAATATATTTGGCGATGTCACAACATAATATGGTGCAACCATATTTCCTATATATATAGTTTACATATCAAGATATTTGGTGATATCACAATCCCATATACACTATCAAAGTAGACAATATTTTAGGACCTCGCTCATAATCTTTAACAACTAATATATTTTAATTTTTCAAAGACCAATGAACAACGTGGCTATCTCACTTGTTTAGACTATACACTTGTCAAATAAGTCATCAAAATTTCAAGATTTACATTTATGGCAAGTATGTATGTTTGATGAGTAAGGTTCACCTTTGAACTTACATACACTTGGAAAAATCTAAAAAATAGAAAAATGGTATAGGAAAATAAAGAATAATAAATCAAATGTATCAACTGCATTATAATAATTATAAATTTCAAATGTTATAAGTTTCAACAACCAAAGGAGACCAAAGGATTGGGCTAACTAAACAAGTGTTTTCGTTTTCTAGATTTTGAGTTGCTAACCTAAGGTCTAATGATTAAAAATGGATCTCATCTCTCCTTAACCTTAGAAACATCAATCCTCTACGTCCCAAAATTCGAGGCAAGGACTAGCCACTAAGTGGCTATTTCACTTGTTTCTTTATTGATCACGTCTAACTATTGTAACCACCACATTTTCAAGTGCAACAACTTCAATATTCTTATGCATTTACAAAGAAAGAAAATATTAGACTGCAATATTATAATATTTGTTATTTTTCGGTATTGTCAATGTTGTATATGCTTTTCAGGTTATATCTCCCTAAAATTGTTTAAACAGTTCATAAGAATAATAAACTACTATGAAATAGGTAGTAGTAGGAAAAGAAACAAAAGGGTATTATTTGAAGTAGCAGGTATTTTTTTTAAGTTTTCTTTCAATGGTTAAGAAAACAAAAATAGATAAAAGCAACCAAATCATTTCACAAGACAACTTACAATAATAACAAAATGAATTTCTTTGCAATACCTCCCTGATGCCTTTCAAATATGGCAGATTTAAACAATTTCGTTTGAATTCCAAATACGAATACGTTTAGCACGATCGAGATGGAACCCTCAAAAGCCATGGATCGAGAAGATTTCAACAATATTTGCGAATGTAACCTTGGGTTGGCAAAACCTCAAGTAAGTGACCAAGCACAATGATGTTGTTGGTTTTATCTTTAATTCACAATCTTAATCTCACTTTCAATTTGTTGTCTCACTACTTCCCCTACAACACCAACTTTTGGGAACATAGAAAAGCTTTGGAATACACATCAAAGCATTGCTTCACCTGCAACACTTATTTTTGGAAATATAAAAAAGTGTCACTTCATTCACTCACTTGTAACATTTATTTTTAGCAACATAATATTTTTGGAAATATAAAAAAGTGTCACTTCATTCACTCACTTGTAACATTTATTTTTAGCAACATAAAAAAATGTGTCAAAACAGTTTTTATATTATGATAAATATCTATATGTAAAAACTAACTTTTAGGCAGGAACATAGCCATTATAGTGACACTTGTTATATATAAAGTATTAACTTGACATGTACACTGAATAACTTTATATATAAAGTATTAACTTGACATTATAGTGACACTTGTTATATATAAAGTATTAACTTGACATGTACACTGAGTAACTTTATATATAAAGTATTAACTTGACATGTACACTGAGTAACGTTGATATACATTTTTCCTTCTTTCCAAATTTTAGAATTGATGTTTGTAAAGTTAGTAAACGCACTATATATGAAAAAAATTTATTTTCTTAAGGCTCTTACCATGCAAAAGCCACCCTGAAACCATTTCATGGACAAGGAGACATCGGAAAGCTAGCATGACGATGATGATTCAATCTCTATAAAGTTGACTAATTTAAATATAATTTATTTAGTACCCAATCAAGGTTAACCATTTCATAGCCCACGAGGGAGTGGAAACCTATAGTCAAGAACATAGAACATTCTCTTGAAGTGCAATACATCATTTATGCACACATTTTAAATTAGTAATATTTACATAGATTTTGTACACATTTTTAGGTAGAAAGCTTTTTATATATAGGCTAAATACAATCATTTGAGAGTGTATGTTTTCACAGTTAATCATCATTGTTGTAGAGTTTTTTTTTAGAAATGAACTATTTAGGACATTTTTAAGCACAACCATTTTATATATATCTCAATTTTGGTTTGTCATATTTATTAATTATAAATATATTCAACCTTTATCTCATGGACTAAGGCACTTATCGTTAAGAGAAAAAAATAAAACTTGAATTTAATATTTTAATATATTTTAATTTGTAATGTTTTAAATTTTATTATAAGAAAAATAAATAAATTTACTTTAGTATTTAGTTTAAGTAGTCATGAGTCAAATGTGAAATCTCTCCTCTGAAGTTGGAGAGGTCATAGGTTTGACTCTCTCTAGGTTAGACTTCATAACACAGTTTACCCCATTTACCATCCATGTATCATGAGAAAGTACTCACAAAGTATTACATGAGGTTTTCCTTGGAATAAATAAATTAATAATATTGGAGAGAAGTAATCTCCTTGGTTTTGATGAGTTAAAAAGTTATGAAGATAGATAGTGTTGCAAATATTTTGAAAGTGAGATTTAATATGTGCATATGAAAGACAATATAAGAGAAAGTGTTTTTCATCCATCATCCTCTTAGTATCACAAAGGTGTCAAATTCTTTCCTATAGAGTTTTAGGATCTCTCTAATGCCTAGTTTGACTATGAAGCCCTTGACAATGAGTTTTTGTTTTAACAGTGTTGATTTTCTTTTTTAAGATGGCTATTTAATAGAAAGATACTTTTGATCTTCTAGATTTTGGTTCATTATCTCTTCATAGTACACTAATTTTCTTGTATTCTTTATTTCTTCATTGCAATACAATTTGTCTCTAAATTTAGATGTGATAGTACACTACAGAGTAATTTTCTCATCTATTCTCCAATGTTTAACTAAGAACTAACATATTTATGCCATCCTCTCTTAAAATGCAAGTCACTTTGAGTAGAATATGAAGCAATGTGACGAAAAATCATCTTCTTTGTTAGTTATATTGCTCTTGTACATTAGGTACTTAATCATAGCCATACTCTCTATGGGTGGAAGACCATATTTTAAGAGGAGGGTTGGGTGGGATGTATTGCTTCCAATTTTAAGTTATAAATTATAAAACACTTTTGGATTTGTTTGATTTTCCTCCAAGAGTCTCTCCAAACTTAGCCATATAAGATAACTCGAGTAACAAGTGTCTTAAAAAGGAATTTATTTCTTTCATAGAACCATAAAACTATTAATTTATAGTTGTTCTCAAAACCAAAATAGGATTTCCATCCTCCATTAATCATTTTCTCAAAGCTATAGTTCAAGTTAATCTTGTGATGAGGTTCAACTCCAAGATACTTGTATGAATTAACTTCCTTTAAGTTGTTATTTTCATACACAAAATTAGCATAAGTGATCTTATTGGATTTGACATAACCTTTTGTTGGAATGTGGCAACTATTTGACCAAATTGGTCTAGTTGGTTCACGGTTGTTTACAACAACATCTATTCTTGGTTTTTAGTTGAAACCACTTAGTAAGAATAGGGCAGCATTTATTGTATTTAGTTTCATGCAACTAAAGGAGAAATGGCTTAAATATGTAGCCCATAGAGGAAAATATTGACCAGGTGCTTCAGGCCCTCTCTCGGGCTGCCCCCGGTTGCCAAGTTGTGGTTGTAATATCCTTATTCTTGATAATAGAATGATTGTCATTGTCCCGTGGATGTTTCCCTCTGGAGGTTAGAGGGTTTTACCACGTAAATTTTGGTGCCTCATGTGTGACTGCATTATGTGCATGTTTGTTTTCCTTTTTCTCTGGTTTTTGTTGTATTATATTATTGTATGTGGGCTTTTGTTTCCCAAAAAGTGGTATCAGAGGGAAGTGTTATGATTACAAGGAAGGATTCACAGAGATTGGTCACCAGATCGAGACAAATGGAGCTTGAGGTGAACCGTAACCTCTGTAGAAGGTATTATATATTGGAGAAAAACTACATTATTTTGTGGGACAAAGAGCAGTGTCAATCAAGTCCTCCAAGCTGTGTGTTTCCAGATCTGTCCGCCATCGGTTGGAAGGAATCAGTGTCAATTAACATAATCGTATTGACATTCTTTTGGATTCTCTCAAAACTCTCAAACAATAACCCCTTGGTTGGTGACCAAGCGAGGGCCTGAACCATAGGGTGGTGGAGTCGAATCTCAGGGGCTTCCATAATATTCCAATTGATGCATTCATGTCGTGCTCTCTGATTCAATTTGTAAACATGGAGCCCCCAAAAATTAAAAAAATAGATTGAAAGCAAGCAGTAGCCTCTTCGATAGCTCTTGCTTTCATGAGGATAAGGGGTTTTATAGTTGTGAGGTTTTAGCAATTAAGAAAGACGTGTGAAGGAGAAGATCCATAAGGAAATCTGTAATGTCCCCATTTTGGGACATTATAACATTACAACATTTCAGAGTGTTATGCCTACCCGAGTAGCCAGATAGGGGTGACAAAGAGTTCAAGAGATATTGAGGGGTTTATTTGGGCCCGACTTGCATCGATCATCATCATGATCCATTCTGCACAACTGGGCTTTGGTTTCATTGCATTCTGACGATTTCCGTAATTTTGAGTTATTATGGGCCATATCTTAATTAAATTCACTAAGAAGGTCATAATGGGCATATTAATTGGAGAAACCTCTTAGTGTAATAGCTCATTGGAATCAAGAGGAAGAGCACTATAGGATAAGATGATGAGAAGTGACTTTCAGTGGTCGGAGAAGCCATCGGGACGGATAAATGACTTTTTAGAGGTAAAATGGTTAATTAATTAATTAATTAAGTGATTTAATCAAGGAATAATAAAATAAAGTAAAAGTCACTTGGAGGGAAAAGGTCGACAACGAATTAGAGTTTCGGGAAGCTATAAAGGAAGGGTAAAGAAACCTAATTCATTATGCATTGTTATGATTTGATGTTGAGAGTTACCAAAGGAGGAGGAGAGACGACCTTACTATTTTGTGGATTTCTGGAGGAAACCACCACCATTGATCGGTTTCGGTGTTGAGAGACACACCCTAGCCCATCGGAGATACCATCCAGGTATTTCAATGTACTTTTAAGGAGTATCCATTGCAGAGTGCACAACTCAGCCAGTGAGGGCACAAGTCAGTTTGAGGGTTTGGAGAGCTGCACAAGATCTGTATCCAGATTACAGTTTCCTTCCAACCCATTTGAGATCCAGCGAGGGCGCTTCTATTGAGCCATCTATCGTCAGATTCTGATAGTGGAATCTTGCAGATCAACTCATTCAACCATTTAGGGCACCACTCTTCTGGACAGACATTTGGTGTTGCATGCAGAGTATCAGAGCATATCCGGGCAAATCCTTCCGACCCATTTCCTTATTTGGCGAGACGATCGTTTTGAGTCATATAGTAGCAAATTCCATTGGTGGAATCCTTTGGGGCGCCTCCAGTGCCCCCAAGAGGTGAGCAAACCCCTCAGGGGTCCAGATCCAATGCCTTAGAGACTAGATTCGAGATCTGACACTCACCCATTTCAGTCTAGAGGCTAGGGCGCTTCTTTTGGAGCAGTTTCCAGCATATTACAACGGTCTGAACTTTCGATGAGTTTTCCAGTTGGTAGCGGTTACCGTACTTCACCGGAATCGCATATTTTCGCCGATCTATCCATGCATGCATCAGATTTGTTATCATCTTCTGATCACGGGTATTTTTATGTTATTTGATTGTATTCCAGTATTGATCCACGAGATCTGGCTGAGGTTTATATTCTATATTTCCAGTAGGATTTTGTATTTCCATGCTCGAACCATATTATACATGATAGTGGGCAGTTGATGTTCTTTACTTCTGCATGCATCCTTTATATGTTGTTTAAACCATAAATATGCAACATGCACATGCAATAACCCACATGCACATGAAATAACCATCAAGATCTCAAACATACAACTGAAACACATCCAGAAACCCCTAGTGTATTAGATCTGCAAGACAGAATAACAGATCAATAACAAATATCTTGATCAGCGGAATCAGGGATATTATAGTGGTATCAGATCTTTAGTCCTGCCAGCTTGTGACTAAATTCGATGAGTTCAACGGGTGACCCAGAAGGCAGAGAGGATGCTAGGAGACAGATATGAGCGACCAGAGGGTAGTGGTAAGGCCCCCATGGAACCAGAGGCAACCTTCATGCAGGTTACCAGTGATATGTTAGCTAGTTAGCGGACCATGTCTCAGTCCTTAGCTTAGGTGGCTGATAGATTGGCTATGGTGGGCATTCCGGGCACACAAGCCCCACATGCAGCACAGTGGAACTCGGGGGTAGGCAGTAGACCCCAGACACCTACTCGCACGTACACATATTCGAGTAGGATTCCCAGACCATGGTTCCCTAGTTTTCATAGGGCACCACCAACAACAACACAACAATCATTAGCACATAGGTTTCCCACTCAGGCGAAGGACTTTGCAGAGTACAAGAGGGAGTATGCAGCGTTGGGTCCTGAATTTCATTATGACATGACAATGGTCGAGTATTGTGGACTTAGGGGCGTGGACCATCCCAGAGAACCTCGGAGAGGAGGACAACAACAACAACAAGGGAATAACATAGATGTCATCTGGAAAGTTGGTAAACTCACCATACCTTATTTTGACAGATCGTCCAAATGCACTGCCAGAGCTGGGGTACAAAAGTTAGACATGTACTACAAGCTCAACCAAATGATCAAGACGGAGGCTAGTGACTCTTGTCCATTTGAGGGACAATTGGATGGACAGGATGATAGTGCATGCCCTTCATCTTCCCCGTCAGGCAATGTTGAGGATTCAACACTTCAGCATATTGGTGACACTTGTGAGGATTCATATGTGTTGGCACTTAGACATGATG
>SNQJ01S0001381.1:4984-53302 GCA_010110895.2 Picea sitchensis
ATATGTATATAACATCATATATATGTCCCTTGTCCCACAAACAAAAGGGTCTCATACACCAATTTGATGTGGCTTAGCCGTGATCTTAAAAATAGATTATTATTATTATTATTATTATATCAAACCTAGTGTGTGTGTGTATATATATATATATATATATATATATATATATGTATATGTCAATTTAAAAGCACAACCTATTAAAAAATCTAAACATGTATATAAATGAACTAACAGATGTCAAATTAACACATATAAAATTAATGAAAACGAAATATGAACATAGAAAAGGATTACAATAATTGGAGCGAAGTTCTGGAAAATTGTTCAAAAAGATTGATTCCTCGCTATCGTTATATGGTACTTTATAAGTCTCTTTTGGATCTCATGGTTTAACCAATGTTCATGCTTTTACCATGACCTTATTCATCCACCGTACGATGAAAATAAATAATTTTACTATAATAATCAAGAAGACATCTGAAGAAGAGGCATGCTATAAGAATCTCTACAAGATCTATGCTATGCAATCCAAGACATCTCAACAAGAGGCATGTTGTAATAATCCTAACAAGATGTATGTTATACAGTCCATAGGATTAAGTGGAACTATGTGTCATGTACGATTTGTTAAACCTCCATATTATACTCAAACAACCTCCTGGGGTACTAGGTAAATGGAATGGATAGCCAATGCAAATCTTGGGTGACACATAGTTCCACTTAATCCAATTGTCGAACCACCTTCAAATCACTAACAAAACTTAAAGTACAAGTGCCTGAAGGAATACTTCATGAAGGACACATGTGTTGACCTAAATTTTATAATAGGTGAAAGTAAATTTTATAATAAGTGAAATTTGAAATCCAACCCACTAATTAATGTTATTTCATTTCTCTTAAATGTAAAAAGTTAATAGTGAAGGAGAAAATGTTTAAAATTAATTAATATTCTTGCAATGGTTTAAGCTAGCTAGTATGCTTTATGTCAACTGATAACTCGTCGTAGTAATTTTTTAAACCTATTAAGTAAAAGTGAAATAATAAATGAGTAATATAATGATAAATAGATGAATTCATAAATGCAAGGGAGTTAAGGCTGAAATTTTTATTTATTGATTTGGAGACAAAGACGAGAATATGTCAGGATCTTTAATTAGTTGCCATAAGATTAGATTTTATAATTAAGATATTGATTCCAATAAGGGGATTCTTATCAATGTATTTAACAAGGATTTCCCATTACTATTCAACTTTACTACTAAAGTCAATGGGGAGATTCTATGTTACCATTCAATTTTTCTTCTAAAGTCAATGGTGAATGTGCAAACCAGTTTCTTGTAAGGTTGTGAAGTTAAAGGAATTGCCAGATATTTTATAATTTTATTTTTATCTTTTAAGTTTTTATTTTTTTGTTTATTTTTTTGTTTATTGATGCACCTTTTTAAGACATCCTCGCCCTTTACTCCCCAACTGCTCTCTCTCATAGTCAACCTTTTCCAACCTCATCCTTGACTATCCCTCTCACCTCCGTTTTTGTTATGTGTCCCCTTTGGCCAACTTTTTCCCTCCACCCCTCTCTCCCCCAGCTATGAAATATGATATTATCCCTAATAACTATAACATCTCAAACCCCCTAAACCATTTTCAAAGTAGTGTCATAAAAAAAAAAAGACTTGGCAAAGCATAGAGTAAGAGGATGAAAAAATTCCAAAGAAACTGAGCCAGAAGACAAGCAAATAGAAAAGAGAGGTTGTTATCGATAAGGAAAATAATATGGGAATACATCAACATGGGATCCTTTATAGGGGGTTCCGAAATGTTAAGCATTAAAAAATGAAATTTCTCTCCTAGAATATTAGGGGAATGGGTAGTGAAACTAATGTAGAAGCAATTAGATACATAATAAAAGAAGAGATGTTGGTTATCATTATCATATAGGGGACAAGGACATATGAAGATATTATGACGGATCTAAGAAAAACAATACGAAAAGAATGAAATGGATTGACCAAGGAGCCTTAGGGGAGATCTATACTTTATGGGACCAATCAACTAAGGACTAGATCCAAATGATTTTCATACAACACTATATCTATTCATATTTTTTTTGTAAAAAACACTCTTAATCATATATCCCTTTATAATATTATTCCCAAAACCATTAGAGGGATAAAAAAAGTGTTATAACACCATCTAAGAGCGTGGGGAATCCAATTTTTTTTATCACAAAATTATGTTTGGAGATCTAAATATACTTTTGTCACTAGTGGAAAATAGAGGATTAATGTTTTTTAGAGATCCAATTAGAGAGGTAGTGAATAAATCGGTAGCATTGTAGGATCTATATGACCCAAAACCAAAGAAAACCAACTACCTCAAGACAAACAAGTGGTTTGGGTCTTATAGAAGAAAGACTGGATCACTTCCTCATCCAATGTACATTTTTGTTGGATAACATATAGATCTCCTCTTCAATCCTCTCATCAACAATCTTTGATCATAATCCTATATTTCTCAATCGACAATAATATATTAATTATGTGACTATCCCATTTAGATTTAACCCTCTCTCGCTACATGGCTCGTGCATAATGATGGTCATTGAATCAACATGGAATCAACATATCCAAAGATCCCACTCATTAATTTGGGAACTAGAGAGAAAATTCACCAAGTAAATCCTAAGGAGTGGGTGTAATCCCATTTTATATCCCAACCCAAGGAATGAGATGATCTACAAAGGAATCTATGTGATCACCAAATGATTTTTTTGTTGGTTATGGATCCCGATTATCTTCCTGATTCATATGAAGGTAATCCTACCCTCCTTATGTTGAGGGTTCGGGGGGAAATCCCCTATGGATTTTTTTTTTTAATTTCCTTTTAAAATATTGTAATTTCATAGTCAATCTGGACAGTTCATTATAAGGTTGTATATATGACGGTAGAATTTATGTTAGGGTTTTTTCCCAAGAAGGAAACTCTCTTTTTGTATGAAGGAATTTTATTGCTGCTGTGTATGAGTGTGAATATTATATTCTGGGAGAGGAGACTTTGAGACAAAGAAGAGGAAGTTACAACGAGTGTGTTATAGGTTTTATTCCTTCATTTATTGGATAATAATAAAGGAAGGACTTCACAATTTCTCTATGGAAGTATCCCATATTGGGTGAACCATGTATATTTGTGTCTCTGTTTTATTATTCTCTTCTATGTTTTATTTCCGCATTATTTTATTTCTCTGTGATCTAATTCCTAACAAATGGAAGATTAGGAAGTCACCCCCTGGATGCAACAAAAGGAGATAAACAGAATAGAGAAGCTTCATCATGCATTCATAAAGAGGAAGAGAGTTGGTTATTGAAATCCAAAAGTATAAGGCAAGAGATTCAAACACATCGTTCTTCCATAAGCAAGCTTGGGAAGGGAAAATAAGGAACCTTCTCTAAGATATCTAGTTAGAAATGAGTGAATGCATTTGAGGCTTTGAGGTAATAAGGGCTATTGCACATAATAATTAGAAATATATCTATTCAAAAGAGAATTTCCCGACTTGTAAATTGAGGCACATGAAATTATCTAGGTAATTCCAAATCTAGTTATAGAGGAAGATGATAGAGCGATGGTCCTGGAATTCAAAGAAGAATAATAAGACATTAACGCTTGGTGGGGCCTAGATATAAACAAATCTCGAGGACCTAGGTTCACTATCCACTTCCCCCAATCTTATTGGCACCTTATCAAATGGGATTTATGTCATATGATGTAAAGTTCAAGGCTTAAATCCAAAGTGGGAGGGTGGATGAACTTTTAATTTCTATCTCTCATTTATAAAGAGACAAACCCCACCTTATTTGCAAGGTTCCACCTTATCTCTCTCTAAAATGCATCATATAAAATCTTGTCTAAGATCACAACCAATAGTTTATACCTTAGCTTATCTTTGAGAATCAAGAGGGCTTTGTTTAGTAAAGGAAAATAATAGAAAATATGATTTTGGTGCAAGAGGCGATTCAATCAAGCTAGATATAAAATGAACAAGGCATGGCTATTAACATAGACATATTGAATGATTTTTATAGAGCTGGAAATTCATTCATTTATGCAGTCTTCAAGTAATTTGGATTTTCTCCCCACTTCATAAATTGGATAAGAGCCTACATTGGACATCCATGGATATCACCTTGGGTTAATGGAAGGCCAACTAATTTATTCTAGTGTAGAAGAGGCCTTTACCAAGGTTGCACCTTATCTACAATGATTTACATTCGAATGGAATAAATGATAGGGAGGATTCTCAAGAAAGAAAGAAGGGAAAGAATCATCATGGGTATCAAAATAGTTATTAGGGTAAAACCAATCAACCACTCACCATTTGTAGACAACAAAATTTTGTTGGGTGGAGATGCAGTGGTAATAGCCAAAATATTTAAATGCACCTTAGGCTCTCATTTGTCATCCTTTGGAGGAAAGATCAATAAAGGAAAGATAAACATCTCTAAGTGGAACACGTCTCACCAAATTCTTTTCTAGATCACCTAAATTCTAGAATTCTCTCTTGTCATCCATGGACCTCACAAAATATCTGAGAATCCCCATATATTTGAAACATCCAAAGGCATCTAACTAGGGATCCATTATTTAGAAAAAAAATAAAAATCAATGGGGTTCCCAATGGTTAAATCTACTACGAAAAGTGACATTAATTAAATATGTTCTCGGTAAAGTTCGGAAAGACCATAATTTCATTGATGGATTATCGACATTTCAGATCCATCTTCAGGACAAGTATCTTGGGTTATGATTTAAGAGAGTCACTTCTTATAAATGCTAAATGGATAGAGGAGAGCTTAAATGTCGGCTCAGAAGAACCCTAATTCTCTGTTAATTAATTATGTTTATTTATAATGTTTTATTTTTAGTTATTCAAATTGTTATTATATAATTTGTTCTTAGGTTTTTATATTATTTGGACTTTTCAATTTATTTTAAATTCTAATGTTGTTTATTATTTAAAAGGCTTTTAAAAAGATTTTAAATTTTTATATTTTTAATGAGAGTATTCAAATTATGTTTATTAGAAAAATTTTAATTTAAAAAGATCTTAAATAATGATTAATGAGTGTTTAGAAAAAAAATTATATTTTAGGATTTATTGAATTAAAATTGTTTTTAATTTTAAAAGTTAGGGTTTACCTAAAGTTGATTGTTTTAATTATTATTACTTTGTATTAAGGGGAGCCAAATTTCATTCAGTTCTAGGCCATTATCTCTATTAAGGTTGCTTGGATTTCTTTGAATTTCAATCGCTTCCCTAATGCAATGTTTAAATAGGTGATCCTACTTTGCCAGAATTTTGTCTCTTCAAGGCGTACATGGTGTTTTGTTTTTAGGGAGTGTTCTACTAAGGATGATGTATGAATGCACTCATTCTTTATGTCAACTCCATGTTCTTTAATTCTAATTTGAAAGGAGTGCCCAGTTTTGCCGATGTAGCATTTACCACATGAGCATTCAATGGAGATCCATAAAGAGATTGGCAATGATTGGGGACAATGGAGATCCCATTGCTACCCCACTAGTTTGTTCGTAAACTTCCCCTTGGTAATTGAAGAATGTGGAGCGAAGACAAACCTCGGTTAGTTTTGTTGTTTCAGGGTCAATTACTTCTTTTACCACTTGGATAGCTTCATCCAGTGGAATTTTTGTGCAAAGGGAAACTATGTCAAGGCTTATGAAAATGTCTTCAGGTTTCAATTTTTCTTTTTCAATGATTTTGATCAATTCATTGGAGTCTTTTATAAAGGAGTCGGTATGGACTACTAGGGGGATGAGTATCTTGGCTACATGTTTAGCTAGATCATAGGTTGGTGAGCCTATTGTATTCATTATGGGTCTGAGAGGAGCATCTTTCTCCTATTATGTTCATAGGTTGGTGAGCCTAGAACTAAATGAAATTTGACTCTTCCTATAAATGGTATGCCCTAAGCTTCCATCGTGTTTCCTATTATGCCTTAAGCTTCCAAAGAAATCCAAGAAACCTTAATAGAGATACTGGCCTAGAACTGAATGAAATTTGGCTCCCCTTAATAAAAAGGAATAATAATTAAAACAATCAACTTTAGGTAAACCCTAATTTTTAAAATTAAAAACAATTTTAATTCAATAAATCCTAAAATATAATTTTTGTTTATAAAGACTCATTAATCATTACTTAAGATCTTTTCAAATTAAAAATTTTCTAATAAAAATAATTTGAATACTCTCATTAAAAATATAAAATTTTAAAAGCTTTTTAAAAGCGTTTTAAATAATAAACAACATTAGAATTTAAAATAAATTGAAATGTCCAAATAATATAAAAACCTAAGAACAAATTGTATAATAACAATTTGAATAACTAAAAATAAAACATTATAAATATACTTAATTAATTAATGGAGAATTAGGGTTCTTCCCAGGCGACATTCAAGCTCTCCTCTATCCATTTAGCATTTATAGGAAACGTCTCTTTTAAATCATAACCCAGGGTTCTTGTCCTAAAGGTGGATCCTGATATGGATCAGAAATGTCGACAATCCATCAACAAAACTGAGGTTTTTCCAAACTTGACTGAAAACTCTCACCACAAAAATCTCATTGAATAAATATGTTCTCTCTGCACTTTTGATTTAACAATAAATGGCTCTTTTGTCTTGAGTGGGTATCATCCAATCCATAGGGAGAGATATCATAAGTATTTTATGGTAAGGAGGGTGAACCAATAGAAAAATGTATCACCTCATTCATTGGAATATAGTGCATGCCCTATTGGAATGAGGCGGATTGGTGATCAAAGACCCACTCTTCATGCATTTGGAAATGGGTGTAAAAGTCATGTGATGAATGATCACATGTTCCCCATTGTTGTATAAGGAATTCATCCAAAAAAATTATATTGGGTAGTTGATTGCAAAGCTTGGACTCCCACATACCAAAGGTCAAATGATCCCCTATCTAGCGACTATTCATATTAGTAACTCCTCTAATAAAAATTACTTTCCTTAGATACCTCGGAACGTCAAATCATCAATATATGAAATGTCAAGATCAGAGGTAGTAAATAACTTTCTCAAGATTCATCTCTTCACAACCTCAAGGACTTGTTATGAAGGGAAGGATTCAAAACCTTCCTTCACATTTCCTCATGGGAAAATAGAAGAAATGGAATCTATGGTTAGGATGGAAATCTCTCCTCCTCCCAAGAAATATTAAATCTCAGATGTCATCTCTTTCCTTGAAAATCCATGGATTAGTGCCCATACATATGGACATGAAGGATGGAAACAAATAGGGCCCCACTGGGAATTCATATTCTGTCAAACTAGGTTATTTTTTGAAAAGACGTGTTCTTTTGAAAAGTCATGAATTTTATTAAATAATAATTAACTTCTCCCTTTTCTTTATTTTTAATTCACATTTTACCATACCATGGGTAAAATACCACCATGATTTGTAAATCCATGTGCACTTTCACTTTTAACTTTTTTAATCCATTTTCATGTTTACAACACTTTTAAGTAAACTCCACTTTCACTTTTACCTTTTTATTTAATCCATGTTCATGTTTACTCGTCGTTTACTTAAATTCCGCTTCCACCTAAATTTTCAACTTTTGTTATTTATTAAAATCATATTTATATTTAATCTACTTTCATTTTTACTCCACTTTTATGTAAACTTCGTTTCCACTAAACTTTTCCACTTTTGTATTTATTAAAATTAAATTTATATTTGTTCACTTACTAACCTTTGACTTCAATGACAATATTTTATTCAACAATTTCCCCATTTTTTCATTGATGGCAACCATGTACTTAAAAACATGTAGTCCTGTATATATATATCTGCAAATCTCCCCATGTCTGTAATTCTCCTCCCCCTATATACAACTCTCTCCCTATATTTAATTCTACCCCTTTGACATCAATGGAAAATGTATGCACCCCCTGAGTTGTGTTTCTTTACTCACGAGATGAGAGGAATATCACTCCTAGCTTCTGTAAATATTTCATTGGGAAGGGTTTTTAGTAAAAATTATTTGCGACCTTTTTCTCAGTGGCAATGTATTCCATCTTGACACTTAGTTAAACTACATGTTCTCTTAGGAAGTGGTACTTGATGGGAATATGCTTCATTTTTTTTTGCATAGTTCCTTTTGTTGTGTTTCTCCCCCTTAGTTTGTGCTTTCTCTTGTATTTTTCTGAAGTATCTTCCCTTGTGAATGTACTATCGTTTCTTGTTTTAATTGTTGACTCTTCTCTAATTTACCGTGATTGTTCTGAAATGCTCCTTTTGCTACTAATTAAAAAGTTGCCAAAGACTTGCTATATGTTTCACTCAATTGTTGAGCACACACTAATACTGAGAGGGGGGGGTGAATCAATATAAGGTTATATTTTTCTTTTTAATATGTGTACTCCATAATGAAGCAATTACATAAAAAAAAAAACCAAGAGACACAATATTTAACGTGCAAACCCTATTGGGATAAAACCACAAAATCATATTTTTGTTAATCTATAGACACCAACCTATGGTTACAAATATTTTTAGGAACCAACCTACTAGAGACACCCATCCCCACTTCTTTTTGTAGGCACCAACCTACAAGAGACATTGATCCCATCTTTTGTTTTTGGGCACCAACCTACCAGAGACACCAATCACCTTCTATATTCTTTGTGCTCTTTACTTCTTCCTTAACTGGATCTTCTTTTCACTTGCTACTTCTTCTTTCGCTCTGCCTTCATTAGATCTTCTTGCGTATTCTTCAACTTTTATCTCAGATATTGCATTGTGCTCGCATCTTCTGATTTCTCTCTTTATATTTCCCTTTCTTCTTCTTTCACGTCTTCTACACTATGTTTGCTACTTCTTCTTTCGTTCGACCTTAGATCTGTACTCACTCCTTTTTATTTTTCTAGATCTATTTTCTAGAGTGCTAGATCCGATCTTCACCAATATTTAATTGTCTCTCCTTGAATGATGTTCAATCATCACTCCTTTAATGATATTTAATCATCACCCCTCAAATGGTATGCATAAGAATATTAAATTTTCACCCAGACACACATTTTTTCTCATAACCCTCTTCTTTATTTATACTTTTCCATAAGCTTTACTTGAAAAGTCACATTCTTTTGAAAATTCACAACTTTTATTAAATAATAGTTAATTCCCCCCCTTTCTTTATTTTTAATTCACTTTTTACCATACCATGGATAACATATCACCATCGTTTGTAAATCCATGTGCACATACCATGTGCACTTTCACTTTTACCCATTTTAATCCATTTTCATGTTTACTTCACTTTTATGTAAACTCCACTTTCACTTTTACCTTTCTCTTTAATCCACTTTCACGCCAATTAGAGGAATTTTGATTAACAAATGCACCCCCAACTCTAATACCAATTCCATGTCATATGCTATTAGCCAATCAAAATGCTTTAACATTCAAAAGATGTGCATGTGAAAGGAAATTTTTATTATATAATTTGGATATTGGTAATATTTTTTAATAATACAATTTGTCTACCCTAAGCATGATTCCGACGATGCCCAAAATTTTCTTGGATATCAAAAGTAGAATTAATATGATAACCAATTTTCCAATAGTTGTAATAAATGAGAGATAGTGTATTAAGGTGGTATTAATGCATTTACATTTTTCATTACTAACATTAATTAATTTTTATTTTTTTAAATCATGAGCTTTGATATATATAGAAATATGTAAGAATAATAAAAATAACAATTATTATTATTATTATTATAGAAATATATAATGATATATATAAAAATATATTATATTTATTTATGTATTTTGTAGTGTTTTCAATTTCTTTCACACACATAGAGCAATTCATAGGCAATGCTATAATATTCATTATGAAAGTGGTATAATATTTAGATTTTTAGTTCAATATTATGTGTATGATAATGGTGTAATTTCTAGATTTTACATTTTAAATTATGTCTTTATTATGAGAAATGAAATAGTAAATTTTTTATTTTAAAATATTTAATAATTTTTTTTCTTTTTAAATGATTTATTACATGTAATCCACAAGCATAATACTATGGTCTACCAAAACCATGGGGCACAAAAACCATCATCAATACCATGGGCCCAATACCATGGATCGAAAACCCACTTGTTTACTTAAAATAGATTTGACTATTTTACCGAGTCAAGTTTCCTTCAATCACAATGAATTATGATATGTTTTATCACTTTTCTAAAAAAATTGATATATATATATGTGTGTGTGTGTGTGTGTGTGTGTGTGTGTGTTGTGTGTGTGTGTGTGTACACACACACCACCAGTCTCTATATATATATATATATATATATATATATATATATATATATATATATATATATATATATATATATTTCAATGATTTTAGAAATGAATATATATTATTTATTCTATAGTATAATTTTGAGTTTGTGTAATTTTATATATTATTAATTCATTAATTTTGAGTTTGTGTAATTTTATATATTATTAATTCATTGGTGATTTTTAAATATATATAATATTTATTCTACAATACAATTTTGAGTATGTTTAATTATATATATTATTTTTTAAGGATGATGATGATGATGATGATTAACATCCACTAAAACCGAATTGGTCTATCGAACCTTAAGAGGGTAAGTGATTACTTGAAATTCTTTAGAATTTTGTTTATGTGCTCAAAAAACATAAAGATGAGCTTTCCAAGATCACCATACGTTTTTTGAGTTAAGAGGTTAGGAAGGTTGGTAGTGTGACAAATATTTTGAAAATGAGATCTAATTTGGGTATAGGCTAGAAAATCTAAGAGAAAGTGTTTTTCATCTTCAACCTTCTTAGTGTCACAAAGGTGACACACCCTTTCATCCCATGGAGTTTTAGGAATTGACCAACACCCAGTTTCACTATGGAGCACATGAGAATTTGTTCTTATCTTAGCAATGATTATTTTTTTCTTTACACTTGAAAAAAAAGATAGATAGTTTTGATCTTCTAGATTAGGGTTGATTACATCCTTATAATACCTTAATTTTCTTTTTTCCTCTAACTCTTTACCACACCACATTTTCTCCTTAAATTTTGATTTGATGTTTTTTTAATAGTATCTTTATTCTGCAAAATGGTGTCTTCATGATTCCTCAATAGTTTATCCAAGATCAAGCATCTTTATGCCATTCGCGCTTGAGTTGATGGTGGTTATGACTCGATTTTGAAGAAATTTTAGGAAGCCTCTTATCTTCCATGTTTTTTAACTTGTTCTTATACATTAGGTATCTAATCATAGCCATGATCTCAATGGGGGAGATGATTCTTTCTAAGAGGAGGATGGGATAGGGCATATTTCCTCTAATTTTGAGATTATACGTTATAAAATTATTTTGTATTTTCTCTATATTTCTCTAGGATTCACAAGAGATACTATAGCCCCAGACTTCACATCCATAAAGAATAACAGGTGTAACAAGAGTCTCAAAGAGGAGTTTCTTCTTATCCCAACTCCAAAGTTTAGCTGATTTACAATTCTTTTCAAGCCCATAATAAGCTTTCCATCCCCCAATAATCCTTTTCTCATTTCTATAATTCCAATTGAGCTTGTGGTGAATATAAATTCCACTATATTTGTATGAAGTCACTTCCTCCAAGTTTTTGTTGTCATATACAAATGTATCACAAGGGATCTTATTGGATTTAATAATCATGACCTTAGTCTTATCACTATTAATAGTCATACCCATATTGGAGCAAAAATCCTTGAGGATTCTTATTTGGTTTTCAATATCATGGGGACTCCTTGCCATAAGAACGGTATCATCAACATAAATAAGAAGATTGATGAATATACCAGTGAGAGTAGAGCTGACACAACCTACATTTTCCAAGCAATCTTATAACTTGTCAATGTATATGCCAAAAAGGGTAGGGGACAAGGGACAACCTTGTTTGACTTTGATATTGCAGTTAATCTTTTTTTATCAACCCTCAGTGTTTTTAAACTTAAAAATAACATTCTCATACATCCTTATTGCATCATCCCTCAACTCGAGAGACACTTTTATCTCTTCCAACCTATTCCAAAGGTTTTTCCTAGGAACCATGTCAAAAGATTTTCTAAAGTAAAAAAAACAACAAAAAAGATTGGTTTTAGTATTACAGAACTCCTCTGCAATGATCCTAAAGGTAACAAGATGGTCCACAATTGAATTATATTTCCTAAACCCATCCTGACCTTTATCTCTTTTGCCGTGACTTTCTAGCCAAAGGCTAATCTTATTTTCCAAAATAATTCCATAAAGCTTGGCTAAAATTGGGCTAATCATAATGGTCCTATAATTAGAGGGAATTTTTCTATCCCCATTTTAAAAATAGGAACAGTGAGGCTTTGTGTCCATGTTTTAGGGAATCCCTGCTTGACTACTAAATTTAAGAGATTTTGTATGTGAGGGATAAGGATTGGCCCTTCGATTTTAAAAATTTCATCTTGGTAGCCTTCAATGTCCTTAGCTTTTCCATTTACAAGTTGCTTAACCCCAAACTCTATGTCATCTAATAAAAAATCTTCTTCCTTTGTAGGGATAATAGGAATGGTGTCCAAGGCATTAGGGAACTCGTAAATACTTGTAAGGTAGGAATTTCAGTACCTTAAGGGAATCCTATTGTTTTCTTTAGTATTGCATTTTAGAATTTGTCTCCAGAACTTTTTATGATTCATTTTATATAGTTGTGAAAGTTGCTCTTGCCTTTTATTGATATAGTACATTTTTTTTCCTTTTAATTAGAGCTTTGTACATATTGATCTTATCGAGTTTTAAGGACTCATTAGAAGCATCCCTAATGGATTTCCTAACAATTTTACATTATTTATCATACCAAGGGTTGGTCTTTCTATTATTCTTTTTATAGGACACCTCAAAAGAGAACTTGTTAATAGAAGTGGAAAGGGTAGTTGTAAAATTATGAGAGTTCTTCAATGTTGTCCTTATAAATTAGGAGATTTAATTTATTATTTAAATCCTTTAAGAAAATGTGAACTTTACTTTTGTCAAGGCACAAATTCCTTTGATTATCAAAATTCTCTTTAATGGCGCTCCTATGCATCGAAAAGTTTAGAGTTAGGGTTAAAGGTTTATGATCAGAATCAGGCTCATGGTCATTTAAAAGGTCAAAAATTGTTATTTGGTTGGAAACAAGGATATAATATATCATATAATATACAACACTACTACCTAGCCCATGAATACAAGTCATCTGGTTGGAGTTTGGCCACTTCATTAATAGTTTTTGTTTAAACTTTACATCTTGAAAAATTGGTCCAATAACTTTGAAGATGACATTGTGTCTTTAGATTTCTTTCCTTATTTTGGGGGAAAACACTACATCCAAGTTAGTATTCATAAATTGATATTAATATAAAATATACATTTAAGATATCTTTGATAAAAGTGAAATAACTATGGGCAGCTTTGATAAAAGTGAAATATTAAAAAAATATTAAAAATTTGTCTACATGATATTATTTTATTAATTTCTTGATTTTTCCTTAGGAGGACACTTTTGAGTTGAAATTTCCTCTAATTTTACTTCTCTTTTACATAAATTCCACTTCCACCTAACTTTTCAACTTTTTTTATTTATTAAAGTCATATTTATATTTAATCCACTTTCATTTTTACTCCACATTTATGTAAAATCTATTTCCACTTTTTTATTTATTAACGTCACATTTATATTTGATCACTTACTAAACTTTGACATCAATGAAAATATTTTATTCAACAATATCCCCCTTTGTCATTTATGAAAACCATGTACTAAAAAACACGTAATCCTCTAGAAATAGAAAGAGTTCTCTCTTTTATGCAACTCTCCCCTTGTCTATAATTCTCTTCCCCCTATCTACAACTCTCCCCCTGTCTGTAATTCTACCCCTTTGAAATCAATGGAAAAGGTATGCACCTTGTGATTTGTGCTTCTTTAATGACAATATGAGAGGGATATCACTCATAGCTTCTGCAAATGTTTCATTGAAAGGGTTTTTGGTAAAAATTATCTGCAACTTGTTTCTCGGTGGAAATGTATTCCATCTTCACACTTAGTTCGACTACATGTTCTCTTAGGAAATAGTACTTGATGGGAATATGATTCATCTTTTTCTTCATAGTTCATTTTTTTGTGTTTCTCCCCCTTATACTGTGCTTTCTCTTGTGATTTTTTGAAGTAGCTCCCCCTGTGAATGTACTATCTTTTCTTGTTGTAATTTTTGAGTCTTCTTTGTTTTACCATCATTCTCCTAAACTACTCCTTTTTCTACTTATTAAAAAGTTTCCAAAGACTTGCTGGATGTTTTGATGCTTCCCCCTTCTCTCCTAGGGGTTGCGTGACCTCCCAGTCGAGGATCGTTCAAAACAGGGAGTTATATCAACTCTTTGGGCCTCTGCTAGACCTACAAAAACTTATTCACATGCCTCTAATTTCTTTCCCGTACTCAAAAAAAAAAAATGAGGATATTTGGGATACCACAATATCCCCCGAGGGGCCCTGTGCCAAGATATGGGCCAAATCTGTTTACACTCGATGATTTTAGGCCTTCTTAATCCTCCTAGTGCAGGTCCATGCTGACCCGAACCCCTCGGGCGCTTTCTCTAGCTTTTCATGCCTTAAAATCTCAAATCTCAGGCTTTAACCCCTTTTCTCTGGCGGCAATGGCATGTGACCATGGAATATGACTAGGCACCTACTAAAAGGGCACTTCAGAGCTCTGGGATCTGGGTGTTTTCACTTTACACTGTAGCCAATTCTTCTGGAGTGACTATTCTCTGAAACCATAGAACCATGATCAATGGTCCTCATTCCTCACTAAGATCGAGGACTCAGTCTCTTTCTTCAGAATTTGTGTTTCGACCAAATCTGCATGCTGACTCCACAAATCCTCCGAAGTGGCTTTCCAACGGAGTGAACCTTCATCCTCTACGCGTCCCCTTGCATATCAACAGTCCACGCTCTTCTTTGGGATAAACGACCCCTAGTAAATTCAGACTCCAGTGCTTTGGGAAGTTCCAAACCACCTCTCACAAAAACCTTTGGATTGCTAAGTATCCGGAGTTCACAATATGCTGACACCCATCCAATTACGATGGATGACCTAGATGGAATCTGGCGCTTCGGCCTTTGGGAGTTCTAGCTCCACCCAGTTCATTGTCCTCCCGGAGTAGCTTTTCTTTGAAGTGGCAGATCTTTTGCCACACGTCCTTCTCCAATGGATAACTGGGATAAATTCGGGACTCTGGCCCTCACGAGTCCTTGCACCTCCACTCTCCAATTCCTCCGAAGTGTTTATGATCCAGAGTGCAGGACCTGGTGACACCTGTCCCTTTGGCTTGGAAGACCTAGGTCTGTTTCAGATTCCATATCTTTGAGGAGTTCTTCAAATTATTCTGCACTCACTCCTCTAGGATGCAGGATCTCACACTACACATCCCTTCTAGATCCCATGCTTTGGATTTAATCGGTTTTCTCGACTTCAGCAGAAATTGTTCTTTGGGATTTATCTCTTGGACCTTCTAATCTTTCGCCACCTGTCTCCCTCTAGACGATGGATGAGTCCGACTGGCTTTGGAACTTCGGGACCTTGCAAGTCCACTTTCCTGTGCACTTTAAAAAATTAGTTAAGTTATGTGCACCTTACCTGGATCAGACGACTATCGATCCATGCACTCATATCTAACGACTGGGATATGTTCTTCTCCTTTGCGTTCTCCTTCTGGTGTTTGGATGTATACTTTGAAGGTCTATATCTTCTCTTGTAGCTGATCTGATGGTTGATATCACTCTTCCTCCTGAGCTTCTTCATCCTCCCAAATTTGGGAAGATTTGTAAGTGTCAAAGGTTGTAGCCTTTGAGATTTCTCCTGCGAGCCCGACTATTGGGTCTCGAATTGTGCTCTCCCTTCTTATTTTTTGGGACTTGGAAAAAGTCCGTCGATGCACAACTTGTGCTATCTGTTCTGATATTTTACTAATGTAACTTGACCTCACCTTGATGCACACTTGCTCTCTACGTGCAAACTTGTACTTTCCTTCCAATTTGAACCTGCAAAGGTCCTTGATCTTTGCTCACTGTGTAGAGCCTTTGTGCACACTTGCACTATCTTTTCCAAGCCTTGCAGTTGCTCATATTTCTAAGGGACTCGACCCTTCTTCTTCCCTTCAAAGGATTTCTATGCCCTCTGGGAACTTAACGCTCGTCCTCTTGATATTTTCGAATTTGAAACAAGTTCTATCTTATGTGAACTCCTTTCACTTGTTTGAACCTTCAAAATTTCTCAAGACTTGTTGAAATGTTGGACTAGTGCACTCCTTGCACAGGTCTTCTCTTGAATTCTGAACTCTTTCAGGTTCGCTGATGCACTCCTTGCATCTTCTCAATTCACACCTTCCAGAGCTTCTCCCTCTAGAGTGTTCAACAACTCTGGTTCCTTCAACTTCTCCAACACTTTAGAATGGTGTTGGCTCTGTGCCCTCTTGGAACTCGCTCAAAGAACTCCTTGCTGAGCCTTTCCTTCAGAGTGTTGAACAACTCTGGAGTATCTCTCTTTTCTATTTACCAGAGTGTTCAGTAACTATGGGGTGTCTTCCCTGACACTTCTCTTCTCTCTGAACTTGAAATAGATTTTTGTTGTGCACTCCTTGCACCTTCTCAATGCCTACATGGCAAAGTCTCTTGAAGCATTCAACAACTTCAGGTGTCCTTTCTCTACACATTCTTTCCTCCATAGTATTCAACAACTTTGTGGTGTTTTCTCCTTGAAACCCTTGTCTTCAGACTTGAGACAGAATCCTTTCATGCACTCTTGCACCTTCTCAATTCCCTCCTAGCAGAGCTCCACAAAATCTTCAACAATTATGCTTTATGTGCCTCCTCTACATAATATCTCCTCCAAGGTGTTCAATAACCTTGAGGCTCCTCTCTGAGTATATAAACTATTTTGGTGTTCCCTCCTGACACATTCTCCTCTGAACTCAAAGCGTCAGTTCAAATACGTACTCCTTGCGTTGGCTCATAGAGTTTCCAATACTCTGTCATGCACTCCTTTCATTTGGCCTAAAGAACCCATAAATAATCCAACAAACTCACAGAAAAAGAATTATGTCTATCCTTGTAGATGAAAACCTATCATACACATCTACAACATACATTCATAAACACACAGATAACATTCATAAAACACAGGAAAATATACACAGAATCATATGCAGGAAAAACTATTGTTTTTATTAATATGAATGTTTATTTACAACGTGTACGAAATATCAGACTACAACAGAGTCTCAGCTCTCTCTCCTTCTCTTGGATTACAATGTTTTTTCATCCACTTTCAACAACCTCTACTAGGCATACATTACATTGCTTTATACAAGAGGGTCTCAATGAGCTTTCCCTCCAAACTATCTTAGTGGTGTCTAATCACCATTTACAATACCTACCTACTAAGGCAGATCACATTGAATGATCATCAACATTTCAGATTTGAGGCGTTGCTCAAAATCTATCCAACTTAGGCCTATTAAAGGAAATTTTAACTACAACTTGTACAAAGTGAATAACTTAGCTCTACCAAGCCTTAAAACATTTAATTTTCTTTAATTACATTTTAAAAATTAAAATTGAGGGAAAAATGAGAGGGATGGCGCCTCTCCCCTTCTTAAATGCACTTTGATGACCTGGAATGCTAGCACGTGATTCAGTGGAAAGGATGCTCCTGCATCATGTTTCACTATCACATAACTATTTACTATTCACAACTAATAGGATTGGCTATCTTCAACATTTTCTCACAATCTATTGCTCAAGAATGAATAATTTGATACTATTCAAAAAATTTCCATCTACAACTTATCACATCTCCATGTGTTCTGAATCTTCAATATTCTATGTGCCTTTATAGATTCTAAGGGGTCTTCCACTGTCACAGGTATGTTGTCGGTTTGGTAGTTCTTGAATGTCATCAAGCCACCATCCAGTTGTCCTTCAAAAATACTTTCCTGGACATGGTCAATGTTGGTCATAATGTATAAAATATATATTTGCACTTTTCTTTGATTTTTCATAGTAGATACCTCAAACCATGCCAAATCCCAAAGTTCCATACACCGCTCACAAAGGATTTTGAGATTTCCCTAGACAAATGTGTAGAGATTTCGCCAAATTTTATTCCTAGTTGTCAAAAATCCTTCAAGGTATGAAGAAGGAATGTATAGAATATTGAATGCAAATTATATGGATGCTACCCAGATTATAATGTCATCCACTTATACTTTTTATTTCGTCAACATTTCCTACCTCAATGGTAAAAACTACTTGAACATGATACAAAAAAACTTCTGAAGAAGTTTTGCACACTTTCACCAACAACACAAGATAATTGGTCTCTTTCAATCTAGATAGTCTCTATATCCAATATAAACAGTAGTACATCTCCAACAATGGTTGAACATGGTTGGGTTGGTCTCAGCAAATCCAAGTTTATTCAATAATAAATAGTCAAGTCATCAAGAAGACGCCAATTTGGTTTGCATATCAACACCATAAATTATTCCCCCTCTAAGGGATCAATAAGTAGAAGCAATAATTTTTGTCGAAACATCTAGTTGACAGACTACCTAGCCGAAACTCCAGTGTATTTTCATGTCGGGTTGATTCCAAAGCAACCACTTCCAAGGAAATCATCAGTAAGTAAGAGGAATGTCACACAACTATACAAATGATGATACCCATTGATATCAATTCTTTAAACATCTGGTCAAATAATTCCACGACCATCCATCAATCCAACCACAATCTATCTTAGAAGTCGGAAATGGTCCACAATTTTTAATTTCACGTCTCTTTTGAAAATATCTGAAAGCACAAATTCCATTCCTTCTATTTTTATGGTAAGGATGATAATGTGGAATAATGTTTTGTGTTGTTTGATTAGTGGAAGTAGGCTCGGGGTTAGGTTCACTTACGAGAGTAGAACAACCCAACATATCCACAACAATGTTTTTTTTTTTTTTGCTAGTTTGTCTGTGACCTGCAGGACTAGCTTGTGGCTTGAGAAACCGTGACTCAGGGGAATCTAAGCAGTCAAAATCATCCAGGGATCTTACCCGGCCTAAGCCACACCAACCTTTAACATGGCTGGATTTTTTGTCCCCACAAGTTTCAAACCAGTGACTTAACATCACATAGTGCCTTAACATCACAATCCGCCACCTACTGTCCTACACCTTGGGGACATCATATCAACTACAATGTTATTTATAACAACATGCTCAATTGTTGGAATCTGAGGAGCATGTACCTCATCAATCTGTTCGACACAATCAATCGTAGGTTGTTCTTCTAGAAAATCGGTCTTAACTTCTCCTGCAACAAATATAAATTCCTTGGTTGTAGAAAGGATAAGTGCAGGTAGGGAGGCAACAACATCACCATATCCAAGACCAGTCTTAATGAATGTATACATTTGACTATTGATTATATCATCTAATATTTTAGTACTTTTTTCAAGCTTCAACTTTTTGTTCAACTGACCAACTATCATTTCTTAAGGAAACAATCTTAGATTCTAGCTCTTCACAACTTTCTTCCTTTTTCTTTAGCTGGATTATCACCACTTCTTCCATCCTTCTTGCCTCTTCTAATTGAAATTTTAGGCTTATGATAATATTTTTCGATTATTCAAGGTTTTGTGACATTTTGGATTTTGAATCATGATCCTCTTCTTCAAATTTTTGCAGTTGCTCGTTTTGTTTCAAATTCTTTTTCCTTATCTTATTTAATTCCCTTAAAGAAAAAATGAGTTATTATTCAAGATAAACTTGTCCATTTGTTTCAATGTTTTCCTCATCTTCTGAATCCATCATTTTTTTCTCTTTGTCCTTGTTGGAGAAATTTCTATTTTCGACACACTAGTTCAGTGGGAGTTAACTGACTAGTTCTATTTTAGGCTTTCTAATTTTATACCATCACTATTATGCATTCATTCCTAATTATAGTATTTCATTGCCTATATGAGTGAAGATCACTCACTCATTGATTATATCATAATATACATTGATTCTCATTCTTCATTATGTATCTCTCTTCCTTTTCTTGATACGATTTTTTTGTGTATGCTTTAGCTAGGTATCCTGTGTAGATTTCCATGAAACACTAACATGGTATCAGAGCCGAGCTGCTTGGATAAACCCAGACAAGCCAAAGAAGAGAGAAAGAGGATTTGAGTAAACCTAGTTTCCGTAATCGTCGCGTCCTATCCCTATTTAAAGGTGAGAAGATTGGAATCGTTGCAGCCTATCCCTATCAAAGGGTGTGACGATTGCACTCAGACTTAAGAAAGTTTATTTTTCCAGGCATCATCACAGCCTATACACAGCCAAGGTGCGACGTCGTCGCACTGTGTTCTTCATCCGAGGTGTGACGATTTATTTTTTCACAATCATGGAACTGTGTCCTTCACTAGGGTGCGACAATTCAACATCGTCGCACTTTTTCTTCTCTAGGGTGCAACGATTCAGCAACCCTCCAGAAAATTGGGTTTCTGCAGTAAAATAGCCATATCTCGAAATCTGTGATATGGATCGGGATGAAATTTTGAATGGAGACATATACCATAGGTTTTCTTATCCTCACCAAAAATATCCAAAACCTGCATCATATTTTAGGAGATATAGTTTCTTTTATAATATCTATAGATGTCATAGAACTATCTATCATATCTTAGAATCCATGATTTGGGTTTTCATAATCTTTTCAGAATCAATAGTAGGATGGAGGCGATGAAACTTCTTCAATCAATTCTGGTGATAATACTCACATCATACAACTATTTTTAATGGAATTTTAAGGCCACATTCCAACTCAAAAGAAAAGGACTGTATAATTTGACGATGGCGACAAAAACAGAACCTACATCAACGCTTGAGAAGACTAGATGGTAGAACCATAAGGATGAGGCCACATGATTACTTCTTGAGTTAATATCCACTGATATATCATTTTATGTTGTCGCATTCAAGACTCCAAATGAGATCCAAACCACCTTGGAAGGACTCTTTGGAAAGCGGGATGAGATGCGAGGTCATATGCTTGAGGTAGAGTTGAATACCTTAGACCCTAAAATTTTTGATAATATACAAGATTTGTTTACCAAATTTAAATCTTTGATTTTTAGCTTGGGTGAATGTGATATTGACAAATCTACATAAGAGAAACAACTTATTCTAACAATCTTGGCCAATCTAGGACCAAAATATGATGTATATGTCTCCAATTTCCATTCTGGCAGATGTCTTTTGGGCGCAAATTGGAAAATGCCTACGATGGCTAAGTTCATTGAGTATCTCACACAAGAGTAGACAAAACTCATACATATGGGCCTCATGAAAGATACCAAAGCACATGCACTCACCATGCATGATGGAAAAGGGTCATCCAATCAGAAATCAAAGCAGAAACGAAAGGAGTTATTACATCCAGATTCAAAGAAGGAGGGATATTACAAACCCTTTGAAGATTATTCAGGTTCCAAAGATTCTTCAAATTCCAAAGGGAAGAAGAAGAAGGGAAAGTAGTGAAAATATTGCAATAAACTGAATCATGAAGAATCCACATGCATGAAGAAGTAGATCGATCTTATGACATAGGTACTTCAGAAGAATAACCTTGGAGACTTCATTCCTAAAGGAGCGAAGAAGAAGAAGGAAGAAGACCATGTGCCTAAGAAAGGTAATCATCATGATCTGGTTGCAATTAATTCCTCATCTGATTCATGGATTATATATTTTGGTGCATCACATCATATGGAAACTAAAGAGGAACTTTTTACTTCTTTGAGTTCATGCTCTGGACCTCTTATTCTCATGGGGGATGATTCTCCAATAGAAGTTGTAGGAGAGGGAAGAGTGGAACACCGTAATGGAATTTTTGAGAATATATTACATGTTCCAAATATTTCTATAAATCTGCTCTCAGTTTATGAGATCACTTAAACATGTAAAAGGGTTGAATTTACATCAGATTTAGTTACTAACTTGACATGCATGACATTTCCATTATTGTAGTTGGTGAGGTAGATCACAAATAATGGTTGTATAAGTTCACTAAGTTTATTGACTATGACTCCTCTTTGCTACTTACACATGCTAATGATAGTAGTAGAGTATGGCATGAGATATTTGGTCATTTAAACTTTAGGTACATGAAATGAATTTCCAAGCAATGAATGGTCAAAGGATTTCCAGACATTCAATTTTCTTAAGGGGTTTGTGAAGGATGCATTCTTGGAAAGCATCCTGAAGAGAAATTTCAAGAGGGGAAGGCAAGGAGATACTCCTCTTCCTTGGATCTTGTTCATACTGATCTAATGGCTCCATTTCCACATCCTTCCATCAGCAAAGCAATGTATGTTCTTACATTTATTGATGATTACTCACACTATACTTGGGTTTATTTTCTCAAACAAAAGTTTGAAGTTTTTGAGCATCTCAAAGACTTCAAAGCTCTATTAGAGACACAAACTAGGAATAAAATCAAAATACTCCATATAGAAAATTGGGGGGAGTATATCAACAAAGATGTTCAAAACCTTTATCGTGAAGCTGGTATCCAGTTGCAGCGCACAATTCCATACACTCCACAACAGAATGGAGTTTCTAAAAGGAAGAGCGGGTCTCTCAAGGAGATGATCGGTTGCATGTTGCATGAAAGATCACTTCCTTCCAAGCTTTGGGTTGAGGCACTAAACTATGTTTCTTACATACAAAACATAGTACCTCAGAGATATGTTGAGGATAGGACACTTTTTGAGGCTTGGACAAGTGGCGAAACAGATGTCACACACTTCCACATCTTTGGATCTAGAGCATGGGCTCATATTCCTTCTGAAAAGTCAAAACCCTTAGATCCACAGAGCACACCTTACATATTTGTGGGATATCCATATGATGTGAAGGGGTATAGATTGATTGATCCCTCTACAAATCGGCTCATCATTGAGTGCACTATTCATTTTGAGGAGATTCCTTTGCATGCACCTCCAGTGCAACATGAAAATACTCTTGTGCTTCCATTAGTTCTAGACATTAGAGATGATGATTCCACACACACAAATGCTACATATTTAGACACAGAGTCATAAGATTATGTACATGCATATGAGCAAGTAGTATAGCCAAATGGGGAGACAGTGTCAAAGCTTTAGAAAATGCCGAATTGGGCACAATCCACACTTCAGGAAGAAGGTAACCTTGTAAGGGATCCATTGGATTCGAGGAGGACCCGATCTCAGCATGTGGATCCTTCTCATATACTTTTATCTTCTGAACCAATGATGCCCATGCATTGTTATATGGTTCAATCTTATGATCCACATACCTATAGTGAAGATGTTAGCAATCCACTATGGGAAGAAACCATGCAGGAGGAGCATGACTCTCTCATTGAGAATCAGACTTGGGATTTGGTTCCACTTCCACTAGGGAGGAAACGTTTCAGATGCAAATGGGTCTATAGGACCAAGAGAGAAGTAGATGGTCAGGTGAGAAGGTACAATGCCAGATTAGTTGCAAAAGGATTTCAACAGATTCATGGGATATATTATGATGAGACCTTTTCTCTTGTAGCAAATATGGACTCCATTTGCTTGGCTCTAGCCATTGCAGCAGCCAAAGGATGGGAAGTTCACTAGATGGATGTGAATAATTATTTTCTTCATGGTGACCTTTCAGAGGAGATCTACATGGAGCAGCCGTAGGGGTTCATTTAGAACTCATCTTTAGTATGCATACTGAATAAGTCTCTCTATGGAATCAAGCAGGCACCTAGAGCATGGTATGAAAAGATGGATTCTTACTTGCTTTCACATGATTTTGCTAGATGTAAATCTGATTCCAATGTTTACATGCTGAGGACTACCAACTTTGTGATGATTTTTGTACTCTATGTTGATGATCTTTTGATCATTGGTAGCTCTGATACAACCATTACTTTGGTCAAATATATTTTTCATGAAAGGTTCTCTATGACGGACATGGGTCCACTACACTTCTTTCTTGGTCTTGAGATTAGTCAGGATGCTTCTACCATCAAAATTTATCATGCTAAGTATATCAAGGATCTTATAGATAGATTCCGCATGACAGACTGTAAGTCTGCACCTACACCATTCTTATCTGGGATCATACTTGACAATGGTGGGGATACACCATTAGTGGACAACACTTTGTATTAACAGTTGGTGGGGATTCTTCTATATCTCACCCAAACCTGTCCAGATATCTCATATGAGGTAGGAGAAATTTCCAGATACATGCAGGAACACCATGAACTACACTGGAAGGATTCCAAGAACATCCTCAGATATGTTCAGGGCACCATGATTTATGGGATTCACTATGCAGTTGGTCATGCATTAGATATCATAGGATTCATAGATTTAGATTGGGTTGGTGATAGCATAGATCACAAGTCCATGTCTAGGTACACTCTTAGTTTGGGGTCAAGCCCAATTTGTTTTTCAAGTAAGAAGAAATCAACCATTTCTTTATCTTCCGCAAAGGCCAAGTACAGAGGAGTAGTCAACTGTGTCATTCAAACATTTTGGTTTTAACACTTACTTATCGAGCTTGGTATCTAGTTTCACTACCCGAATATCATATGGTGTGACAATCAAAGTTCACTGAAATTTTGCAGATATCCAGTACAACGACATCGAACCAAACACATTGAGGTCCACATGCATTTCATCAGAGATCTAGTACATGACAAGATTATTGATTTGCAGTTATGTCCTTCCTCTGAACAAACTGTCGACGTATTCACCAAGACCTTCACTGAGTAGAAGTTTCAGACATTGCAGGATTCCCTTAAAGAACAAATGAGTTATTCTTCAAGATCCAATTGTCCATTTTTTTCACTGTTTTCCTCATCCTCTGAATCCATCTTTTTTTTTCTAATTGTCCTTGTTGGAGAAATTTCTATTTTTCGACACACTAGTTTAGTGGGAGTAACACTAGTTTAGTGGGAGTTAACTGATTAGTTCTATTTCAGACTTTCTAATTTTATACCATCACTATTATGCATGCATTTCTAATTATAGGATGTCATTTCCTATATGAGTGAAGATCAGACACTCATTGATTAGATCATAATATACATTGATTCACATTCTTCATTATGTATCTCTCTTCCTTTTCTTGATAAGATTTGTTTGTGTATTCTTTAGTTAGGTCTCCTATGTAGGTTTCCATGAAACACTGATAATCCTCATCAATATTTGTTTTGATTATCATAAAATAGTTTCTTCTCTATCACTATCAGAACTAATTTCATTTCTTTCTTCAGATGAGTCACTAACCCCTTTTGAGTAGAGGCTCTTCTTCTAGTTATAAGATTTCTCCTTCTTTTCATGATTGTCATGTTTGTGGCTATTTTTATGTTGATGATGTTTACTCTTTACACTACAGTCTTCTTCATTACCACTACTTTCATTTTTCACATATGGACACTTAACAACAAAATGTCCTATTTTTTCATAGTTAAAGCATTTAAAGAGAAACTTACCTTTGTATTTTCCAGATCCTTTTTGAGTTTTCTCAAAAACAAATCTTCCTCAACATCTAATTCATAGCTGGAACAATCGCATGATTTGTGCTATTTGTTCTTCATATTCTTTGAGGATTTGAAAGTTGCTTCTTTCTTTGATGGTTTTTATTTTTTGGTCCTCATTTTATATGTAGTGAGGATCCCATGCAATTCATCCATTGTTAATTGATAAAGATCCTTCATTTCCTCAATGGAGGAAAATTTGGCTTCAAATTTTAAGGGGAGTTACCTCAACACCTTTTGCACAATCATAAATTCTTCAACCATTTCACCAAGTCCTCTCATGGTGTTGACAATTTCATCCACACTAAAGAGATATGTTGCAACATTTTCTTAATGTTTCCTCTTCAGCCTCTTGAACTGTCTTCTATGATTTTGGAGCTTAGAATTATTGACCTTGTTATCTCCTTCATGGATGTTTTGTAGTTTGTCCCAAATTTCTTCCATTTATTTGCAATGAATTACTTTGACAAACTTTGATTCTGATAGTCTGCACAAGATGGCATTCATGGCCTTTGCATCATTTTCACTAGCATTTTTCTTGGTCGTATCTGTTGGTGGATGTTTCGAGGTTGTATAACTAGTCACGAATGATTTCCAATTATCAAAACCAAAGGGCATTAGATATGTTCACCTCCTTATACTCTAGAAGGAATAGTTTGTTCTGTCAAACAATGGAACCATGTTTGCAAAGAAACCTTCCTAATTGGCCATGTGTGCTCCTGAGATATACCTTCCAGTGGTTAGACTGTTTCCAAAGGAACCCTCTCCGATAGGTCGTTGCCTACAATCAAAAAAGGGGATTGGTATCTATGAGAGGTTGGTGCCTAAAAACAGAAGAATGGGATTGGTGTCTCTTGTAGGTGGGTGTCTACAAACACAAGAAGGGGATTGGTGTCTCCGATAGGTCGGTGCCTACAAACAAAAGAACAGATTGGTGTCTCCTATAGGTCAGTGACTACAAAAATTAGTGGGGATTGGTGTCTCAATTAGGTTGGTGCCTACAAAAATTTGTAACCGTAAGTTGGTGCCTATATATTAATAAAAATAATATTTTGTGGTTTTCTCCCGAAAGGGTTTCTACGTTAAATATTGTGTCTCCTCGTTGTATCAATATTAAATATTGCTTCATTATGATGTATTAATTTTAAAAAGAAAAATATATCCTTAGACTGATTCACCCCCCTATTAGTATAAGTGTGTGCTCAACAAATATCTCGGTTACATAGAG
Organism: Picea sitchensis; assembly: GCA_010110895.2. NCBI lineage: Eukaryota > Viridiplantae > Streptophyta > Pinopsida > Pinales > Pinaceae > Picea > Picea sitchensis. The sequence goes on from SNQJ01S0001381.1 coordinate 31,936, forward strand.
TGGATTCCTTCAGGTTTTTTGGCCATATTAAAAGATAAATGGTCCTCCTTATGTTTTATCCTAGTAGTACGTTAAATGTTCTTAGTAAGGAAAAGTTTAAGATATTGGGTTTCCATTTAAATAATTCTCAACACTTTCCTATCAAGATATCATACCATAAACATATGCATATTTAAGATATGGTGTAGAAGGTGGAACGTGCTCTGGAAGACTATAGCCTCAAGAGTGACTTCTATGTCTCCCATGTTGGAGTAGTGGATGTTTTTTTCATTATTCAATGAATTATTTCCATCAACAACACTCACCAACTACTCAAATAACCACAAGGAGAGATTTATCTCCTTCCATCAATATGGTCATGAAGTTATTCTCAAAGGATTGGAACCTAAAAGCATCCATACTATGGACTCAAAACACATGTCTACAATTTTCAAGAGGTTGCACTTTGGCTTCATGGATTACTTGTACTTTATGGAGGAAACACCTTCTCAATAATGTTTTTTCTCTAAGTCTCTCTACCTTACTTCAAAAGTATAAAGAACTAGTATTCTAGGGGATGTGTACAAAATATCCACCCAATAGGGCCATGGAACACACCATTGAGTTAAAACCCATCCAAGGTACCATAGTATTATACCCCTATTGATATGGCCATTTCATAAGTATAAGTTTGAAATAATTGAGGATGGCATTTTATAAGATAGGTTCATAACTCCTAAAAAGAGCATTTATGTTTCCCTAGTTGTCTTGGCAAGTAAAAATGATGGTTCTTACTTCTTTTGTATTGATTATAGATCTATTATTGGATCACTATTAGGAATAAGTTCCCCATGAATCATAAATATGGTTTGATGGAAAATATCCATGGTTTCAGTATATTTTATGAGATTGACCTTTGTGTTAGATAATACTAGATACTTATACAACTCAAGGCCAACCAAGAGAAAAATGTATTCATGAGGTCTAGTTAAAAAATTTTAGTGATTATAGAGGTATTTTTAATACACCATATTAATCTAGGAAATTTCTTGTCATTCATGGGGACCACTTTCTCATCATGGATGTTGGCCACATCCATGTTGATATTAGTTGTTTCCTCATAATAATGTTTTCATGTTCTTCATCATCGACGTTGGTTGCTTCCATAGTGTTAATGTCAGTTAAGGTCAGGATACATGAGTCTTGGTATACATACATGAGACCCATGTGACTACTTAATTATAGAGGCTACACCTATCCAAGAAACCTCAAATGGTAGAAAATAAAGATGATAGAGTAAGAGAACCCATTGATATTTACCCAAATAAGTTATTGAGAGACAATATTTGAATTCTATGATAATTCCCCACCACCATAATTCCATCTTCATCATGTCATCCCTTCAAAGGAAGTACACCATCCTAGGTACAGGTAAATATAGAAATTTCCTAATTTGAAGTAAAGACGGATGCATGTGCCTTAGAAAAGTGGCTCAATAAGTGAGAATGATATTTTTATATGGATATATTTAAGAAGATATTTCCTTTTCCATTTTCAAAATTGTTCATCATGTCAAGAATTGGTGGGACAACCATTGTAAAAAAGTTTTCATAGAATATACAAGTAGTCACATATATGAGGATACAATCCCTACCATAGTGGATATTTTGGACTCCTAAAGAGGAGTAACTACCTATGGGAAATTATAATGACAAATATACCAGGTGGACACAACTTTGCTAGGGTCAAGACTAGTCTATGTGAGGATATATAGATGCATCACATGCCCTATCCATAAAACTTGGCATTAATGACTTTGAGAGGCTTAAATTGCTAGAGTACGAGAATGATCTACATAGTTACATCTAGACTAAGATATAATTTCTAGACATCCAATCCTTGGGAAAAATCTACCCATGCAATTAATTGAAGACAAGTTCAAGCACAACAACAAGAAGGAAATTGTTTATAAACCCAATCCATAGCCAAAAAAAAATAAATGTGGTCACAATTTCCACCAAAAAAGGGTATGAAAAAGACATCGACCAAGGATAGAATCATTAGTTGAAAGATTCTTCACATAAGGCCCCTCCACATAAAAATACAAAGAAATAAATTAGCAAGAGGTGAAAAATTTATGGGACAAATGACACTCAAGAAGGGAGTGTTGAGCTAAAAAATCCCTGATAGATGGGATGTGAACCCCTATACCTACATTATATCCATTACCACTAAAATCTTAGGACCATGGAAATATTATCATGTTTTATGTCAACCCCAACACTGTAATTTCCACTTCATAGATGAAACCAAAAGATACTGAGGAATTGAAAGAGGGGTATCCCCTCTTCCACTCACATATGTGGATGAAGAGGAAAACCTTACACTCAATCATTGATCATGGTACACCCAAAATAATTTTATTTTTGTACAGGACATGAAAGGGTTAACGTTTCTAATGATGTCTCACTCTCAACAATAAACTATCAATTAGATAAATCAGAGAAGGGACCTACATGTCAGTTAGTAATTACATCTACCATATAGTATTGATCCCTTAAAAGATGATGTACTTTGAAATGTTGTACCCTTCCAATTTTTAATTTTCACCTTGGGCATCTGTATGTGTGGAAGAGACATATGGTGTACCAATATAACAACATTATCAAAACTTTGGGAGGCCAATCCTTCCAGATACATATTTTTCATGCCTTCCATCATAGTCTCTTTAATCAATGCTAATCAATGTAATAAGTTAATTGAAAAAAAATAATTTAATTCTCATTATAGTTAGATCCCACAGAGAAAGAATGAATGTTGTGAGTACCTAGTCTAATATAAGTGTTCCATATAAGTAATATAGATAGATGTACCATATGTTTGTAGAGTACATGGACATGTTAACCTCTCCCATATAATTGTCATTGTATTTCCAAGTTAAGCATCAAATCAAATTCTCACTAGACACAACATTCCCTAGTATCCCTATACCAATTTTCAATTAATTTGGATAAATTTGAGATTAAATTATAGATCTAGGAATTTATTAAGAAAATCCACATCTAGTCTAGTTCTTCACCTTGTGGAAGCCTAATGTTATTAGTTCAAAACAAGTATGTGTCATGGTGACTCTCATTTAGTTGCAAATTCTTAAAGAATAAAATCATCTCATAAGTGAAAAATTCTTAAGAAAAATTGATCTAAAATCAATGTATCACCAAATGATAATCAAACCAACTAATGTATGGAAGAAATATTTAAATCCAAGGAAGGTTTGTTTGAAGTGTTATTTATTCCTTTTAACTATAATAAGGACTACCTAGTGTTCACAATGTTGGGTAGGTGTTATATTCTTGGCATGACCAACATTAGTTTTCGCGTTATGTCGAGTGCGTGGGAGCCCCCCCTATGTGGGGGTTCGAGGGAAGAACCCCCCAAAAAACAATTTGCGATTTTTGCACCTATTTTTAGTGGTTTTTTGGCACATGGTTTTTGCTGATGGATTTCTAATTCTGGTTTAGGAATTAGGGTTGTTGACTATTCTAGGTGAGCGGATTAGGGGTTTTGGATGCCACAAGGTCTTATATATATTGTATTGTAAACAATGGAGATATGATAAACACAATATTGGAGATGTGGATTAAACAGGTTGTTGGTTTTCCTGGGTTGGGTTTCTAGGGTAAAAATATATGTGTAATGTGTGTGTGTGTACCATTGTATCTTTTCTATTTTTATTAATAATTTGTTTGCAGTAATTAATTTTACAAGGTTAAAATCTACATTTGGTGTTAGATTTGTTATTGAATGATCCAAAAAGGATCCAGTGAAGGCTAAGAACAACTTAGAACGGTCGGAATGGCTTCAATAGATAGAGAAAGGGAAAAAATTCAAAGTTCCCAAAACTCAGTGAAAATGGCATGATCTCGAAGAGCACGTTGCAAGATTTTGATCAGCACAAACGACTCGTCAAACAGAGTTACAGATCAAAAGATATAAGTAGTCAAAGTTCAGGTCAAACTTGGTCAAAAAGTCAAAAGGTCAAGGTGACACATGGCACCACTGCAAGTTGACACATGACACGTCTGTACAACTGACGTGGCAGAGTGTTGAGTTGGCATGGGATGACATGGCAAGTTTGTACAATTCTAATGGCAGACACATGGGAGAATTGGCTTGTGACAAGTGTCAGTTTCATGGGTAAATGTTATGGTGCCACATGGCCCAGTTATGGGATGCCACGTGGCACCCCTCCAATGGATGGTATGTGTAAAACTATATGAATCCCCAATATTCGACCTCCTAACCTCCTTATCCCAAAGACCTTACAATTCTACGCTAACCAATACACCACTATATAGTTCTTGTTTATAAAATGACAATAATTTTATTTAAGTTTTAATAATGTTTCATATGGGATAGAAAATGGCTAAGCCTTCGGCCCAGGATTTTGTTCTATGCCCATCCATGTGACTATATCCACCCTCCATTTAAATAGACTAACCGCCAAACTATACGCCAGGATCTCCGCCATTTTGGTAGCAACATCTCCTCTATATTTAGTGCACGCCAATAATAAGTTGCAACTATATACCAAAAAGGGGAGGCCTGTCGGATTCTACCCCGAGACCTCCGCAAACTAAGTTCTTAATATAGCTTCTCTAACCACTCCTCCAACCGCTTCAATTATTACGTAACCACCACAATATTATATAAAAAGAGGCCTTCACCAGTGTTCGGGACAGAGAAGAGAGGAGGAAGAGCAAGTGGGCCCGTATGGATTTGGTCATGATTTTCGAGAATTGGCACATATTTAGAGAAAGTACAATCATTTATTACAGAGGCAGTGGCACGCTAACCAAGGTAGAGGTGTCTTTTGGGCCTGAAAGTGTCAGACTCGTATCGGGGCGTGTAGCATGGTATTTTTGGTATTTTTTCACAACAAGAGTTTTAAGTTTCCAATTGCAAAAACAAAGGTATATAAATATGTACAACTTTTCTACAAACTTGTAGCATGTAATATATCCTATAATATTGACCTATGTTTAACTTATGCTTATACTGAGAGTGGAGGGGGCGGAGGGTGGGGATGGATCAGTATAAGATAATTTTTAATTTAATTAAGAATTCATCCACCATTCATTAACTTTAAAACAGTAAATGCATGTAAACTCAAATCAAGGTACACAAATTTTAACTTGGAAATCCTTGTGGGAGAAACCCATAAAAACGTATCTTTATAAATTTCTATAGGCATCAACCTATTGTTTCAAAGTTTGTAGGCACCAACTTATTGGAGACACCAATCTCCTCAACCGATACAAATCTTGGTATGCACCAACCTACTCTTACAGATATTTGTAGACACCAATCTACTAGACACACCAATCCCCACAACTAAGCACCGACTTAGCAAGAGACACCAATCTCTTTGAGATCTTCGTAGAAACCAATTTACTAGAAACACCAATCCCCATCGCTAAGCACCAACTTAGCAATATATATCAATATCTTTTAGGTCTTTGTATACACCAATCTCCTTAGTTGAGCACCAACTAAGTAAGTCTTGTAAAGACACCAACCTAATATCTTCATACACAGAGTACTTCTGACTTTACCTGCGTGCTTCATACTTAATGTATTTCAAATCATCATCATAACCTTATCTTTCATTGATCAATGCCTCTCTTTTCTTCATACCCCAGACATAGATTCAAACCCTAATTAGATTTATCCTTCATTCCCTAGAAAACCTCATAGTATCATTCCCAGAATATAACTCCAGATTGCAGCATCACAACATCAAAAAAATGCACTTTGCAGTGTCATAGACCTTAATCATTCTAGCACATCCTTAAAACTCCAAGAAAACTCCTCTTGCACACCTTTAGACCCCAAAAGTACTGTCAAGGTCTTCTTGCACACCTTAAATCTCTTATGTGCACCTCAAACTTGATATTCTTTATTGGATTCTCTTCAAATGTGCACATCTATCCTATATTTATAGTGTTATTGTGCTCACTTTTAGGGTGGACTTGTAAATACTAGTTGATCCGACCTGAACTTTCTGGTTGGGTTGTCTAATAGAAAAATTCATATCTCCTTATTCCTAATAAGTTATATAGAGTTCCATATGCCAATGGAAAGATCTTGTAATAATATTTCCAACCATATAACCTATGCTCCCATTTTAGCTAGTTATTTAGATTAAAAATTCCTTCAAAGATAGGGTATCCAAACTGAGAAATAAAAATAAAAATAAAAAACAATATTTCCAACAATCTCCATCTTGAAATATTTATCTTGGACATCTTTAGTCTCTCCTTGTCTTTGACATCAATGAAAACAATATTTCAAACAACCCCCCCCTTTGTCATTTATGGAAACCCTTAGTCAATTCTGATACTCCCCCTATATGAAACTTTCCTTGTGCTTGCAATTCTTCCTTTGTCTACAAATTCTCTCCCTTTGACATCAATGGAAAAGGGTTTCTCCCCCTGAGATTGTGATTCTCTTTAATGATGAGATGAGAGGGATATCACTCCCATACAACATTTGTTTCATTTGACTTCATGGAGAATGTATACATTGCTCGAGGTTCTATTCACATTTTCCACTAATCTTACTAAACATGTTTTCCTTATCTCACATATTTTAGAATCAAATGTGAGGTTGCAACCTTGATAAAAAAATTTGACTGACACTTAGAATATTGTGTTTTAACCCTTCAACATACAATACATTGTGCTTTTTAGTCTTTCCTTTATCAATACTAATTGTACATTTTTCAACTATCCTTGTAGAAGCATTATCCCCAAAGGGAATGTTGCCTCATTTTTCTTCCTTTAGGATGAAAAATTTGTTCTAATCGCCTGTCATGTGTTTTGAAAATCCACTATAAATATACCATTGGCTTCATTTTTCTTGAGCATACATTGCAAGTCCACATTCTTCATTATTTGGTTCTTCTTTCTTCCTTTTCCACACCCTTGTGTATTTTTCTCTATTCTTGGTAAGAACATATTCATCTATGTTTTGTTTAGGCTACTTTATTATGCTACTTGTATAGTCATGTGCTATGTGTCCATAATTATTGCACTTATAACATTCAATATCATTATCAAGTAGAAGAGAAAATGAATTGTAGTTTCTGTTAGCAAACCCATGAGAACTTATGGTTTTGTTGCTCACATAAGCATCCTTTGAGGTCTTGTAAGGACCTCTATTTATGTTTCTCACATGTTCACTTCTTGTATAATCTCTATAATCTATTTCTTTATGACCAAACTTATTTCAAGAAACACAGTAGCCAAGGAAGAGATTTTGATACTAGGGTGTGAAAGGCCTTCTTGGTGGAACAAATATTTTGAACTCATTCTTGTTGTTCATCTGAGAAGAATCATGTTTCTTCTAAGAATAATTTCCTTTCTTGCTGTTTCTTTCATTGTTGATGGATTCTTTGAAAATGTTAGCATAACTATTAGGATTTTCTTCATTTTCCTTTTTTGATGGCTTTGCGAGCTTAATGTTTGCATCTCCCTCTGAGTTCTTTTGTTTTTCATTGTAGCCAAGACCTGTCTTGATGAATGTTGATCTTTGGAAAATGAGAATATTATCCAATATTTCAGTACTCTTTCCAAACTTGAAGCTTCTATTCAACTGATCAATTTTTTTCTCTAGTTCCTTTCTTAAGGAAAATATTTCATCTTGTAGCTTCTCACAATTTTATTCCTTTTCTTTCGACAGGCTTCTCACCACTTTTTCTATTATTTTTTCCTCTTCTATTTGAGTCTTCAGGATGATAATTGTCTTCTCTATTTCTTCAAATAATTACCCTTATTTTCACATTTCTACAATTTATCCTTTTTCTTTATATTATTTCACCTAATTCCGTCTATTTCTTCTAAGGCACTAACAAGTTCTACTTCAAGATTCACTTCCTCTGAATTTGGATTTTCTTTCTAATCATCTTCATTTTCTTCATGATCAAGTTTTTTTTCCATGGTTATGGAGAGAGATTATTCTTCATCATCACTATCTTCCCTTTCGTTGTATTTTCCAGGTCCTCCTTTTAGATTTCTCACAAATTGTGGTTCTTTTGTCTTTAATTCATAGCTATAACAATCATCGGATTTATCTTCATAAATGTTTTGTAGATTTTCTCAAATCTTTTTATGTGATGTATAGTTCATTACCTTGACAATATCATAATCTGATAAGCCACGCAAGATAGCATATATTGTTTTTTTCATTTTTTTCACTTGACTCCTTCCCAACTTCATCTGTATGACCTGTTGTGAATGATTCCTAGATACCAAACCCAAGGGTCATCAAATATGTCTCCATTATTATACTCCATGATGCATTGTTTGTTCCATCAAACAAATGAGCTCTTTTTGTAAGGTTACCTTCCTTATAATCCATATGTGCTCGAGATCTTCCTTCCAGTGGTTAAATTGTTTTGAAGGAACATTCTATTATACCAATTGTTTAACGTATGCTTATAATGAGAGGGGTTTGAATTAGTATAAGATAATTTTTACTTTAATTTAGAATTCATAAATCATTCATTAACTTCACAAAAATAAATGTGTTTAAACTCAAATCATGGTACACAAAGTTTAACTTGGAAACCCTTTCGGGAGAAAACCACAAAAAATGTGTCTTTATGAATGTTTATAGGCACTGACCTATTGGAGAAACCAATCTCCTTTGTTGATATAAATCTTGGTATGCATCAACATACTCTTACATATATTTGTAGAAACTAATCTACTGGACATAGCAATCCCCACCGTTAAGCACAAACTTAGCAAGAGACACCAATATCTTTCAGATCTTCATACAGACCAATATATTGGGGACACTAATCCCCAATGCTAAGAACCAAATTAGAAAGAGACACCAATACATTTAAGATAATTGTAGAAACCAATCTCCTCATTTGAGCACCAATTCAAAAAGACCTATATAGGAACCAACCTGAGATATTCATACATGGAGTACTTCTAACTTCATATGCATGTTTCATACTTCATGTATTTCATAGCATCATATCATAACTTTCATGCTGCAACCCATTTCTTTGCTTCATACTGTCAGGAAATGAGACACACTTCCACACTAAACCTAGCAGAAGAGAAGAATAATTTAATCAAGAAAGTAACTGACAAATCAATCACATAGTACATAGAGATTTTACACTGGATACCCAAACCGGGAAAACCAACATTCCTTGAGTGTTATTCTCTCTTATTTTATTATTCAATCTGAATAAAAGGTTAAATGTCTAACCTTGGTCCACACCTAAGACACAATCGGAATCATACCTTCTTGTGTAAGCAAGAACAACCCTATAGCTAATCTAACTTACATCTGCATGACCAACAACCTACATCTAAAGATTTCTATAAATATTGGCTATCTTATGATTCATTGATTAGCCTTTACAACCTTACAACACACGTATTTATAGGCTTTACATTAGGAAAACTCCTAAATAAATGGTGCCCAAAAATAGTTACAGATCCATGCAGATCATTTCCTATAAATCTCGTGAATCTTGGGATTTTGTTATAGTTGACTACCAAGTTGGATTACTAGTTGGCCTTCATTCAGTCTTCAGTCGGTCGCCACATTCCCTCCTATCGACCTCTTGTCATTTGACCTCTTCGACTTGATTTTGATGCCTTTTCCATGTCGATCTTCGTCGACCTTTGACTTCAAATTTACTCAGTCAACTTACCTCGACCTTCGACTTGTTGTCGATCCACCTTGACTTCGACCGTCAGTCTATCCACCTCAAATTTCACTGCAAATAATATAACAACCCAACATTATCCCACTTGTTGTCTTCTTTGTTGAAACCAGGAGACCTTTGAACTTTTTTTCACAGACCCTAGGAAGCAATTCCCATTACCTTTCTACACCAAGAGAACTTCACAACACTCATAGACATGGTCAATGAGTTTGTTATGTTTTCCAACGTGTCTACTTTATCCAACAACTCCTTGTTTCTTTCTACCATGTCTCTCACGAAATGGTATTGTAGATCAATATTCTTAGTCTTTGAATGATAAGAAGGGTTATTTTCCAGAAATATTTCTCTTTGACTGTCGCAACTTATATTCATAGCTCCTTGTTGAAACCTGATTCATAAACAAAACCTTTGCAACCAGACTGCTTCTTTGATTCCATGAGTGTTCGTCATGTATTTATCTTCTATTTTTGACAAGGATATGACTTCCTGTCACTTACACATCTATCTTACTGCTCCACTAAACATCTTGAAGACATATCCATTGGTCGACCTCTATCGATTCGGATCTCGAACCCAATCAACGTCGACAAATCCATGTACATTGAATTTACCACTGTCACCTCAAGGTTTTCCTTGGTATCATATAGCATAATCCTTCGTGCCACACAAATACTTGCATACTCTCTTGACAGTTGTCCAGTTCTCCTTTCCAGGTGTCGACATGTACCTTCTCAACACTCCCACTGCATGGAAAATGTCTAGTCGAGTGCACACCATCGCATACATTATAATACCAATGGAAATTGCATAGGGAACACATTCCATGTACTCTATTTCTTCTTGTGTGTTTGGACACTGTTCATCGGTTGGCCTTACTCCAACAGGAATTAGAACCTTCACTTGTTTGCAATCCTGCATGTTGAAACATTTCAAAACTGTTTCAATATACTTCATCTGATTCAATTAGAGATTTGTAGCAACTCGATCTCTCTTAATCCCCATTCCCATAATGAAGTTAGTTTCACCGAGATCCTTCATGTCGAACTTGGATGATAGATGCTTCTTCACCTCCTTTATTGTGTCCATGTTGTTTCCAATCAACAACATGTCATCGACATAAAAAACTACATATATCAAATGCCCACCTTCTTCCTTCAAATATATGCAGTGATCAACTTTGCTTCCCACAAATACCAAACTAAGGATGTATGTGTCGAATTTCTAGTACCACATCCTTGGTGATTTATTTAGACCATAAAGGGATATTTTTAGTTTACACACGAACTCTTTCTTTCCATTTACTGCAAATCCTTCAAGTTGTTTCATGTACATTTCCTCTTCCAGGGCCCCATGTAGGAACACTATCTTCACATCCATCTGTTCTATTTCGAGATAAAATGTTGTATCCAGATACATTAGTACTCTATTGTAAATTATTTTTTCAACAGGGGAAAAGCATCTCACCAAATTCAACCCCCTCTACTTGAGAATATCCTTTCACTACCAGTTGAGATTTGAATTTCTCAAATTGACCTGTTGCATTCATCTTCTTCTTGAATACCCATTTGCTATCGACGAGATTTATTCCACTAGGAAACTTGACTAAATCCCATGTCTCATTCTTATGCAAGGATTCCATCTCTTCAACCATGGCTTCCTTCTAGAGTTTACCCTCTGCCAAGTCCACTGCCTCACCAACCTACTTTGGCTCCTCATAGATGGAAGTTAACACGAATGTAGAATAAAATTCGGGTGACTATACCTTTCGACTAGATTTATTACTCTTTCTAACCTCCTTACCATAGGAGTATGTTATTCCACCTCTTCCTATGATTCAATTGACTCATCTGATTCATATTCTTTGTTCCTCGATTCAAACTACATCGTATCAATATTATTCTCAATTTGAACAATTTCCTCAGGCTTGGACTTACCTCTAACTTCTCTGAAGACCAAATTTCAACTGTACATTGTTCTCCTTGATGCATGATCCCAAAACTTATATCCTTCCATTCCTTCCTTATATCCAATGATAATACATTTGACTTCCTTTTTGTCCATCTTTCTCTTTTCCTTGGGAACATGCACAAATGCATCACAGCTAAATACTTTGGGATGTGATTTCTTCCTTAGGAAAATATCCATGTCTTCCTAGAAAAATCATCTATGAAGGAGACATAATAAAGGGATCCAACAAGTGAAGGGACTTTAATTGGGTCAAACACATTACTATGCACCAATTCTAGAATCCCATTTTCCCTTTCCGCTCCAGATGGAAACCTCACCCGACTTTGTTTTCCACATATGCAATGTTCACAAAAGTCGACTTCTAAACCACATTTATGAAAAACTTTGACCATACCTTTTTTGTGAATAGCTCGAAGTATTTCTTCTCCAATGTGTCCCATCCTCTTGTTCCATAGCATGGTCAGGTCGAATTTATCATGTCTTGTCAAGTCAGTTTGTACTGACTTAGCCTAAGTCGAGTTGAGTTTATTCGACATCGAGTCGACTTCAAGAGAAACGATGTTTTTGCATCCAATTGAGTTGACATTCCCTAATTGATTTTATAGGGTTCGAATTTGAACTCCTTTCATTAATACCATCGCACCTCTGACCATCTTGCACAAATCCTTCTGAAACAAATTGTGCACTCTAGCATCACTCATCTTGCTGACAAATATCAAGTTTCTTTCCAAATACGGAATGTGTAGCACACCTGGAAGGGTTCTTTCCTCCCATCCTGCAGTATCAGTTGAACTCTTTCATATCCGACAATTTTGGTTATTGAGTCGTACCACATGAACACATCACCTCCATCATATCATTCATACTCGCATAACCACTCTCTATGTGGTGTCATGTGATAGAATGCTTCTAATTTGATCAACCAAACATCTTGATCCAACTGTGTATTGGTCGACGCCTGGTACACATCACCTCACTTATCCAGGGTCATCTTTCCCTAAGTCGATTGCTTCTCATCGGATCTCCTATTGACTTCCATCACCCTCAACTTACAGTCCTTTTTGTAATGCCCAACTTTACCGCATTTCCATCATCTTCTTGTCAAATGAACCAAGGATTTATATCTACCCTTCGACTTAGCCTTTCTACTAGAGAGTTTTCTTTTATCTCTTTTAATCGTTCGACCTCTCATCACTAAATCATATTTGGTCGATCCTTCCATGTTCTTTCTTCTCATTTATTATGATAGTGGAGAAGCAACCATGTCTTCTAGCGCTAGTGTGGTTGTATTACTCCCTATGTCCATGACTAAGCTATCCCAAGATTCTAGAAAATAACATAATAGGATTATACACTTCTCCTCCTCAGTGATTTTAATATCCATAGATGATAACTGGATGAAAATGGTATTAAACACATTTAAATTCTCAGTGACTGAACTACCTGTTATAAATAATAGATGTGCTCGTTTAACCATAGACAATATAGAAATATTGTCACCCAACCATAAGCCGAAGCCACCCCGGAGCACCTTAACTTTCATAGAGAATGATTATGGAAGTAAATCAATAGCTAACCAAAGCTAATGCATCAAGAAAAGATAACCAATATTGATGATTAGCATAATTTATGACTTACATCTCTTATTGTACCTAAGGTTTATCTCTCAGATTCAATATTGGTAAATCAAGATCTAATAGACACTTCAAAGCTTAACAAAAATTTGATACCAATTTTCAGGAAATGAGACACCCTTCCACACTAAACCTAGCAGAAGAGAAGAAGAATTTAGTCAAGAACGTAAATGACAAAGCAATCACACAGTGCACAAAGATTTTACCCTATAAACTCAAATCGGGAAAACCAGGATTCCTTGAGCATTATGCTCTCTTGTTGTCTTATTCAATATGAGTAAAAGTTTACATGTCTAACCTTGTTCCACACCTAAGACAAAATCGACATCATACCTTCTTTATTACGCAAGAAAAACCTTGTAGCCAATCCGGCTTACATCTACATGGACAACAACCTACATCGAAATATTTCTTTAAATATTGGCTATCTTGTGATTCATTGATTAACATTTATAACCTTACAACATGCCTCTTTATAGGATTTACAGCGGGGAAAACCCTAAATAAATGGAATCCAAAAATAGTTACATATCCATGCAGATCATTAGATACAAATCCTGTGAATCTCAGGATTTTGTTACAGTTGACTACGAGTCGACATTCATTCGGTCTTCAGTTGGTCACCACATGCCTACCTGTCGACCTATTTGACTTTTTTTCTTACCATGTCGATCTTCCTCAACCTTAGAATTCAACTTTGCCTGATACTCGACCTTCGAATTGTTGTCGATCCACCTTGAATTTGACTACCAGTCGATCCACCTTGACTTTCACTACAAATAATATAACAACCCAACACATACCCCAAACACAGATTCAAACCCTAGTTATATTTATCCTTCATTTCCTAAAGAACCTCATAATATCCTTCCTAGAATATAACCCCATACTGCAACATCACAACCTCAAACAATGCACTTTGCAGTTTTGTAGACCTTAGTCCTTCTAGCGCACCCTTAAAACTCCAAGAAAACTCCTCTTGCAGACCTTTAGACCCCAAAAATACTCCCTAGCTCCTCTTGCGTAGCGGTAACAATTATTTTCTCAAACAAATATGGAGCTTGATCAATCTATTGTTAACTCTGAAATCCAACTATAATACCCGTCTCAGGGTTTCTCATACAATATGCAGAGAAAGAGAGCCTCGTGAGGGGAAGAGAAGCACACCAACATAGACTTGGAAGAAACACTAACACCTACATATGAAGAGCGCACACAACACTGACAACGATGAATGATGAGGGAATAAACAGAGGCATTTATACACATGGGAGATAGACTGGCAGAGGGAATAACCAAACATGTTTCTCTACAAGATGAGGGAATCACAGAGCTATACCTACTCTGGTACCACTATCAAAAAGGTATGGGGAGGGAATGAGTAACTCCACACTTGGATGGATTGCATTAACGTGAGACATTCATAAATACAATTTGATTTGATCTTTGATTTCATCTTCCAAGAGGTCTAAATGACTCTTCATATCACCTATGGCTTTTCATATTTCCCCTAAATAATATTTACAATGATATTTAAAAAATACCATAATCATGAGTATTATGTATCCAAAAAAGAAAAATAATTTGTTGGTTTTCTTATACATCTCCATGATACATATTTTATGAGCAGAACTAAATGAATACATATTATTAAAATATTCTTAACACAAAATAACAGAGATATAGTAAAACTGGTTTTCCATTCAATAAGGAAATAAGCTGAAACTGTAAAATGTGGCGGAAAACAAGCTTGTTGGAATGGTGGCTACTTATATTTGAGAAGAGATGTGATGATTGCGCTCATTCGCAAGAAGATGGTTGCAATGAAGCTCTAAAGCCCTTTTAAAATAAACAGGAATGTCAAATACCCTAGACATCCAAAAACCTAACCCTAGGAGATGAAGTGCCAAAAGTCATGTGGGCTTTGTTTGGGTAAGTTAGTACATCAACTTCCCGGGGTCATAACTTTTGCATACGATATTCATTTTAGGTGCACGATAACCCGTTGGAAAGTTCTAACAAAGAAGAAATTTTTTTGACTGGCCTAGGGTAGTGCCGTTGGAAGTCCCCCAGGCCCCAAATCCCCCAAAAATGTCGTTTAGGGCCTCAAAACGACCCCAGAAGTTTGGAACTTGAAAAACTTCCGAAAAACTGCCAAGGTGGAAAACTATTTTTTGAGCTAGTGGAATAGGTGGGTGGCCACCGATATCCATTTGGATCAATCCTCCCTCCTTAGGAAGCAATGGTCTCCATTGCGTTGAGTTCCCCCATTAGATGAAGAAATTTCTACTGAATTTGGCCCCGGGTGAGCCACTTGCCTTGGTGCAGGAGATGTCATGCTTTGATGACTCGATTAAGATGGATCCTTTGTTGTCGAGTGCCCTTGATCTGAATGTCCACAATATGATCACCTGATGCCTATTGCATGCAGTCACGGTTGAGATTTGTTGGTGTCAACTTCTCTGTTATCTCTGAGGTGTCCAATAATGGTGGGAAATATGGTCGAAGGAGAACCATGTTGAAGACTGGATGCAGACCAAGGAAGGGGGGAATGTTGAGCTCAAAATCATTGTCACCCACAACCTTGGTGATGGTGTATGACCCATAACGGAGTGCGTGAAGCTTCCGATGGGGCCCTATAAGACGTTCTTTCTGAAAATGCAACCAAAGTTTGTCGCCCACCTGAAACTTGTCTGGAACCCGATGTTGATCATGGCGTTGCTTGTACTTGGCATCAGAATTCTGTAGAATATCCTGAACCTGTTGGAGGATGTGCTGGATCCACTCAATGAATCGAGTGTCTTTGTTAGCTTCTAGTGGATCAGGGAATGAGTCAGCCGAAGTGGTCACCAGGGGTAGTGCAACATCCATGAGGCCCAATGGTTGGAATCCCAACCCCACCTGAAAGGGGTTGTGGAAAGTTGAGATATGCAGGGCTCGGTTGTAGCTATCCTAGACATAGGGAAGACTCTCATCCCATGTGAGGGGTTTTTTTGAATTATACATGCACAGGATATGTACGACCTTCTGATTGATGACCTCAGTTTGGCCATCTGTCTGGGGGTGGAAGGCAGTGGATTTGGTGAGCTTGGTATCCAACAGTGACCAGAGGCTCGACGAGAATGAGCCGAGGAACTGGCTGTCACGGTCTGAGATAATGGTTTGTGGGATTCCAAAATTTACCCATACTCATTCAAAGAAGAAATTGGTGGTGGCTTATACAATGATGTTCTTATTGCAGGCGGTTAGAATCACCATCTTGGAAAAGCGATCAACAACCACACAAAAACATTCATTTCCCCTATTGGTGGACGAGAGGCCTGACATGTATTCCATTGAGATGGATTCCCACGGCCTGTTGGGAGTAGTCAGAGGGGTGTACAAGCTTTGTTTCTTAGTGGTCGGTTTGGCAATAGCGCAAGCAGTGCAAAACCTTATATGCTTGCCAACATCCTATCGAAGTTTCATCCAGTAGAAATGTTTCTGCAGCACTGCCACTATCTTTTCGACGCCAAAGTGTCTTGCCACCCGATTGTAGTGAGCTTCCCAAATTAGCTTCGTGCACTCGCTTGATGGAATGCATAGATGGCCCAAATGACACAACAACCCATCCTGGAGATGGAAATTAGTGACCACTGAGTTAGCGCCCAATATTTGGTAGGTGGTGGAGATGTCAGGCTCTGTCTCATAGAGGTGGGGCCATCCAGAGGTCTCATGGCTGCAAGAAGCTAGCACCATTATGAGTGTCACGACTAGAGGTCGGCTGAGGTAGTCAACAACCCAGTTCGTACTTCTTGTTTTATACTTGATGTTGAGGTGGAACTGTTGTAAGCATGTTGACCACTTCTGATGTGGTCATTCTACAATTTTCCTTGGATCTGCATGAATTGTAGTGGTTTGTGATTAGTGTGGATGACTGTCTCCTTCCCAAGAATGTAATGTCTCCACTGGCGGCAGGCTTTCAGAATGGAGTACATTTATTTGTCATAAGTAGGGTACTTACGGACAACATCTGATAGTTTCTCACTATGATACGCCACGACATGGTAGTGTTGACTGAGAACGATACCCACAACATAGTCTAAAGCATCTGTCTCGATCTCAAAGGGATGTTGGAGGTCCAGTAATGAAAGTACCGGGGATGAGCACAAATTCTTCTTCAAATCATTGAAGGCTTGTTGTTGGGACATGCCCTACACAAATTTCTCCTTACCGCCACCCTTGGTGACTTGGCTTAGAGCCCATACGATATGAGAGAATCCTAGCATGAACCTGCAATAGTAATTGGCGAGGCCCAAGAAGCTATGAATTTCAGTGAGTCTGGTTGGGGCTGGCCTGTCACAGATGACCTAGATCTTGGCTAGATCCACATGCACACCATGTTGATCAACGATGTAGCCTAAGTAATGGACCTTTTCCATGCTGAAGGAGCATTTTTTCAAGTTTTCATATAGTTTGTGTTGCCGCAAAGTGTGCAAAACCTGTTGAATATGTTGCAAGTGTCCTTCCCAAGTCTTGTTGTAGCTGAGGATTTCATCCAGATACACCACTACAAAAGTATTGGTGAAAGTTCGTAGGATATCATCCATCATCCTCATAAAATTTGCTGGAGAATTTGTCAAACCAAAGGGCATGACCAACCATTCAAAAAGACCTTGTTTTGACTTGAAGGAAGTCTTGCATACATCTATCTATTCTATTGGGACCTGGTGGTAGCCAGACTTCAGATCAATCTTATTAAATTATTTGTCCCTCGTGAGATGATCAAGGAGGTCGTCGATTCGGGGAATTGGGTACCGGTTTCAGACTGTGATTTTATTCAGGGCCCGGTAATCAATGCAGAGTCACCAGGTCCCATCTTTCTTCTACACCTGCATGATTGGACTCCCACAAGGAAATGAGCTGGGACTGATGTGAACCTTGTGGAGTAGTTCTTGGATCTTCCTCTTGATTTCCTTTTTTTATAACAGAGAGTGGCGGTAGACTGGCCCATTGGATAGCAGTGCGCCTAGGGTCATATCGATGGGATGCTTGACCTGGCAGTGCAGAGGTACCCCGGTAGGAGAGGAGAAGATTTATGAGTATTCTTCCATGACCTTATCCACTTGGTTCTATTGTGTGGAGATATTGGTCGTGGAGGCCCTGGATGTGGCTGCGATATTTCACTCACTCTGAGAGAGAATCATGAAGAAGACAAATTTCCCAGTCTAAGAGATGACCTTCCTACATTGCTTGGAAGATATCAAGGAAATAACACTAGGAGGGACTGCCTCGTGTATCCTGTACAATTTCCTGTTCAAAGTAATAATAACACTACAAGTCCTAGACTCATATACAACATGAAGTTTCCATAAATAAGGTTGGCCCAAAATAACATTACAAACTTCGAGAGGAGCAACATCACACAATACTTCATCTTTGAAAGTCTTGATGTTGTACGATAGTCGACACTGTTGGCTGATGCGAAGATTTTTTTCTTAGTGGAGCCATCCAATGGTGTAGGGTTGTGGGTGTCGTGTTGTCGGCAGAGCCAATCACTTGACAACCTCTGTTGATATGAGTTTCTTCTAGCTACCACTATCAACGATGAAGTGCAGAGGGGTGACTTTTACCCACATCTGTGAATGGAAGAGGCGTTCTCCTTCTTCTGTCTCATCTAGTTCACCAAAATAGAGCTTGGTGGTAGAAACGGTGGCACTGGGTTCCACGTAAATGATTCGTATTCCCCTTTCTGGTTCTGACTTAGAGTCATAAACTGCATCTGATTCAGAGGCTTTCACTTCGGCCACCAGCGACTGCTTTGAGTGGCAGTCAGTAGTGTTATGCCAAGGTCTCTTATGAAAGTCGCACCACTTCCCGTTAACTTTCTTTGTCTTTCCGGTGTCCTTCTTTGCTTGCAGCTTAGACTGGCTATCCTAATACTATCCATCTTTTCTCTGTCCTTTTTTCTGTGGGTTGGGGCCGCCCTTTCCTAGATTTTGTTGTGAGGGGTTACCAGACCCAAATTGTCACATCGTTTGTTTGATCTTCTGCTCGATTTGTATGGCATATCGGTAGGCCATGCCCAAGGATGAGATGTCCATAAATTCCATTCCATTCTGGATGTATCTATGCAGAGCACTACGATACTTGAGCACCAGATGTCGCTTTGAATCTTTAAAACCCAACTTGGTGCGCAATGTATGGAAGATATTTGTGAACTATGGCACGACTTGGTCTCTTTCTTGACGCGGTGTAGTCCATTTGGTATACAAGTCATCATAACTTCTGACAGGGTAGTATTGTTCCTTAATAACACCCCTTAAGGATTCCCAAGTGGCCGTGACTATAAATAATGAGGGTTCCTTTGTTTCCTTTTGCTCACAGAAAGTTTCCCACCAATCTTTGACATGGGGAATGACTTTTAGGAGTGCAAAAGTAATCTTTTCTCTATTTGAAAAGTTATGGAAAGAAAAATACCCTTCTAATAGATTCAACCACTTGTCTACAACATCTGTGTGTATCTGACCTTCAAATATAAGAATATCGAAGTTGATTTGTACCTTGAAGGGGGCGACGCCTCCGCTTGAGGAAGATGCATCGCCTGTTGGTAGTCGTCGAAGGATTTGCATGAAACTATCCATTATCTCGTTCCTTTGTTGTGTGTGTTAGAACTAGAAGTCACCTCCAAATTGCATTGGAGGTAAGCCCAGTACCCATCAGTTTTTATGTCACAATGAATAAATTTAAAAGGGGTCGAATGTGTGCAGACTCAAGATAATATCGTTCTAACTCACAAAACTGGACTGATATGCATAGGAAGATGAGGTCTTGATTCAAATTCAGTCAGTAAGTTGTAGTAAGGGTGAGTATGTGGAAGAACAGGTGAGGAGAATGTAGAGGTCTGCTATGGAAATCAGGTCTTCCAGCAACCTAAGGAGGAAAAGATTCAAATGTAATATCCTCTTGGATTCAAAACTTCAGACACAAAAATATGTCTAAACGACATAGTTACAACAACACGATGATCAAGCTTTCATCACAATGCTACTGTAACAGCTCGACTGGATCCTCCATGCCCAAGATACTCAGCATAAGAGGGAAATAGATAACATAGGAAACTTATTAAAACTGGTCAAGATACTGTTGTGATCAAGCCTTCATCACAACAACATAACTACCCTCGACTGGATCATCCATGCCCGAGTGTTTTAACACAACAATTATAGAGAAATGAAAAGGAAACTGACTTTCATTAAATAAGAAGTCTCAAATACAAATGCATAACCAAAAGAACCAGATCTTCATAAAAAAATTACAATACGGGAGCCTAGTTCAACCATTGACCATAACAAAATGGCCAAAATTCCTACATATATTCAGAACTATCGACACTGCAGTCAAAGATTTGAGTCGATGATCCTCCTGTCAAGATGAACATGCTTGCGATCTTCTGGTAGACTGTGCCTACAGTCTTTCTTCAGTCTACCTATGCATTTCTCTGTCAGATGTGATCTCTGTCAGTCTGGACTGACAACTTGCTCCCACGGTTGGTCCCTTTCTGGCCTTCCATTTATGGAAGGAGACGATGTCTCAACCACATTCCCCTGCTTTCATTAACTGTCTTTATTGGGATCGGGACGGGTGAAGTCAAACACGACACATGTCACTGTGATTGTTCTTTTGATGTTGATTGTGGTCACTTGTGATTTGTTGGACCTCTGCAGAGAGACTAGTAGGCGGATGTGGAGGAAGGCAGGGGGAGCTGGCGAGACAATTGAAGCAAACCAACATGGGACAATGAAGGAGCAGTAGCTGGGTGGATTGTGGAACGATGACTGGGAGTGTGTGGGCGTCACAACATGAGCATTGAGGTGTAAAGGTGTGGGGGTGATGTGGCGACGAGAGAGGATGCAGTGGCAGAGGGAAAGGTTGCGGTAGAATAGGAGAGTGGGGAAAACCATATAGGTGGAGGTGACATGGGAGACAGATGGTGAGAGGTGACAGGAAAAAGCGAAAAGGAAAATGTGACATGACGCAAGAGTGGGAG
>SNQJ01S0001381.1:56089-79969 GCA_010110895.2 Picea sitchensis
TGTAAAGTGTATTTCACTTCAAGTATAAAAGTGAATCACTATAAGTAGCTTTAATATTTTATTTTAGAGTTATTTATTTTGCATGCAACTTTTCTTTTATAAAGTAACTTCATTGTAAAAGTGATCCCCACTTCTCTTTATAATAGTGGGTCACTTCATAAAGAAACTTACACCACCATGCGGTCCTTTGGTTACCATTTATCCATTTTTTAAAAAGGGCATAACTCTCACATCCAAAGTCCGTTTTCAGTGCCGTTTTTCTTTTTTAAACCCCCAAAGTTTTCGAGATCTTTCCATCCAGATCATCGGTTTTAGTTTTTAAATCCATATTATCTATATATTTAATATGGCTTCTACAAGTAATCTCTTGCTTACCAACACCAACTACTTCCAATGGAAATCCCATATGGAGGATTTATTAAGAAGTAAAGTCTTGTACTGGATTACCTTGGGAAAGGAAACAACACCCACTGATGCTAATAAGAAAGTCAAATGGGATAATAGGAATGGAAAAGCATGTGGATTAATCAGAATGTCCATCTCTTCTAATTTAAGGTTCCACCTTCAATCAATTGATCAACCCAAAGAAACTTGGGACAAGATTGAATATGTGTTTCGTAAACACAATATTATTCAAGCACAACAATTAGAAAATCAAGTACTGACTTTAAGTCCAAATGATTTTTCTTGCATTGAAGACTATCTATCTAATTTTAAAACACTCAGAACTTTATGTGAAGAATGTAAGATAAAGATAGAAGAAGATCAGTTCATTTATCTTATTGTTTCTA
This sequence comes from Picea sitchensis, assembly GCA_010110895.2. Classification (NCBI taxonomy): domain Eukaryota; kingdom Viridiplantae; phylum Streptophyta; class Pinopsida; order Pinales; family Pinaceae; genus Picea; species Picea sitchensis. Next base: position 56,881 of record SNQJ01S0001381.1, read on the forward strand.
AGCTAGGTAGTGCATATTATGTGTTTGTATCTACCTTTTATGCCATGCAAGAGGCTTTAGGGGAATCTTATAAAAAACCCATTCTTGAGAACTTTTGTGATGCTTTGATTAGAGAGCAAGATAAGCTTGTACAACTTGGAGTGATTAACACTTCAGGTACCTCCAACAAAGCCTTAGTCGTCCATTATAAAGATAAACCCAAGAATCCCAAGAATGAACATCCTCGCCACAACAATAAGCAATATAAGGTTCCTAAACCCACTCAGACAGCTTCCACTCCTAATGGTGACAAAGGAGCAAAATATAAAAGTAAGAAGACTGACATACATTGCAAATTTTGTGATAAATATGGTCATGATGAGTCCAAATGTTTCAAGAAGATGGTAGCTTTCGAAACAACGATGAAGAAGAACAACATCAATATTGATTTTACTTCTTCTTCTTTTCATGGACATGCACTTTCTTCTTCTGGTTTCTCCTTCAATACAACTTCTACTTCTTCTTATGATGAGTGGCTTATTGATTCTGGAGCATCTTATCATATGGCTAAGGATAGAGACATATTTTCTTCTCTAAATGAATGTAACACCAAGAAAATATTTGTTGGTGATGATAGATCTCTTAGTGTTGAAGGATCTGGAACAATTCAAGTAGAAAACAATCATTTCAATGATGTATTATGTGTTCCAAGTCTTTCTTGTAACCTTTTATAAATATATCAAATCACTCATTCAGGTGAAGGTAAAACTGTAGATTTTTCACCTCACCAAATTGTAATGAAGGATCTAAAAGATCCTAAGCATGTTATTGCAACTAGAATTGTTGATGATATTACCAGGTTGTACAAGTTTGGCAACTTTGGGTCATCATATTTTTCATCAGTTTTTGTTGCTCATAGCGATGACTTGAACAAACTTTGGAATGAGCAGTTTGATCATCTAAACTATCGCTCATTGCAACAACTATGTAATCAAAAGATGGTGACTAGTCTTCCTCTTGTTTCATGCAGACATGGTGTTTGTGTCGGTTGTGTTCCTGGCAAACATCATTGGGACAGTTTCTGCCAATTTTTTGCACTATTTCCTTGGCCTCCAAGTTTTGCAAACCAATGAAGGAATTTTTCTTTTACAGTCTAAGTATGCTTGTGACCTTCTTCGTCTCTTTCACATGGATGATTGTAAACCATCCCTTTTTCCCTTCCAGTCTGGAGTGAATCTTACTGCCACTTGTACTTCTCCCAAAGTTGATGCCACCCTATACTCTCAGTTAGTTGGTATCCTCTTATACTTGACTCATACTCGTCCTGATCTTTCCTTGGATATTGGTCTTGTTGCCCGATATATGCAAAAAACCCATGAAAGTCATTGGAAAGCAGCTAAAAGTATACTTCTCTATGTTCATTGTACAGTTCAGTTCAGGATACATTACAGTTCAGGGGGGACTCCTTTATTGGTTGGTTTCAGTGATTCAGATTGGGCTGGCGACCCTGATGATCGAAAGTCTATTGCAGGTTATGTTTTCAACCTTGGTTCAGGACCTGTCACTTGGGTTTGTAAGAAACAACATGCTATTGCACTTTCTTCAGCAGAAGCAGAGTATCGAGCAATGGTAAATTCAAGTCAGGAAGCCTTGTGGCTTCGACAGATCCTTTCATAGTTTGGATTCCAGCAGCAAAATCAGACTAGTCTTTGGTGCGACAATCAGGGTGCCATCAATATTTCCAAAGACCCAGTTCAACATCAACACAACAAGCACATTGAGCTACACATGCACTTCATCAGAAAGATCATTCATGATCAAGTTATTGAAGTGTTCTTTTAAGTTGCAGACATTTTCACAAAGTCTCTTACAGAAGCGAAGTTTTCCAAACTTCAATCTATGCTAGGAGTTCATGAAGTTTTCATTAAGGGGGGATAGGCTCTAATGCCTCCTTCTTTCTCCTATTGTGTCACTATTCTAAATCCTTCAATCATATCCCAAGTTGTTCTTAAGGGGGGATGTTAGGATATTTAGACACTTAGGAGTTAGTTAAGATCTACTTGGTCTAATGTGTCATTAGGTAAAAGTGTGTTTCTTAGTGTCTTTCTTTAGTATGCATTAGTATGCATTTGTAGTTAGGAAATCCAACGGTCCCGATATGTTCCCTACATAGAGTGATCTGACGGTTTATATTCTCCTTGATCTTAACGACCATTGATATGTGTCTTAACACCCGATTGGTCCATGATCTATATTTAAAGAACATGGAGGGTCATTTATCAATGATTTATAGTGAGAAACTCTCTTGTAAAATTTCTCTGTAATATATTTCTTTTCCATTAATAAACTGCTCCAAGTGGTCGTGTTGGTTGGGACCGTGGATGTTTCCCTGTAGGGGTTTTACCACATGAAAACATCGGTGTGCTGATCTTTGATCTGGTTATGTGAGTGGTTACTGAAGGTGTTTGTCCTCTGTTGGAATACATGCGTTGTTGAACAATGTACACTTCCTCCACTCCTTTCTATAAGGAATCAGTTTATTTTAGTTTAGAAATATCTCTCCAATACTATCATGTGCTATTGCACAATCACACCACTCATTGGAAATGAACATCCTCTTCACCTCAAATTTGCACTGGAGGCATTAAAGAGAAATAAAGCTCATGGCATAACATGTGATTGTAGGCGGCAATAATTCCTTATTCCTTGCAAATCTTCTCATTAGGCTAAGAACAAATACATGTCCGTACAATTATTTGGTTATGCTCTTAGCTTAATCAATGACCTCCTTGATGAAGGAGATTTTCCCACCTCCTGAAGCATGAAATTGATGTAATGGGTAACACATGGATTCTGGAGCAATGTGGGGTGCTTCTCCATTAGCAACATTCAAATGACCACACAATTAACTATGTTTTCTATTACTAGTTGCCAAAATCTTGCACACCTACCTCTTGGAGGTACTCATCCATCAATTCACACGTGAATGCAACACCTTTAACATGAGTCGGTGCATAAATTGATTTAATAAAATTGTAACCCTCATACAATACACCAACAAATTAAGGAAGGTATTTCCCTTCCCAGTTGTCTAACCATCATAAATCAATGTGCATCCAATGGCCTCCCAATACTTCCTTACGTCCTCCAATCTAGTAATGATATCAAACATTTCCTTTTGAAGGATTGGCCCTTGCAAGTCTCCATAGCTAAGGGATCTATACCATGGGCCAACAACAACATCAACATCAAATGTTAACTAGAAGAATGGATAGGTCCTAGCCATGGAAAAAGGTATGTTGCTCCAAAAAGGACACCTCCCCACAACTTTGTATGCTTCTTCCTTCTTCTTTGTGAGATTAGATGGAATGTTGTGCTCTGTGATTATTCTTGAACCAAACCAAGGTGAGGTCCTCATGGAAGGTGAATACATGGTTTCCTCTCATTTCCCCAATCCCAAATATCCGAGTGGTTCTTAAGGATATAACTACTACATCAATGACAATTTCAAGTTTGAAAGTCCTTAGATCTTCCTTCTTATCCTTTTCATAAATAACTTGATGGACAATTGACATAATTTATGGGGTTGAACTTGTACAAATCACAACCTCATGCCCTGGGATTCTAGCATGGTGATATTGCAAGTGGATAACCCCTCCTATCATGGACTATCCATACAAATTACAATTCAATTTATGTTGGTTTATCCCAAGCTTTGGGTTCAACAAACTACCAAAATGGGTCCAAGACTTTTAACATGTTGGCAAGGGAAAATTCAACTTTAAATTTCAATCTTATGAAAAAAGAAGAAATGAAGATAAAATAATGTTGGTAAAAAAATTCAGACCTCTAAATTATTATGTGACCCATGAAAAATGACAATAAAAAGTAAATAATATGTGCTTTTCAAACACTTGCATAAATCTAGAAAAAATCTAATAAAAGGGTGAAATTTACTAAATCCCCAATAATAGAAAAATCATAAATAGAAATCAATCCCCACTCTAAGAAAAAACTTTGATATTGATGAAAATAACTGTTTGGCCAAGGTAAGACCAATGGATGAACATTATAATCTCCTTTTCTTTCAATCTTCAATTATAGAAAAGACAAATAACCCCAAAATTTTGATTTTGGTCCTTTATAAACACTTTTTTTTTTTTTCTTCATGAGATGGTGTTTTTTTTTACCAATAACTACATGATTTTTGGGAAAAATAATGATTTTCCATATTTTTATACATTGCTATTTTTGCAAAATGAAAAAATATTTTTGAATATTTAAATTTTAAAAATATAAATAAAACACACAAAAAATTTAAAACATTACATAACATTCAAATTTTTTATGAAACTAATACCAATAACTTATAATAATCATCATCATTGATGACTCAATGACTAACTACGAAAGCATTGCAATATTCCCTAACATCACAAAGAGGAAAGTAACCACAACCAGTTTAAAAACCATTGAATTTTTATTGTACTCCTTAGAATATAGATCTCAAAATTATTTCTTTAATTTGTGTAAGATTATATCACAAAGAGGAAGGTAACCACAACCAACTTAAAACCCATTGAATTTTTAGTGTATTCTTTATAATATAAATCTCAAAATTATTTCTTTAATTTGTGTAAGATATTTTTTTGAATTTAAATCAAATACATCACAAAGAGAAAAGTAACCACAAACAGCTTAAAAAACATTGAATTTTTAGTGTACTCCTTAGAATATAGATCCCAAAATTATTTATTTAATTTGTGTAAGATTACATCACAAAGAGGAAAGTAACCACAACCAGCTTAAAAACCATTGAATTTTTAGTGTACTCCTTAGAATATAGATCCCAAAATTATTTCTTTAATTTGTGTAAGATATTTTCTTGATGTAAATTGATTATTCTCTTTCTAGAAACACTTTTTATATAAATTTCTCATTAATGCTTTATATAAATGGCTACATAAATCCACAAGGAATTTTAATTTTATGTTGTTTAAATCACATTTTTGAATGTAGAAATAGATTTAGGGTGCTGAAAAACCTTTGGGGCACTTGAATTATACAGAATTAACCACTCAAATCTGCAGATCCAACACTTTCTCCCTATATTTAGGACAAATGTCCCCGAAAAATATGCCCAGAAAAGGAAAAAAACTAGAACCTATAGCCACTTAGACAACCATCTTACTGGAAATGGATTCAGCTTGCTGAAAAACTCCTGGAGCACTTGGATTATAAAAAAATAATCACTCAAATCTGCAAATAAAATATCCCCTAAAAATATACCAAAAAAAGGCAAAAAAATAGAACATATAACCTACTGCTATATAAATTTCTCATTAATAATTAATTGTAATGTTATAAAACTAATGAAAAAGTCAGTTTCAATTGCAGCAATTAATTGTGTAATTAATTCTGTGGATACAAATGGAAAAAAAACTTTGTGGTTGTTCTCTATTCTTCACACAAATTGCATCAATTTCAATATACCTAAGGACCATACGTTAAAGAAGGAATTGAAGATTCCTAAATAAACTAAGAACTTTTGCAAAATAATTTTTAATAAAAAAATGATGATTGTTAAATTTTGTTATTGTAAAGGGTTTTGTTTGCATGGAAATATAAGACATTTAAAAAAATCCAATTAAAAAAAATGATGTGACTTAGATCACATATAAGTTTCAAATAATTTTAACATTTTAAATACTTTTGAATAATGATTAACAAGCAAACAAATTAAAAAAATAGAAAAATGATAATTATAAAATTAAAAAAAAATCAAAATAATATTCATGTCTCTACAAGTTTTAGCTTATCAATAACAAAATCATAATTATCAAAGTTACTTTGATAAATACAATGAATAGTCTCTACTTTATTATCTCTATATGGATTGCTCAGCATACCATTAAGAAAGTGGACACACATAATAATACTTATATTATATTGAGTGTATTTAAGTATTATTTATATTAAACAAAATTATTTATAAAAATTCAGATATTTTTGAAAGAGTATATATATAAAGAATAAGAAATACATCGATCTACTTACTCTTGTGTTTTAAAAAAGTTCAAAGATATTTAAAAGAGTGTATTTTTAATTTTTTTAACAAGAAATGCATTTATTTGGTGCTTTTAGTGTGGAGTTCAATATGAGGTGATATTTGGCACATTAGAGGGTAATTGATAATATCTGCTTGGTATAGCTTAAAGTTCATTTTCCTTGTTGACAGCTTAATTCATCCAATGTTCAATATCTCAAATTCTTCTTGATTTTAATTACTATTAAAGGGTAATTGATAATATCTGCTTGGTATAGTTTAAAGTTCATCTTCCTTGTTGACCGCCTGATTCATGAAGATTTCAAATTCTTCTTGATTTTAATTGCTATTACTAGTTAGGATTTTTCCATAACAGTGTGTAGAATTGTTGTTTTTTGATTACTTGTTTATTTATATAATGAATATTGTTCCTCCTAAATAGGGTGCTTACTAACACCTAGTTCTATCAGGGTTATCAAGTTACATGTGTGTGGAGGTGTGCTAACTGTATCCATAAGGATATCAAGTTATATGTGTGTGGAGGTGTGTTAACTGTATCTACATTTAATATATATATATATATATATATAAGAATAAGAAATACATCGATCTAGTTATTTTTGTAAAACACAAAAGTTTAAAAATATTTGAAAAATGCATCGATATGAAGTTTAGTATGAGGTGATATTTGGCACATTAGTGGGTAATTGCTAATATCTGCTTGATATAGCTTAAAGTTCATCCTCCTTCACATCCATCCAATGTTCCAGATCTCAAACCCTTCTTATTTTTTTTAATTACTAGTTAGGATGTTTCCATCCACTCTGTAGAATTGTTGTCTTTTGATTGTTTGTTTATTTATACAATGAATATTGCTCCTCCTAAATAGGGTGCTTACTAACACAGGGTGCTTACTAACACCTAGTTCTACCAGGGTTATCAAGTTATATGTGTGTGGAGGTGTGCTAACTGTATCCACATCTACTGTATATAACAGGTGGATGGGAAGAACAAGAATCCCTCGTGGGGAGCTATTGGTTACTGTGGACCAGATCCAGAGGTTTCTAAAAACATGAAAGATCCTGATGGTCCTCTACATGATAAGGTAATTGATCTAGATCTTGCAGGTGACAACATCGTCAATACACTGCGTAACGCTGGCTGTACTGTTATAGAAGGGAGTTCTGAGCTTGAACGTTTATGGAAGCGGAATATGAGAAATAAAAGTGATGGCAGAAAGAAGAAGGAAATCACAATAAAATGCGATGTAGTTGTAGTAGGATCAGGTCAGGATCCATACTTATCCTCTTAGTCTAGAAATTCTTAAAATGTCAAGTACAAATGTTAGGTTCAGGTCAGGATCCATACTTATCTTTTTAGTCTAAAATTTCTCTGGTTCAGGCACTGGAGGGGGAGTAGTTGCAGGGGTCCTTGCAAAGGCTGGCTACAAGGTTTTAGTTCTTGAAAAAGGAAAGTACTTTGCCAGGAATAAATTGTCCACACTGGAGGGTCCATCGTTGGATCAGATGTACGAGGGAGGAGGTCTTTTGGCTACGGATGACCTTGGGATTGTCCTCCTGGCGGGCTCAACAGTGGGTGGAGGGTCCTGTGTGAATTGGTCTGCTTCAATTCGCACGCCTGAACATGTCATAAGAGAGTGGAGTGATAAGCTGAAATTGACCCAATTTGCCACCAGGCAATACACAGAAGCCATGGATATCGTCTGCGGAAGAATGGGAGTGCAGGAGGAGATCTGCAGTGAGGGTTTCATGAACAAGGTTCTCAGAAAAGGTTGCCAGGAATTGGGTTATCCTGTCAATAACATACCTCGAAATGCTGGTTCTGATCACTTCTGTGGATGGTGTTGCTTTGGATGCAAAGATGGTAAGAAACAAGGCACAAACGAGACATGGCTAGTGGATGCAGTCTCTTCAAATGCTGTAATTCTTTCCGGATGCAAAGCCATAGGGGTAGTACAAGAAGAGAAAATGAATGATGGGAAAAGGAAGAAAAGAGCAGTGGGAGTTGTTTTCCAGGCAGGGAACGTGTCTCAGAATATATATGTGGAGTCTAAAGTAACTGTTGTTGCATGTGGGGCACTCTTCAGCCCTAGTTTGTTAAGGAAAAGTGGGCTTAAGAACCCTAATATTGGAAAAAATCTTCATCTTCATCCAGTTCAAGATGGCTTGGGGTTATTTTCCTGAATCAGAATGGCCACAGGGAAAGAGGTTATTTTCCTGAATCAGAATGGCCACAGGGAAAGAGCTACGAGGGAGGAATAATGACTTCAATGTCTCCTATTTTTGACCCCTCTGGTTATGGAACCATAATTCAAACGCCTTCACTGCATCCTGGCTTGTTTTCTGTTCTGATGCCGTGGATTTCTGCTTTAGATATGAAGGAGCGAATGTCGAGGTTTGCTAGAACTGCTCATATATTTGCCTTGGCTAGGGATAAGGGCTCAGGAACCGTGAGCCTCCCTGGGAAACTCACTTACAGTTTAGACACATATGACGAAAATAATCTGAAGAAAGGCATAGAGAAGGTGTTGAGAATAATCATTGCAGCTGGAGCAGAGGAAGTTGGTACCCACCATTGCTCTGGCGACCGTTTGAAGCCCAAGACATCCAGTCCCCATGAGGTTGAGAATTTTATAAAGCGTGCAAGCTCAAGGAGCCTGAGAGATTTATCAACTCCTTTGTGTTCTGCACATCAGATGGGTAGCTGTAGAATGGGTGTTGATAAAGGCCATTCGGTGGTTGATCCGAGAGGGGAGACATGGGAAGTGGAAGGATTGTTTGTAGCTGATGCTAGTGTCTTGCCTACTGCTCTTGGGGTCAATCCCATGGTCACTATTCAGTCTCTGGCTTATTGCATTGCCAATTTCGTTTTGGAAGCTCTCAAGAATAAAGAAGACAATTAGTTTACTATATTAAATTAATTGAAAGACAATTAGTTTACTATATTAAATTAATTGAGCTGTTAGATTAATTGATTAGTGCATCGCTATTGTATTAATTGATTTTGAAAGTTGCTTCAACTTTCAAAATCATAAATTTAATTACTAAATTGTAAATTAGTTTATCATATTGAAGTATTGACTTGGTTAGTGGACACCGCTATTAAGATTTTGCTTCACCTTGCAAAATCACAAATCCAATTACTAAATTGGATATGCATGAGACTTGTCTTGAAAAACCAATAAATTTTTCCTTTATGAAATAAAAATTGGATATGCATAAGACTTGTCTTGAAAAACCAATAAATTTTTTGGTTATGAAATAAAAAAATGTTTTAGAAATATATAATTAATTTTCAATTTTTATTGTATAATATATTGGAATAGGATAATTCTGAATCCTTATTATATGCTGGTTTTTGTGGTTAGTAAGCAATTAGTTAAGAGTTTGACAATACCCCAAGAACGAATTCACTTAGTTGTATGCAGAAAACACAAATATCCATATTACGTTATTTTTGGACAAGAAGGCAAGGAATGCAATTGAAGAAAATTTAGAAACTTCCCATTTTATGATGTGGGATAGACTCTATTCTCAAATAATCAAATGGTGAAGTTCAAAATTAGGTATGCATAATGATCTAAACATAAATAAGATTGAATGAACTATTTTAGATGACGATAAGCTTATATAGGAAAACTCACTAATGTGCAATGTACATACATTTAAGAATCATCATGAATAGACGCATCTTTCTCAGGTATGGATGCATCCTCTTCAATCCCAATCTCTCGCACTCTCTTCTCCACATTCTCTTCAAGCACACTCTCAGACACTCTCTTCTCCACATTTCCCTATAACACCTTTGAAATTTGTACATTTGAAAATTAAATTTAAATGATTGGCAAGGTCCGCGCCAACTCCCGGATGAAAGGGAAACCAACCATTAGTCAGTTAGTAAAAAAGGTAAGTAGTTGGTGAGGCCCTATGCTGGATAGGTGCCCTGTTAATAAAAACTATCCATGTTTTGCTAAAGACTAACTACCCCGATTAATGAATAACGTGGACCAACCCACATCTCCTCTGTTGCAGTGAAGAACAACTGAGGTGAGGCCTGCAACTGCCCCTGCCTTTCCCTAATAACTTGCAAGACCTTTTCTAATAGTAATCCCATGCCCATCCCGGTCCTGGTCTTGCTTTCCGGAAATAGTGGGCAAGACCGAGCAGTCAGACCTTGAAGAAGGGAAAGCATCACCACAAGAAGCATCAAGACACCTTCTCTATTATATATAAGATTGAACACACCAATACTATTATATACCCCAACTTTCAAATTAGCAAAATAACTTATATGGAGCTAGGCCATTTCTTTCAGTTCTACTATTAACTTAGTCGCTCAAGACTGCTTCCCGCTTCCTGTGCAATAACTAACATATCACTCATGGCTTCCATGTTTAGTAGTAGCGAGTGACAAGGGTAATACGCAAATCTCATAACGATTCTCCGGATGAATACAAAACATAGCAAGTCTAAGGTCGTAGTGCAAGCACCTTGAATTCGCTATTATTCCAAACCTTTTTATTTATTCAAAATATGGGGCTAGGCTTCAACATCAAAGCCAACATCTGAGGGAGCAGCAGTAAAGGAGATAGCACCACCTTATCCAGATTCTTTTTATATATAACCAGTTGAAGAGAAACCACCTCGCTCACTAGTACCCCTTCTTGTCCCATATTATCCTCAGGTTTCATCTGTAGATCTGGGTAAAGATCCAGGTAAATATACAAATTGAGTCGCATGTTAATATAATAGGACACTTTGCGTACTACACATGCTTCGTTTCTTTCTCCTCTGCGTATGGAATTGATGGCCTTGCAACTAGATGTGGAACGGATTCATCAACTGGTGAAAATGGAAAAAAATAAGAACATGGATTTGGACCCGAGCAAAGGAACACTTCCTATGATACCCTTGCTTCTGTAGGATAATCTGTTGGGGCTGGATCTTTCTCTGTGACCTCCGCCTCTATTGCTAGTCCATCAACTCTAACTAGGACTGGAGAATATAAAACCCTAACTACTGTATCTCTATCTCCAATAGGATATGGAACTGCATCTCAATCTATAAATGGGTTTGGATCCGAGCAAAGGGACGTTGGCTACCCTCCTTTGTAGCATTGTATATGAAGCTTGATTATGTTTCTCCCTTCAGAATCTTACCTGAGATACTGATTGCTATAGCCACAGGTAGGTGAGTCGACATGCGGGGATGAGATTGTAGTGAGTCGTTAGCTTAGTGTCCTCTGTTGTTCTGTGTCATCTGCTCATGTGCCTTATGTATGGTGGCTCTTGCTCCTGTGAGCTACTCTTACTGAACCTTCTGATTTACCTTTTTTGTTTCTACAGAACCTATGTTTGGGATTGTCGGTTTGTGGGTTCTTGAACCGATCCACTTTGTATTAATCATAAATGTCGAGTAGCAATTCCCCCATGTACATTAGAGGATATCAAATTGGTACCAGAACTTCTTCTGTACCTAGAGAGTTTGAATCTGGGTCTGAGTAAAAAAGGTAAAAGGGTGCTTCAACGAGTGCTTATTCAATTGGGTTTACCTATGCCTACTTATAATTAATAGAAGAATCTGCCACTGAATCTAGATCGGGATCTATTGGGAATGGATATGCAACTAGTGGTGTTGCTTCGTTAGATGGTAAACTTCCTCTCCTGCTACTAATGTTTTCTCCATGGATTTCCCACCATAGCTATTGGATCTCGATCAATTGGAGGATCTTAATCTGACCTTAAAAGGAAGGTCAGGCTTTGATTAATGATTACTTGAAACTATTATAATTTAATACAAAGCTGGGGTAGGAAATAATGCGAGGACGAGGGTGAGGGAACCGAACTGAACCGCTCACCCGACAGAAGAGAGGGCGAGGGGCTGTGCTTGGTTCTCATTATGTGTCTATCGTTAAGTGGTAATACGGTAGTCCATTTCATTACTGATTGGAACGTGTGAAAATGGTTCTATTTCAATTGGTGTTGAAACAACTGGATCAATCCAATCAACTGTTCCTAGTTATGGATCTCAATATAAAGCTGAAACTTAGACCTTGACCTTTTACTCTAACTACTATCGAAATAGCCTCTACTACCATCATACCGCATCGATATTTTCATGACAGCCATAGTTTAGTAGCGAGGAGTTTCATGTCAGTTCATTTATACGACGAATTTGGGTACATCCCGAAGTGAAAGCGTTCAGTCCCCCAACTATGTATCGTCGATTGAGCCTATTGGTCATCCCTACCATTGACCAATGAACTAGCTACCACCTTGGTTTTTGGGCTGCTACTAACTATCGAATCGAAAAGGGTGCTAGGCGACCTGCTGCTAATGATGATGGGTTACCTGGAACTTTCACTCAATCTGTCGTCGGGTAAATAAGGACAATGATCTATAGAACTGGAATTGAGCGAAGGGATGTGGAGCGAGGTGATGGTTCAAAGGTATTTTATGGATCTAGATGAAGTCCTTAACGATTATGAATAGGAGAGGATGCCTTTGCCTTAGGTGTCTCCCCCATTGCTCCTGCCTCTGTTTCCTTTGTCTCTGCTGCTACCATTGCCTCTATGGCCTATGCTACCTTCGCTTTGGTTATATCTATTGATTCTCTAGCTGTCTTTGCTTCTGCTAGGTCAATGAAGTCAACGGGTTTCGGGTAAACTACGAATGGGAATTGGTAAACGAGGTAAATGGGCTCTGGTTCTAGCTTTGGATATGTTGCGGCTGAAAGATTTGTATTTGGATTTGTCTCTGCTAATGGTGATTCTCGATTCTTACATCGGTAATCGAGATGGTGGTTTTTCTCTTTATGGCGCAGTGTTTACCTTTTATGGTTTGGTGTCTCGCTTCCTTCGGTCCCCATTAGGTTGAATCAGAGCGTAACACGTGTGATCATACGGAGTGAGCGTAGCTTACGTATTATTCATGATTGATTTTACCCCCGCTCTTCTTATATTTATAATGTGACTATGGTTCGACGTTATGTGTTCGATTAGATGACCGCTCTCTACGAAGAATACACTAACTGGTGCAGGAAAAGCTATTACCCTATTGTCACTGGGCCCAAGTACGACCAACAGGGTCACCCACGGTCACGAATCGTAAGGAGTATTAACAAGAATAGACAGAAAACACCTTGAAAACACGAACAAGAACAATAACTTAAATAGGATAGAGGCCACTTATTAATAGGAAACTAAACCCACTAACCATACATATTGTAGTGGTACCGATAACAAGAGGAAGAAAAAGAGAGGTAGGAATCAACCGCCTTGAGCGATATATAAGTAAGATGTGCATTATTTTCTAGCATATGTGTGTCTGGAATAGGCATGCCTTATATTATAAAGATGGAGAAACTCTCATCCTAGCATAAATAATACCATAGAGTTGGAAGACCATCACCCTTAAGCACATCACAAGTAGTTGTGTCTTGTCTCATCATGGGAAAGGCCCTTAAAATTATGTAGTCATTCATGATACTATATAAGAGTGACCCAAAACCCTAATAAGGAGCGGTACTGCAATGAGTAGATTCAACAGTATCTTCGCTAGAGACACCATCCATAGAAAAGGCATATTCAGAAGTAAAGCAAGCAACACTGGTTGATCGTGATCCAATGCCAGTTGTTTCACAGACTTATGCTAGCAGATAGAGCAAGTTTCAAAGATATTTTCTTAGTATCCCATTAGACTAAAATACAGAATTGCTGCACCAATTGATAGATATTTGATTTCTTTGATGCCCCAGTTGCATATTGCTGCACAAAGATATCTTTTGACTAATTAACTAGATTCCTAGTAGTCAGATATCTGGTTCAGGGAGAAGTGGTTGTTTCCCCGAAGAAACTAAATATATCGCTCAGGGTTGTGTCTCACTGATCGCTCTGCTAAATAAAGGTTGGCATAGCGAGACTTCCCTGAATGAAATGAAAGTAAAGGATGAACTTGAGAACAACATCTGGGAGAACAAATCATGCATACCCAATGGACAGAGGAACAACATACCTTAAACAAACATAGACTAGGGAAGCACAAGAAAGAAGGGAGTTCTTCACTAATGAATCTAGGGAGTGTGGATAATTACCAAACTGGAAGGGACGTTATGAGATTCTCTCCTGTGACTGGAGACTCTCTGACTTGTCGGTTATGCCTTTTATATTTAGAAGCCGCCCGCTGACCAGAAGCAAAGAAAGCACCACCAAGAGAAAGAGAGGCAAAGCTGTCATTAGGACCAACAACCTTGAGCGATATATAAGTAAGTTGGTGAACCGACCTGCAGCAAAGGCGGAAGCAAGTCATGGATCATGTATAAGTCATGTCCGTGGAGCTAAGTTGTGTGAGGATCAGAGGCATGAGGTTCAACGTCTTTGGGATCCATGGCATAGCTATAGGGATTCTCAGTGTTCGTAATGTGCCAATTGAGTATATATATCTATTTATAAAACGTATCTATCTATGATGGGTTATGGGTGGGAGTAAATAGGATAAGGTGTTTGTACGAACTGGGTTGGTGTGATTTTTGCATTAGCCCGTGCCTCGACCGATGATTCTTTGCTATGAAACTGTTACGGTAGACGACCAGTTCTTACTAATCTATTTGTTTATGTTCCATTAATCATTTAGTTCTTTAGTTTGGTTGCGGTTAACCCTTTATCCACCCTACCATTTCCAACTGCTCTGATGCCACCTTAATCTATATCTGTAAGTCAATCTACATCAATTTCTGTATTCATCACATTTTCAAAACATACATATTGAGTTCCAGAAATCACAACCAAGGTTGGTGTTGCTAAAGATATGACTTCGTGCGCATCACGTTATCCATTATGTATGATCCCCCTAATGCCACCTCGCGTGCTTCTATTTCATCATCGTTCAAGACTGTGGATGCTAACCGCCCGCCTGTCGGGGCGTATGGATTCTATGGTTAGCCGACAGGGTGCAGTTGATACGTAATATGAGGGTTTGGATAGTCTATGGTGTGATGCCGTAGATTACCTCTGTTCATCAATGTGGTTTCACGGGTTTAAGCTGGCCGACCGGAGCAATCTGAAAAAATATATGCTTGATCTGATTGGTTAGCTTATCCTTCGGTTAGCATAGATCCAGCCGGCGAGCAATACTTTCTTTGATAAATTGGAAGGAAATGGTTTGTAGACAAGAATCGAAAGCTATCTTTCTGAAAGCTTGCCTTGTTGCTCAGATGAGCCTCACTCATTATTTCTTCTCCAGCCAACGAATTAGGCATATCTCTGTACATATGCATTTATTCATCATACACTACACTCTTTGTCAATAAGTTCCCCAAGTGACCAAACTATAAATCTATTGTCATTGGCGCACCTGAACCTATTTTTGTTTTGTATCTTTTCCTTGCCCGAAGAAGAGATTCCGCCTAAAGCAGCTCATTATTCTACCTAGCTAGTTCCAAATATCATATGTATACTCTATAAATTGCTTGTTATCCTTTTGTTTGGCTAAGTTCGATGCCCGACCTGGCCTAACCTAAAGAGAATAATTTCCCTTCCCTTCCCAAGGAATTGGTTAGCCATCCCTCCCCTTCCCGTCTCTTTTCCTCCCATAAGGGAATAAGGGTTTGATCTGTCATATGGTAGTCTATCTAATGAGCCTTCCATTATAAACTATAGGAGGTCATGGATATGTGCCCAGTCCTTATTTAGATATAATTCGTTAATGTAGCCTACTGTGGAATGCTATATCTATATAAATATGTATTCTTGTCACATGCCTTACATTTTGATTGATCTTAACATTCGAAGAAATGGGCCTTTCCATATGTTCAGACAAAACTAGTACAGGCCTTTCCTTTCTTTATTTGGACCGAACCCTAATCCATATAAGAGAAAAGGCTAGTGGGAGACCCATTCCATTAGGGATGGGGATGTATCAGAGATATAGTGAATAGCTTGTAGCCCCATTTCATTCAATTGGTGCTCGTGGAGGTAGGCCCATAGCGATAGATTTGTTTTCCAAGTTGGTAGGTTCCTCTTTCACTAGTGAAATTGGGATGCATGCTTCGATTTATGCGTTGATGGATCTCGTCGATGACTGGCCCCCATACATAGTCTGGGTACCTCGATTGCTAGTCATTTCAATTCCCTTCAATTTTTGTGGGTGGGGACGCCCAAACCAAGTTAACCAGTCCAGTGAAAGGTGCTCGAACCAAGTGGAATTGAACCAAAGCAATCCAATGAGTTGTTCTCAATAAAAGGTAGAGAATAGTCTAGAAAGAAGGGTGTCTGCCCTTTCAGAACACCAGAATACAGAATGAGAGAATAGACTATGGGGGGATGCCTCTAGTTGTTCAGCATTGAAAGTTGTTAAAAAAGTCAATTATTATATTATTATAGTTGTATTATTTCTTGGAACAAATGCATCAAGGAGAATTCTTCCCTCTCTTCTCGATTGATTCAACAATGCTTGCCAGTGAAAAGCAATAAGAAAGGTAGGTCTAACCAAATTATGAAAGTATGGGTCAAGCCAAGAAGCACTACCAACCAATCCGAGAATGACAAGAGTTAGTAGTTGCATCCACTCCAAGGAAGGTAGATCGTTAGGAAGCGAGTAATTAACTCTTTCCTATGTCCATCCAAGAAAGAACCCTAAAGGATTGTTTGAAAGGGTCATTCCCTTAATTTGGAGATTCATATTAGTAACCGACACTGGGTGGTTGACATCGGTCACGGGGTTGCCTGTAGGGGGGTTCATTCCCATCAATTGGCCTAGGTGGAAGCCATTTTGAAATAGATATTTCTGAACAGGGCATACATTATGACCCCTGAACCAAGACCTTGACTTCATTTAATATGCAATAATCTATGTATGACCAAATGCTTTCTCCCCTTGTGATCTATTCCACTAAATAGATTGATTTGTCTGGATTAACTACTCGAGCATTCATTATTCATTAGTGCCCGTTCTGTGTGTGTGTCTTTATGAAATTGAAGTGAAGCATCCCATCAATGGAGAACCCCAAGAATGAGAGAATATCATGCATCAGACGACAAGGTGTGGGTCCATACATAGTACGGGGAAAGAGAAGGAGGGAATATTAGATAATCTACATAACATTTAACCTATTGAATTTCTTGCTTATTTGTAGAACCAATTGCTTCCAGGTGCTCCCAGACCTACCCCATAAGTCAATAGTAGAAGAGCTCATCAATTAAAATAAGTGGTTCCGGGTAAAAGAAATCAAAGAAGAGACCCTTCTCGTCAATCAAGAGTTATTGCACCCCAATAATTGGTGTTTCTCTCTTAACACTATAACCCCCATAGTTTTGGCCAGATCTTGACATCGGGAAGTTCCCCATCACTGGGAAGCACCTAGGGAATTCATTTCACTAATGATATTGATAGAGATTTCTATTTATAGGAGAAGAGCATTACTCTCTAAATAGTTGTTTCGAATAGATAGTATGGTCCTTCCTTATTTTCCTAGGGCTTGAAAACCATGAAGTAGGGAAGTCAACTCTCTCTACCTAGCCAATGATGATGGAAAATATCATGCCTGGGATCACCTGTCTTGTGTTGGTTTCCTGTCACTGGGGTTAGTTACAGAGTTTTAGTTCAAACATTACCAACTCGCTCAGCACCTGATTCAGATTCATCAGGCTCAACTTCAACTTCGTACTTAGTTAGTAGTTGTTCTACTTCAGTTTCTAATTAAGCCAAATATTTACATGAATGACACTTAAACTTTTGATGCTTTGCTTCATTGTCCGACTAGCCCTTGCTACTAATTTTGATTGAAACCACAGATCCCGATTCGTTTTACGGATCCTGATTCAGTTTATAAGTCTGTTTAGACATAAATATGTTTCTGATTTTGATCCAGTTGGTCGCTCGTGACAAGACACAACCAACAAGTTGCCTTGTTTGATTGGAACACTTCAACTCACCAAATAATTGATTGGATGCGGTCAAAGCAATTAATTAGGCTAGGTCCAGATAGAAAAAAAAGAGTTGTGGATCCTAAACCTTACCAGCGGTCAAGGAATAGATAGGTGGGAGAAATAATATAGCTCGTGAATGGTTCTATCCAATTAGATGGATAAGGCATATATTCCTTCCCTCCTCTATTACGTGTTTTCACCCCTATATACATATGAATTTGTTTTCTTATTCCTAATCTTTGGCTGGCTTGTTTTTCATAACTGGAAAGGCGAGAACCAATCGAAGGACACTATGGAAATGGCTAATTTTAGATGGGCTTCGATGATGGATGGGTGCCATTGTAAAACATCCACCTATGAATAGTGCTTGGAAAAAATGGTAGATAAAGATAGAGAGATATTTCTCTTTGTCCCTAGGGAGGAATGGTAGGATTTGTTTCATTTAGTAAAATAGTTGGTGGCCTAGACATATGATGAGAATGGGATTATCCGTTTAACACATTAAATTGTAGTTTTAAATTTTGAAACATGTAATACCTATGATGTGCCAACCTAAATAACATCAACCACACAAGAGGATGGCATTCCCATGGTCGGTTGAGTCATGGTCTTACTCACCATACCCTAAGCTTCGATAAATCATATCTTGTTTAAGACATTTTCCTTTTAAATTAATAATTTAAATGACATTGCAATTTTCATATATAACTAAATTTGTTTTCAACATGCAATGATACTTGTGAACTCCCACCCTCTTCAAACTCTCCCAATGAGAATTGAGACAAGCCTTCCCAAGTAGTGGGAGACAGAAAAGAGATCTGTGAAAAACACAATTAATAATTAAATAGGGTTCAATGTGTTCACATTAATACAAAAACATAAATTTCATGTATGTTGATTATTCAACAAGTTGTGAAGATTGAACAACTAAAGTGATCATATGTGGATATTAGGAAATACATACCTGATTCAACCGATCGAAATTTAAACTTGTTGAATCAAGTCCCCTATTTACTGGATATTTATTTAACATATGACCAAACTGCAATTAATGACGATAACAACTCAATTATTTCTAAAGATACAACGATATGTATGTAGATCTAAAACTACAAGAAAACTATCCTCAAATGCATGAAAAATTTACTAACTATAACACATACCAATCCGATGTTCGGTTCATCATTCTGAATTAACACCTTCCAGCCATTACGCAAAAATTTTCCATACTCCAGTATATCTTCTACTGACATAGAATCTATCTCCTCATCTGTTTTGTAAACAAAATTAGCTCGAGAATTGGTTTCAACTCAATATCGGTTCAAACCAACATCAACACCATAAAAACTTGATCCTAAATTTTCTTCGATTGTATTCCTAGCATCCTTGCCAACATCTGATGTAGCTCGCATCTCTGAATGTGAGGAAAATGCCCCTATTGGACGAGATACCAAAGGTCATGGAGGTCTCTGCCATATTGCATTTCGATATGCCCATTTCCGATCATATGTTCATCCTTTACCAGCCCCATAATAACTGGACGGTAGAATGTTATAATCAGGGTGCATGCCCATGGAAAACTCTGCATAAAAGAGTCTAGCAAAGTAATGTGAAACCTCATAATTCCACACCAACTTTCCATATGCTGCAAAAAATCTATTACAAAGATGTCCTGCTATGTTGGGGTGCTTAAAATATTGCACCTTCAACATCTTTCTCTTTGGCCCTCTTTGAAATTGAACATAGTTTGAAACTCTACTTTTTACTACTTCCCATTTATCGGGGCCCATTATCTCTGACTTTCGTCTCCTCATCAAATCAATAAAACTATCAGTTGTTGGCCCCAGCCTTTGATATGCATCCATAAAGTTCTGCAATGAATGAAAAACAATCTCCAAGCTTTGCTTACTCTCTTGAGAGAGATTCAAGCACCTCAAATCATTTTGCAGCCCGCTTTTAACACTTGAGCATCATTCGAGGGTCATTTCTTCAGTATACCATTCCCAAGGAAGCTGATCACCAACATCTGAGGGATAGGTGGATGTAGGCGTGTAATATTTTGTTTCTTGATAACGCTCCCTGAATCCACCTTCACCCTCTTCACCAACATTGGAATCTTCATGATAATGGGTAAAATTGTGAAGGTGGGTAACACTTTTGTGAGAATCGTGTCTCCAAAATTCCTAGTGACCTTTTTTCGGCCAAACTACTAATTGTTTCGGCCAAAAGACATGTCTTTCCAGCCAAACCTTTAGACGTCAAATCAAATGCTAGCAGAATGCTGAAGCAGAAATCTGCAGAGAATTAATTTTTGGAGCAGGTATACAACTTGTTGATTAAATTATTGCAGTAAAATTGAGAGAAATCTCATGGGTAATGTGAAGAATCGAGTTGGAAATAAAATTTAAGCAATGTCAATTTCTATTGGGGAAAATTTGGGCCTTTATATGGTCGATTTTTTGAGTTTACTAAGAGGCCATGGAACTGAGGACAAAATTGGGAGAAATAGGGCAAAAGCCCCAATTTCTGTAACAAAAATTATGGAAAAACCAGCTAAGCGCGGAAAAATAATCATGCACAGATACGCGCACTAAAATTTGATGTTGCATAGTGCAAAGATTGTGATGCACGGAAAAATAATGGTGCATGGGTGTGCGCACTAAAATCTAGCATTGCACGGTGAAGAGTTGGTCATGCATGAAAAATAATGGTGTGCAGATGTGTAGACTCAAATTTGGTGCTACGTGGTGCAGATCTGGTGATGCGTGGAAAAATAATGGTGTGGAGGTGTGCACACTAAAAATTTCTTTTGGCACTACCTGGTGAAACATTGGTGGTGCAAGGATAATAGTGGTGCGCATGTGAGCACACTAAAATTTGGCATTGCATGGTGCAGAGCTTGTGGACCATGCGTAATATTGACACACAATGAATGGACATTAAGTATTGGCAGAGTGCATAGAATTTTTTTTGGTGCACCTGCAATGTTGGTATGCAGTGCATGTGCATTAAATATCCATGTCGCGTGAAAGTAGAATTGGTGGAACACGGGGAGTATTGGCATGCGGTATGAATGGACAAAACCTTGGTGTTGTGTGGTGCAGAGCTTGCAATGCACGTAGAATATGGGTGTGAGACACAAAACTTTTGTAGATATTGGTGCACGACACAAAAATTGTGGACAGTAGATATTGGCGTGCAACACAAAAGTTGTGTACAATAGATATTGGCATGTGACACATAAGTTGTGCGTATTATATATTGACACGACAGAAAATTGGTGCATGCTAGATATAGCTACGCAACGTATGTGATACATTTTGACGTTATGCATGTAGAAATTGTGCATGCTAAATATGGGTGTATATTTTTGAACTGGTACACGTGAAGTCGATTTAGTGGTTTACAACTATAGAAAACCAGTGATTTTCTGTGACATTTGATATTTTTGAAAGGTTATGTTTTTGCACGGAATTTTTGAGGCCCTAAACATTGTTTTTAGCGACTCAGATCTCAAATGAAAGAGCTTGGAAATAGCTTTTTAACGATGTATTCCATTTGTCAAAGAGAGTTAGGATGAGTGATTTAGAGCCTCCGCAATGGAGAGTAAATTTTAAGCCCCAATTAACTTCTAAAGGCCATAACTTCGTGCTACAGAATCATATTGAGGCACATGAGAATAATATGGAAATATATTGAACCATAGAACACATTCATGGAGCTAAATTAAAATTTTGGGCTTGTTAAAAATGTTTAAGAGGGCATAAAAGGCACTAGTAATATTCATGGCCAAAAATATTAATTGGAGTAAAACTTCAGTAGGATGTATCTAACAACTTGAAGCTCATATGGGGGTGTAAATTGACCAGCGTGTAAATAATATGTTTATGAAGAAATCCAATTGGGATCCTTCCAAAATTCCAATGGAGCAGGTACAAAAATGCATAATTACACTCCATATTTTCACCTAGTTGAAGTGTGAACAAAATGAATTAATGAGAAAGTTTCAAATGACCATAACTTTCTGCTCAAGACTCAGAATTCAGAAAGAGAGCAATAATTGAAAAGGTATTGGACATAAGAGTATAAATATCCACCCATAAAATTTATTTGGGTAGTTAATTTCATGATAAATCATAGGAAAGAGTTACGATGCATTATTGGAACAAAATTGTACATAATTTCATGAATTTATTAAATTGTTTAATCTAACAAATATTGTTTCCTGCACATTTTGTAGAGTAATTTTTTTTTAATTAGAATAGGATCAACATAGAGTTCAGAATCATGGAAGGAATGGAAGATGCACAAAGTGCTTACAACCATGAAGATGAGATTAGAGGGATGTATGTTAGTACGGGTAATGAATGTACAAATTCAACTGGCCATGGAGAAGGAAAGGAGGAAAACATGAACTTGGTAGAGACCATAAAAAATATGCAAAAGGATGTCCATAGTTATAATGATGATAATTGTTGATTAAGGTTGGTTGTCATTTATGTCAACCCTTGAAGAAAGTCCCATAGCACAAAGGTTTGGGTAATGGACCCAAGTTTTTTTTTATGTAAAGATGACTCATTATTGTCTTGTCATGGTTGATAATAAGTACAAATGGATGAACTCAAAATTGGTCCCCTTATGGTGAAATCCCTCATGGGAAGATGCTTTGTGGATTGAGTTATCCTATAAGTATGGTTAGAGAACCCATGCTTATTTGTGGAATAATGAGATGAAGGTCAGTGAATTTGTCAGGGAAACTATCCCATATGGATAGTTCTTGTCATTCCATTTCTAGTGGTATGTGGAACGTCACATAAATCCTCACGGTTAAGAGAGTTACGACCATGAGAAGTTGGAGAACCCAGGTTTGGGTAATGGACCCAAGTTTGTTTGATGGATAATGGTATGAGTTTTGATATATTTGAAAGTAATACTATTCTATATGAATAGTACATATCATTCTATTTCTGGTGGTATTTGGAACTTCACATAACTCCTCACGGTTTGAGAGTTATGGCCTTACGAAGTTGGAGGACCCTCATATGTCATCTAGAAGCCCCAAAAGGTCAAAGTAGTCAAAGTGGTTTAAGAGATTTTAGAAGGTAAATAATAAAGTGAAGT
>SNQJ01S0001381.1:80019-109321 GCA_010110895.2 Picea sitchensis
CCCTCATATGTCATCTAGAAGCCCCAAAAGGTCAAAGTAGTCAAAGTGGTTTAAGAGATTTTAGAAGGTAAATAATAAAGTGAAGTGATGAGTGTACTATAATTCAAAGTGAATAAAAAATAAATTATTTCAATAATAAATTTAATGGAGAAATTAGAAGTGGGTTTTAACCCTAAAATAAGGAAAGTGGGCAAAGTGACCTAGAAGATGTTTTTAAGGAAGCTACTTGGAGAGTATAAATAAGAGGCAAGGATCTCTCATTTTGATTCACACTTGAGAATATTGAATATCTATAGGTGTATGAGGTAACCAAAGGATATCTAAGCCGAATTTCAGAGTGAAGATGAAGACCAAAATTCAAGGGAGGATAAATTCTTTTGATGATGCTTTCTAAGGTATGTTATTTATAGGTCATCTCACCATTTTCGAAATAACTTTTTTTATAGAATGATTCAGACCATGCAATTTGTATGTCATTGAGGAAACATATGTGGTAAAAAATTCATCTTGTGGGTTGTAAATTTGGAGTTACACTCCATGGAAAATAGGGTTTGTGGCTAGTCCTTAAACTAGTCTAAAACAAGTGTTTCGGCTAAAAACGTCATAACTTATTCATAACAGATCCAAATTCTGTACGACCAAATGTGTTGGTTAGAGTACAGTCTTTATTATGTTTTGTAACATTTTTATATCAATTAAACAAATATTCCATGTGGGGAACGCTCTACAAGGTCGCTCTCTAGAATAAGACAGAATTCAACAAGGTATGTCATTTTTGCTATAACTCTTTTTCTGAGAGGTTCCAAGTAGTGACACCTGAATGAATTGCATAAAACACACTAAATAACATTGTGTATTATTTCCAAATCTTTATTCATTACATGTACATATTTATGATTATTTCAAGTTAGGATTGTTGACTAATACAAGACTAGTCATGTGAGACTAAAAAAAAGTTTGATGAAAATGCTAGTCTCTTGTTGTTAAAGTTAATGAAGGTTTGCAGGTATGTGATCATATACACCAGGTCTATTATATATTTACAAATCATATTTGGGTGATTAAATTGATGAGGGATTTTGGTTGAGGTACATGTTGTGTACATGGTTGAGACAAGTAGTTGATGAGTTGACACATACATGAGATGTATAGTTGATGATGTTGGTACACATTGATGAGTCATAGTTGATGAGTAGTTGACACATGATTGATACATACTTGGTACATGGTTGGATGCACTTGTTTATGGTACAGGTTGTTTGGTACAAGTTGGTGCATGGTTGATGCACTTGTTTATGGTACAGGTTGATTACAGGTTGAGGTACAGGTTGATGCATGGTTGATGCATGGTTCAGGTTATTGATACAGGTTGTTTGGTACAGGTTGATTGGTACAGGTTTACAGTAATATATCTCACAGTGATAGTGTGACAGTGGTTCCATCATTCTACTTATATGTTAGGGCGGTTGGACAGGGCAAGGACATGTGGTTGTAGCCACCTTCTAGTTGTAGCCAAAGAACATAGGGGGTTGTAGCCTCCTTCTGGTTGTAGCTAGAGAATAGGGGAGTTGGAGCTTCCCTCGGGTTGTAGCCTAATAAAAAAGGGGGTTGGATGCTTCTTGTAGTTGCAGTTGGAAAACAAAGGATGTTGGTGCTTCCAATGAATGTAATTCTTCAAGACATAAAAGAAAAATCATTCTTTGGTTTTCTCCTGCTTTGGGTTTCCACGTAAAACACTGGTGTATTGTGTATGTGTATGATTGTTCATTTGTTCATAGCTCATTATTGAATGATAATTCTACATTGATATAAAACTTGGATTATTTGGCTAAAACGGATTACAATTGCTCTATTGCTAATTCAACCCCCCTCCCCCCTCCCCCCCCCTCCCTCAGTGATCCAACAATTGGTATCAGAGCCAAGTTCCTTCAGAAATCAATTTAACCACTGAAATTTAGATCATGGAGAGCAACACGTTGTATAAAAATGGAATACCACAGTTTGATGGACAAAAGTATGTTTTTTGGAGCATAAGGATGAAGACATATATACAAGCATAGAGATTTGAAATTTGGAAATCACTTGTAAATGGATACACCGCACCAGTAGTTCCACCAACAAATGACAAAACATTGAAAATCAGTCGGAATAATTCCAAAGCCACAAATGCACTTTTGAATGGTCTCAGTGAAACGATATTCACCAAAGTTTCACATTGTAAATCCACTAAAGAGATTTGGGATAAGCTTTGAAATATTTATGAAGCAAAGATTCAAAATTCAAGGAAGCAAAGATTCAAAATTACAGAAGTCAATTCGAACAACTAAAGATGAAGGAAGATGAGAATATTGCAACCTACTTATTACGAGTCGATGAAACAATGAATGAAATCATAGGATTGGGAGAAGAAATCTAAGAATCTGTAATTGTTCAAAAGGTACTAAGATCTCTTCCTATGAGATTTGACCCTAAGATATCATCACTAGAAGAAAGATCATATCTAAACTCAATAAACATGAGCGAACTGCATGGAATATTCACAACATATGAAATGAAAACTGAATAAGAAAATCCAGATGTAAAATAAGCAGCCTTCAAAAAATCCAAAAGATCAAAGAAAAAGGAAAATCAACAAGAAGAACATACCAACAACAGTGACGTATCGAAAGATGATGAAAAAGTGACCAACTTCGTTAAAACACTGAACAAGGGAATTGACGATAGGTATAGATGTAACCTTCCTTTAATTTGTTTTAATTGTGATGGTATTGATCATTTTTCTAACAAATGTCCTCATAAGGAAAAGAGAAATGATGAAGGTTACTCAAAGGCAAACAAACATATAAAGGCAAAAGAACTACAAAGAAATTTTTCAAAAAAATCATATGCACCAAAGAAGACATCTCATCATCAGATGAAGATGAAGTCAGTGACAGTGAGACACGAAGAGTTCTATTCATGGCAGTAGAAGACTCTTATAAATAAGACTCTGAAGAAGAATATGAAGAATCTGAAGAAGAAGATTAAGAAGTTGAAGAAGAAATTGAAGAGGCAGAAGTTGACTACTGAAAAGAATTGATGTGTGCCATAGAAGTTATCCAAAGAGAAAGGAAGA
Organism: Picea sitchensis; assembly: GCA_010110895.2. NCBI lineage: Eukaryota > Viridiplantae > Streptophyta > Pinopsida > Pinales > Pinaceae > Picea > Picea sitchensis. Next base: position 83,135 of record SNQJ01S0001381.1, read on the forward strand.
AAAACAAGAAACTACAAGCGAATCTAGACAAGAAAGAAGATACTCAAGAACTAGAACAAATGATCACAAATTTTAAGGTTCAAATAGAAGAAGATAAAAGAATTGAAGAAGCACTCAAATAATAGCTAGAATAAAATGACAAGAACATTATAAATTTATAAGCAGAGATTGTCACATTAAGAAAGGATATTCAAAAGAAAAATGTGCAGAATAGCTCAAAAGTTTTGGATGACATTATCAGCAGTAAAAAATCTCATCTTGACAAGTCCGAACTTGGATACAATCAGACAAAAAATGGATCAATCTCCAAAACAACAGAGCAAGAAACATATCCAAAAAGCTATGCAGAAACAATCAAAGGGGATAAGAAGATATACAAGGAATATTACAGGGACACTTCTTGATCAAGAAGATTCAGATATCAGAATCCACAACAGACAGATAGGCCTCAAGAAGAAGAAGGATTCATAAGAGCACCTCCTTTCAGAATATCTTCAACTTCTAGGTATCAAACTATATTTTTTGGTTTATGTTATGCATGTAATAATTTTGGACATAAATTTGTGAATTACAGAGCTAACAACAGAAACATAAACAACTTTGAAAGTCATACACAAAAGGGTTATCCAAGAAGGTCTAGTGAAACACATAAAAGAAATTACAATAGGTTTGAATATTTGAGCACTGAAGTGGAATGTTACAAATGTAACAACTTTGGAAACATGGACAAATATTTCATAATGACAGTCCCCCCTAGAGAACCACAACATAATAACAACAGTCATAGACATGAACCTCAGAAAAAGACATGGATAAGAAAGCACAATCATTATAGCAATGAAGAATGCACACTTTCTCTACAAGCTAAGTAGAAGAAACGTGGTTGGTATGTTGATAGTGATTGCTCAAAACACATGACAAGTGATAGAGACATGTTTCTTACATTAAGAAATGAAAGAGATGGATCAGTCTCCTTCGGAAATGATGATTCTTCTAAAATCATTAGAAAAACCACAGTCAGAATTGGGAACAAAAATACAAAGGAAAAAATTGTTCTACTAGTAGAAGATATGAAACATAATCTTCTAAGTGTGAGTCAAATGTATGACCAAGGTCATAACGTTACTTTTGATTCACAAAAGTGTGAGATAAGAAAAGAAGGTTAAGGAAAATTGATTGCTACAATTGCAAGAACTTCAAACAACATATATGTGTTAAGTGAAATTGGAAATGAAAAGTGTTGGCTAGGAAAGGAAGATGAAAGTTGGCTATGGAATAGAAGAATGAGTCACATACATTTTGATAACCTTGTCAAATGCAACAAAAGAGAAGAAGTTAGATAAATGCCCCAGATCACGAAACCAACCAACACTTTATGCAAGCATTGTTAACAAGGAAATCAAACAAAGACCAGGTTCAAATCAAAGGAATATTCAATGACAAGACCATTGGAAATTGTGCACACTGACCTAGTTGGACCAACTACAAAAAAGGGTTTAAAAGGTGATAAATACTTTATGTTATTAGTTGATGATTATACAAGAATGAATGCAGTTTGCTTTCTCAAGAATAAGTCATAATCTTTTGAAAACTTTAAGATCTACAAGGAAATGGTTGAAAATGAAATGGATTCAAAAATCAAATGTTTGAGATCTGATAATGGAGGAGAGTTCATTTCAAATGAATTTATGGACTAATGCAGCAGTCATGGAATTAAAAAACAATTCTCCGTTTCTAGAACACCTCAACATAATGGAGTTGTTTAAAGAAAGAACAAGATAATACATGAAATAGCTCAAACAATGCTAATGGATTCCAAATTGACAGATATATTTTGGACACAGGAAGTGCATACAAAAGTTCACATTCAAAACAGAGTACTTCTCAGAAACAACACTGACAAAACTCCCTACGAGCTATGGAAAGGAAGACCAACAAATGTGAAACACTTCAGATTTTTTGGAATCAAATGCTACATCAAAAGAGAAGATGGCAGAATGAGAAAGTTTGACTCTCGTGTGGACAAAGGAGTACTTGTTGGTTACTCAAGTATAAGGAAAACATACAAGTGTTACAATCGGAGATTGAACAAAGTTGTGGAAAGCATCAACATAACAATTGATGAAACAGGAAGACCAAAATCAAAGGAAGAAGAAAATGAATCAATGGAACAACCTTTCAAACAAAAAACAGAAGATGAAAAAGAAGTAGAAGAGGAAGATGAAGAGAATCCGACAGAAACAAAAGGGCAAATTCAACAAGTGTCTCCAAATAAACCTAGCAGACGAGTACAGAAGAATCATCCTTCAGATCAGATTATCAGAAACAAAGATGCAGGAGTTGAGACTAGAAGAAGAATCCATTCACCAGAACAAACACACCTAGCACTTTTATCTACAATTGAACCAAACTATTTTGAAGAAGCCAACAAGGATGAACTTTGGAATAAGGCCATGGATGAATAATTTGATCAAATAGAGAAAAATGACACTTGGGAATTGGTTCCAAGACCAAATAATAAGAATGTGATCAACATAAAATGGGTTTTCAGGAATAAATTGAATGAAGATGGATAGGTTACAAGGAAAAAAGCTAGATTGGTATGTAAGGGATATTCACAGATTGAAGGAATCGACTTTGAAGAGAAATTTGCCCCAGTTTCCAGAATAGAAGCAATCCATTAACTTTTAGCTTATGCATGCTCCAAAAATATTAAAGTGTATCAGATGGATGTAAAATCAACTTTTCTGAATGGGGAACTTGAAGAAGAAGTCTACATTGAACAATTAGAAAGATTTCAGTTGTCAAAGAACGCAGATTATGTGTGTAAATTAAAGAAGGTATTGTATGGTCTAAAAAATACTCCCAGAGCATGATACTCTAGACTGGATAAGTATCTACAAGAGGCAGGGTTTAGAAAATGAAGTGTAGACAACAACCTCTACATCAAGGTAAGTCAAGGTAATATTTTATTAATTGAATTTTATGTTGATGATATTATTTTTGGTAGTGATGATGACATGTTAAGCCAGAAATTTGCAAAGGATATGCAAAATGAATTTGAAATGTCGTTACTTGAAGAACTATCCTTCTTTCTAGGACTTCAGATACGTCAAAACAACCAAGTAATTTTTATTTCTCAAACCAAGTATATCAGAGAAATGGAAAAGAGGTTCGGAATGGAAGATTGCAAACTAGTTATCACTCCCATGCAAACTAGTTGCAAGTTGAGTAAAGATGATGATTCAAAGTCTACAGATCAGAGGCAATACAAGTCAATGATTGGTAGCCTACTATATGTGACAACATCCAGACTAGATGTAATGTAGATAGTTGGACAGGTGGCATGATTTCAAGCAGCACCAAAGGAATCACATGTATTAGCAGTGAAGAGGATTTTCAGATGTCTCAAACGAACAGAAGAGTTTGGATTATGGTATCCAAAAGGAAAGGATCTATCACTTATTTCCTACACAGATGTAGATTGGGCATGTTGTATTTATGACCGATGAAGCACTAGTGGAGCAACTTTCTACTTGGGTGAGTGTTTAGTATCATGTCTAAGTAAGAAACAATCATCAGTATCTTTATCTACAACTGAGGCAGAGTATATTGCAACAACAACATGTTGTACACAGGTTTTTTGGATGAAACAAATTTTGACAGATATACAGGTTGAGTATGATGAGCCCATTCCAATCTATTGTGCTAATACAAGTGCCATTAGTATCTCAAAGAACCCGGTGATGCACTCCAAGAAAAAGCACATTTTGATCAAGTATCACTTTTTACAGGAAAAAGTTGCAGAAAAGAACATTAGAGTTGAGTATGTGGGAAAAAAAGAACAAGTGGCATACATCTTTACAAAACCAATTCCACGAGAAGCCTTTGAGTATCTTTTCCATAGATTCGGAGTTATTTCTACTCCAAAATGAATGCTTTTGAATGCTTATCTTATATGTCTTAGATGTACACGAGAAAGCACCATAAAGAGGACAGTTAAGTTAGGGGGAGAAACTCTGGATGGAAAGATACCTTTGTCATTGATGACAAAGGGGGGAGATATTCATCAGATGCAGAGGATAGAGACATGGTTCCAAGGGGAGAAATGGTCACAGAGATGCAGAGGATAGAGGCATGTTTCCAGGGGGAGCATGAGTGATATGACTTCAGTATTGCATGACATAATTTCAGTTTTGCATCAGAGTGTTTCCATCAATGCCAAAAGGGGAGATTGTTGATTAAGGTTGGTTGTCATTGATTTCAACCCTTGAAGAAATCCCGATAGCACAAAGGTTTGGGTAATGGACCCACGTTTATTTAATGTAAATATGACTTATTATTGTCTTGCCATGGTTGATAATAAGTACAAATGTATGAAATCCAAAGTGGTCCCCTTATGGTGAAATCCCTCATGGGAAGACACTTTGCGGATTGAGTTATCCTAGAAGTATGGTTAGAGAACCCATGCTTATTTGTGGAATAATGAGATGAAGGTGAGTGAATTTTTCAGTGAAACTATCCAATATGGATAGTGATTGTCATTCAATTTCCGATGGTATGTGGAACGTCACATAACTCCTCACAGTTAGAGAGTTATGGCCATGATAAGTTGGAGAACCTAGGTTTTGATAATGGACCCAAGTTTGTTTGATCGATAATGGTATTATTTTTTATATATTTTCAGGTAATACTATTCTATATGGATAGTACATGTCATTCCATTTCTGGTGGTATGTGGAACGTCACATAAATCCTCACGGTTTGAGAGTTATGGCCTTACGAAGTTGGAGGACCCCCATATGTCATCTAGAAGCCCCAAAAGGTCAAAGTAGTCCAAGTGGTTTAAGAGATTTTAGAAGGTAAATAATAAAGTTAACTGATGAGTGTACTATAATTCAAATTGAATACAAAATAAATTATTTCAATAATAAATTTAATGGAGAAATTAGTGGGTTAACCCTAAAATAAGGAAAGTGGGCAAAGTGACCTAGAAGATGTTTTTAAGGAAGCTACTTGGAGAGTATAAATAAGAGGTAGGGCTCTCTCATTTTACATCATACTTGAGAATATTGAATATCTATAGGTGTCTGAGGTAACCAAAGGATATCTAAGCCGAATTTCAGAGGAAAGGTGAAGAAAAGAAGGTCGAAATTCAAGGGAGGATAAATTCTTTTGATGATGTTTTCTAAGGTATTTTATTTATAGGTCATCTCACCATTTTCATAATAACTTTTTTTCTAGAATTATTCGGACCTTGAAATTTATATTTCATTGAGGAACCATATCCAAGTATCTGTGGTAAAAATTTCATCTTGTGGGTCGTTGTATTTTTGGAGTTACACTCCGTGGAAAATAGGGTTTGTGGCTAGTCGTGAAACTAATCTAAAACAGGTGTTTCAGGTAAAAACATCATAAATTCTTCATAACAAATCCAAATTCAGTAATACAAAATGTGTTGATTAGAGTACAATATTTAGTATGTTGTGTAAGATTTCAGATCGATTCAACAAATATTCCGTGTGGGGCATGCTCTACAAGGTCCCTTTCTAGAATAAGCCAGAACTCAACAAGGCCTGCCAATTTTTCTATAACTCCTTTTCTGAGAGGTTCCAAGTAGTGAAACCTAGAGGAATTTCATAAAACGCATTGAAGAACATTGTGTATCATTTTCATATATTTATTCATTACAGGTACATAGTTATGATTATTTCAAGTTAGGGTTGTTGATTAATCCAAAACTAGTCATGTGAGACTAAAGAAAAGTTTGATGAAAATGCTAGTCTCTTCTTGTTAAAGTTAAGGAAGGTGTGAATGTATGTGATCATATACACCAAGTCTATTATAAAGTTATAAATCATATTTGGATGATGAAATTGATGATGGCTTTTGGTTGAGGTACATGTGTATATGGTTGAGACAAGTAGTTGATGAGTTGGCACATACATGAGGTGTATAATTGATGATGTTGGTACATATTGATGAATAGTTGATGAATAGTTGGCACATGATTGGTACATACTTGGTACATGGCTGGATGCACTTGTTTATAGTACAAGTTGATTACAGGTTGTTTGGTACAGGTTGGTGCATGGTTGATGCACTTGTTTATGGTACAGGTTGATTACAGGTTGAGGTACAGGTTGATGCATGGTTCAATTTATCGGTACAGGTTTCTTGGTACAGGTTGATTGGCATAGGTTTACAACAGTATATCTCACAGTGATAGTGTGATAGTGGTTCCATCATTCTACTTATACGTCAAGGCGGTTGGACGGGGCAATGACAGGTGGTTGCAGCCACCTTTTAGTTGTAGTTGAAACACATAGGGGGTTGTAGCCTCCTTCTGGTTGTAGCCAGAAAATAGGGGAGTTGGAGCTTCCCTCAGGTTGTAGCCTGAGAAACAAGGGGGTTGGAGCCTCTTTCTAGTTGCAACTGGAAAACAAAGGAAGTTGGTGCTTCCAATGAATGTAATTCTTCAAGACATATAAGAAAAAACATTTCGTGGTTTTTTCCCTCTTTGGGTTTCCATGTAAAACACTAGTGTACTGTGTATGTGTATGATTGTTCATTTGTTCATTGTTCAGTATTGGATGATAATTTTACATTGATATAACACTTGGATTATTTGGTTAAAATGGATTACAATTGCTCTATTACTGATTCACACCCCCCCTCTCAGTAATCCAACATAGAATAGGATCAACATAGAGTTCAGAATCATGGAAGGAATGGAAGATGCACATAGTGCTTACAACCATGAAGATAAGATCAAAGGGATGTATGTCAGTATGGGTAATGAATGTACAATTTCAAATGGACATGGAGAAGGAAAGGAGGAAAAAATGAACTTGTTAGGGACCATAAAAAGTATGCAAAAGGATGTCCATAGTTATCACAATGATAATGATAGGCTTATGAAAACCAAAGAGCGACAAGAAGGATTCAACATAAAGTTAATGCAGAGCTTGGAATAATAGAGAAGAACATGTATAAGGAGATCGAGTCAAACATATCGATGAGTCATAGTTCTCATGATGAGAGGAGAAGAAAAATAAATGTTGGTAGGAATCACCATCACTCCCCAAGGAATTCAACTAGGAGAGAACACAATAGTTCAAGTCTATCCCCTGTCAGGAAAAATAAGAAGAGGTCTAGGGTGGATGAGCTACAGGGAGAAATGAACAAAATCAAGCCTCCTACATTTGATGGTGAGCACAAGAAGGATGAGGATGCAGAGACATGGTTGCTAGAAATGATGAAAATTTTTCAATTGCATAATTACTTTTCACAAGTAGAAGGAATAATTTCCATGTATCAGCTCAAGGGAAAAGCATCAACATGGTAGAAACAATTTGTGCAGGTGCAACACATTGATGAGAAGAAGGTTATTTGGAGGGAATTCAAGAGGTATTTTCAAAAGAAATACTTGACTAAGAGATGCTGTGACAAGAAAATATAGGATTTATTTGAACTCAAGCTTGGGAGTATGACCATAGATGGATATGAAAGGAGGTTTTTAGAGCTATTGAACTATGTTTCTTTTATCAAGGATGAGAAAGTTAAGATTCATAGGTATTTGAGTGGGTTTCCATCATTTATTAGTGACAAGATACAATATGATGATCCCAAAACATTGGAGTAATACATAAGGTGAGCTAAATGCCTTTATGATAAACATAAAGGAAGAGCAACTTTCCAAAAATATTGGGAAGACAAGAAGAAAAGAAATATGGAACAAAGGAAGAAGGGAACTAAGCCACCATTCTTCATAAATAACTCTTAGGGACAACCAAATTATAAAGAATCCAGAATGACCAAGACATTAAAGAAAATACCAAGGACACTACATATTCAATGTTGGGGTTGTGGGGGAGATCATATGTATAGAGATTGTCCTCACAAAGGTGAAACAGTAAGGATTGTTCACAATATACATCAAGTTGATACACTCTAGGACATGGGTAGAAATGTATCTAGGATCTACGTAGCCCTTGATAACAAGAAAGATGAGTTTCTGTCACATATGATTGAAGTGGAAGGTAAGATAAACAACCAACCCATTGCTATTTTAATTGAATAAGGATCTAGTCATAGTTATCTAGATCCTATGATGGTGGAAAGATTTCAATTTCCAAGAAGAAATCTTGGAAAATCTTGGTTGGTGCAGCTGGCTAGTGGAGCTAAAAGGAAAATTAATGAGATGGTTAAAACATTCCTAGTCGACATGAATGGACTACGCACGAGGGAAGATTTGAACATCATACCTTTAGGATCCTTTGACTACCTAATTTGTATAGATTGGTTGGACCAACATCATGCTATCCTAGAATGTTATAATAAGGCATTTACTTTCTTGGATGAGGAAGGGAAATTAATGACAATACAAGGAATTTCCAAGGAAGTAACTGCCAGAGAAGTTATAGCCTTGCAGCTGAAGAAAAGTCACAGGAAAGGATGTCAAAATTTTGCAACACATATTGAAGAGACACCTAAAGATAAGATGCCAAATATTGAAGATTATGCAGTCTTAAAAGAGTTTGAATATGTATTTAAAGAAATACCAGGATTTCCACCCAAGCAAGATATTGTTTTCTGTATCAATCTGATGCTTGGAGCAGCCCCAGTATCCAAGACCCCTTATAGTATGAGTACACCAGAACTGAAGGAATTACAAATGCAACTTGAATAGATTCTGAAGAAGGGGTATGTATGCCCAAGAGTGTCACCTTAGGGTGCCCTGGTATTATTTGTGAATAAAAAAGATTGAACATTGATACTTTGCATTGACTTCAGGAAGTTGAACAAGGTAACTGTGAATACAAAGTATCATTTGCCAAGGATATATGACCTCTTTGATCATCTGAAAGATGAAAAAATATTATAGAATATTGGTCTCGGGTCAGGCTATCACCAGATAAGAATTAAAGAACAAGACATCAACAAAATTGGCTTCAGAACTAGGTATGGCCATTATGAGTTCACAGTGGTTCCATTTGGGTTGTCAAATGCACCCAATGTCTTTATGTCTCTAATGAATGGTATTTTAAGAGAATACTTAGATAATGTTTTCATTGTCTTCCTAGATGTCATTCTTATATATTCTAATTATGATGAAGAACATGAGAAAAACTTAAAAATGGTGTTACAACTATTGAGGGAGCATCAATTGTATGCCAAATTGAGCAAGTGCTAATTCTATGAGAAACAAATTCATTATTTGTGCCATATCATTTCAGATGAAGGAATAATAGTGGAACTACAAAACATAAATGCCATTGAATGTCTCTGAAGTGAGATCATTCATGGGACTTGTAGGTTACTACAAAAGATTCATTGAGGGATTCTCAAATATTGCACACCTAATCATTTCCTTACAGAAGAAGGGTGTGAAGTTTGAGTGGACATCGAATTGTGAAAGGAGTTTCCAACACTTGAAGCATTTATTAAAAAATGCTCCAATACTAAGGATTGATGATCCAAATGAAGAATTCATTGTATGTATTGATGAATGTAAAGAAGGGCTTGGTGGAGTCCTTAGTCAGAATGGGTATGTGGTGTGATATGAATCAAGGAAATTAAAGGAGCATGAAAGACACTGCTCTACTCATGATTTGGAATTGGTAACCATAGTGCATGCATTGAAGATGTGGAGGCACTACCTCATGGGAAAAATATTTGAGTTGAGGACAGTCCATAGTGGTATGAAATATTTATTTGGAAAACCAACTCTAAATGCCATGCAAAGAAGGTGGTCGGAATTCCTCAGTGACTATGACTTTGATATAAAGCATATCAAGGGTAAATAGAACAAAGTAGTGGATGCACTCAACAGAAGAGTGCATGAGATGCATGCTACAACCATTAGTATGTATATATTAGATTTGAAAGACAAAATTTTAGAGGCTGCAAAATCAGACCTCTGGTATATGGAAATAAAAACAAAATTACAACAAGATAACTTACAACAAAAAATTGAACACTATAAGATAGAAAATGATGAAATTTTGATGTACAGGGGTATAATTTACGTGACAAATTCTCAAGATTTGAAAAATATGATATTTGGGGAAATGAATAATGTGCCTTATGCTGCGAACCCAAGTTACCAAAAAACTATTACAGTTGTCAAGAGCCAATATTATTGATCAGACATGAAGAAAGAAGTTGTTGATTTTATTGCCATGTGTATGGAATGAAAAAGGTTAAGGCAAAGCATAAACACCCAACTGTTTTTCTACATCCATTGTCATTTCTTGAGTGGAAATGGGAAGTTGTAACAATGGATTTCATCACTAAACTACCCAGAACAATCAAGCAGAATAATTCTATCTTAGTAGTGGTAGATAAGATTACTAAAGATGCCCATTTTATTGTAGTAAGCTCACACACAAGGAAACCAACATTGTTGATATTTATATGAGATAAATTGCTCAACTGCATGGTATACCCAAGACAATTGTATCTGACATAGATCCAAAATTTATATCAAATTTTTGAAAATGATTATTCAAGCAATTCAAAACAAATCAAAATTTTAGCACAACTTTTCATCGAGAGTCATATGGGAAGATAAAAAGCGTGAATCATGTGATAGAAGACATGCTAAGGATGTATGTGATGGATAAACCATCCAAATGGGAGGATTATTTTCATTTGGTAGAGTTTTCTTATAACAATGGGCATCAAGCATCTCTAAAGACGAGCCCATTTGAGGCACTTTATGGGAGAAAGTGAAACACAACAATGAGTTGGGACAACCAAACATATAGAGAAGGGGTTGGCCCATAATTACTTAAGGAAATAGAAGAGCAGATGGTGAGAATAAAACAAAATTTAAAGGCTTCCCATGACATGCATAAAAATTATGCTAATAAGGGTAGAACTCACAGGGAATTTAAAGTGGGTGAACATGTGTTATTGAAAGTAAAATCCAAGAAAAAATCCATGAAGTTGGGAAATTTTTCAAAGCCAGAAGCACGTTACTATGGGTCGTTTGAAATCCTGGAGAGGATTGGTCCTGTAGCATATATTATTTCCTTATTGGCATCAATATGTACTCATAATGTATTCCATGAGTCGTTTCTTAAAAAGTATGTACCTGATGCTAATAATGTCATTGATTGGAATATGATTCAGGTGGAACAAGATGGAAACTTTCAAGTGCATCCGATGTGCATATTGGACTAGAAGATCAAGCAACTCCATAATCGAGTTGTAGGGATAGTAAAGGTCGAATGGACCTCGTATGGTCTTAAAGATGCAACTTGGGAGCACGAGGATACTATGTGGGAATAATACCTACATATTTTTAATAATTTTGAAATTTTGGTTGTATATGTGTATATACTGAACTGAGGATAGTGCATATATAAGGGGGAGGGGATTGTAATACCCCTAGGCCAAACCCCAATTGTACATATAAATGTAAATGAACATATAGGATAGTGAGTCGTGGGCACTGATTGTAAATGTAATTGTAATTATACATATAAGTTGGTGAGATGATGGTACAAGGTCATTGGTTTAGTTTTACACGCATTGAGTGAGTACGCATGAATCTCATACAAAAGGAGTGCACACATTTTATAATGTATCGTGCACTTGTGTAAGTGTGTGAGGATTGCACACTAAAGGAAGGGTGCACAACATCGTGAGTTTTGTGTACAATGGAGTAAGTGTATGGGTTTTGGGGCCAGAGTGCCTTTGTGTATATGTATTTTGAGGCCAGAGTGCTTGTGTGGTTATTAGGTTCGAGAGACATATGTTAAATGGCTAGTGAGCCACCTTTTTAATATGTAATCACGTGCAAATATTAATGAAAGAACATCAATGCTAAATACCAACCAGGTAAAAGAGTATGGGGGACTAAACTCCACTAGATAGGGAAAGGGGGGCTAAAAGTTAAGAATAAGAGGCTAAGAACAAAGGAATATTATTTTAATATTCCTTAAAGTATAAAGTATGCACAATTATTTTAACCTAAGCTCTAAGGATGGGGACAAGTGGGCCCAAGGTAGTTCTCAACATGACAAGTGTCAAGTTGGGAACATGCATACATATAGTTTGGACTTAGTTCATTTTCCTATCATTTATCATCATTCCTTCACTCACTGAGTTGTTATCTATACCCTGTTGTTACTATACATGTTCTTGTACCTATACCTTGGTTAGCTTTGGAGATGGACTAAAGAAGCGGGTTGTGAGGCCCGTGGGATATTAAAGAGGCAGGTTGTGAGGCCCATGAGAATTATCTCCAAGTTAGAGAATTGATGGGAATTGATTCCTGAAGGTGCCAAACTGTAGCTATAGGGTTCTCATAATTCTTGTCAAGTCTGTTGTTGAAGCCCCGGAAAGGAACTGGGGAAGCCGAGGGACTATTGAGCAGAGAAGGGGAAAACTTCCCGGGGTGGGACAAACATGTGGGGAATGAGGGATTGTAGGGTGTTAGTTTGAGTTGACACGTGTGACTGATTTTTCATGTTGTCCTAGATACCTTAGCCGAGTGAGGAATCCTTTACCTAGGTGGAGTTTAGTCCCAGTTCGGGGCTGACCCTCTGTTCAGATTTATGAGAAGTGCAGTATAAGGACCTTCCACACGTAGTTGGTGTTCTTTTAAATAAAAGATACGTGTCAATTGTGTGTTAATTCATATGCTGCATTAATATTTATTCTTTTTTTCATGGGTTTTTCCTGTGTATGTTGCACGTATATTTTTTATTATTATTTTGTATGAATTTGTGCATTTGCAAAGTATTTTTATGATTTAAATTAGTATGAGAGTTCAAATTTTAAGTGGCATATCCCAACAGGTGGTTGGGGATGTTACAGTTGGTTTGCAGTATTGATGTGTTTTCATTAATATTTGCATGTGATTACACAATACAATGATGTTTCATTGGTCATTTAAGATCTGGCTCTCTAACCTAATAACCACACATGAGCTTTGACCTCAAAATACATATACATAAAGGTACTCTGGCCAAAAAATCACGCACTTACTCCATTGTACGCAAAATCATGATGGTGTGCACCCTTCATTTAGTGCGCAATCCTTGAACACTTATACGGGTGTGCGATACATTATAAAATGTGTGCACTTCTTTGGTATAAGAGTCTCATGGATTGACTCAATGCACCCATAACCAAACCAAAGACCTTGTACCATCAACTCACCAACTTATATATATAGTTACATTTCCATTTACAATCAATATCCATGGCTCACTATCCTATATGTTCATTTACATTTATATGTACAATTAGGGTTCAACCTAGGGGTATTGCACCAAGGGTTAGCTCAAGGGGTCATGAGCCAGATGTGAGATCTCTACGAAACGGTTTTCCATCCATAAATCATGGGGAAGTACTCAAAGGTAAAGTTTTTTCTCCTCAAAGAAGTGGTCAATGTACTCCCACAATGGACCATTATTTAGCAATTAAAGCCATATAGTTGAACACCATAGAGTAAAACAGATCACACCCCTTGAGAAGTAGTGGATGCTCAACATATAAATATTAAAGAAGTATTCAAATATTTCCATTTTTTCTCTATCTCAAACTTAAAAACCAAACCACTCTTCCCACTTTTTCTCATAAACTTCTATTTAGATTTAGTACTAAATATTTATATATTAAATCTCCTTATCTCATTTTACATCATGGTTGATTGTGTAAGTATGCTAATTTCTAATTTTTCCATTTTACTCTAATTTTTTTTTTTAAATAACAATATTTCTATAAATTTTTAATAATTTCAATTATTACTAATACAATACTAAAATATTACATTAAAATTAACTAAATAAATAAAAAGTGCATAATATTTATGGCTTTAAATGACTTACTATGAAGATAACCATGGCCATCCATTTAATTCATTTACCTTTTTATTAGAGGACATAACTCAAACAAGCAGGGCATAGCTTTTCCAGTTTTGAAGGACATAGCTTTGACATGGCATAGCTTTAAGGAAATCCTCATCTCAAGAAGACCCCCAAAATAAGGGACAAAACGCATGAACGATTGCATAGAATTGTAAGGGGCATAGAGCGTGAAAGATTCAAAGTACACAAGTAATAGACTTCTTCAATTACCAATCACCAATTGGTAATTTGATTCCAAGAGGAAAGGATAGCATCCAATGGAGTGGGCTAAGTCAGAGTAAGTAATTTCAATTTTTTCTTTTGAGTTATTTTTTCTGCCTGCTTTTCAGGTGGTGTTGTTTTAATTTTTTTTTTGTCAATTTAGAAGTTTGATCTGGATTGGTTTAATATGGGATAAAATTTGTGAAATAAATTCTGAAATGTATGGAACTTTCTATCAATATCAAATTCAAGCTGCCTCTGAAAATTTGACCAGAAACCCATTCTTTTTTTTACCTGGAAAAAAAAGGGAAGATTGCTAATTTACTCCAACATCCAATATCCAATCAGGGTTGATGTTAGATCATAATGATTCAACCATCATATTTCGTATTACAGCCATGAAGTCAAACAGTATTATTACCTAAAAAGTGAGAAACACATGATGCAATAAGATGGAAACCGCTAGTTGGAGTATAAAGGCACTAGTTGGGTCATTCAGGAAGGAAATAAATTAGAGTTCATGCCTTTCACCATGCATAAATTCTATGTGGTTGTTATAAGGTCGGTTTGATCCATACCAACAGCTCCCTGGAACTCTCAGCGCCAGGTTATTCAACATCAACTACAGTGGGTTTTAATGGATTCCAACAGGAAAACTCATAAGGGAGATTCAGAAGCAGAAGCAATCGACTCGAGTCAATCATCCAACGGTGTCCATCATCTCCTCAGAGGTGGCAGACCTAATTACGAGAACAAGATATTTTCAGAATCTCAGATGGAAGCTTTGACTGCTCTCTGTGACGCTATCGTACCTTCGCTGGATTTGGATGGAATGTCAAACGGTAATAATGCGGAGGACAATAGTGAACTTCGATCGTTTTATGGAATTTCGGCCTCCTCTGCTGGAATCCCTGACCATGTAAGATATTTATTCATCATTTTTCTCTTCTTTAGGCTTTAGGTTTAGGTTAAATTCGAAAATTCAATGCAGTCGACATGAAGTGAGTACATACAAATGATATATATGAATCTAGTTTGGACGATAACAGTTTACTGATTATGCAAATGATGGGTTTGAAAGTCAAGTGCCACTTTTCTGGTCAGTGAATGCAAGTAGATAATACAACTTCCTCATTCTTCAGTCCTGCCAGTGGTGTGTTAGTGTTTTGCAATTTTTTGACAATTTTAGCGAAATAGATCTCGCCGCTGCAAACTAAAAGAATACCGAAAACCAACAGATCTAGCAAGAAGAGATGATAATTGAACTGAAATTAAGTTTAGAAAGTGTATATATGCAGAATTTAGAGCATCCTTTAACTTTTTTGTTTCAAAAATGGTGCTGACATTAGGTTTTGGTATGCAAACTTTTCAACGGTCTCTTTAATTTGTTTGTTTTTTAAAACAGCAAACGGTCTCTTTAATTTGTTTGTTTTTTAAAACAGGTTGCAGGATATATGTCCGAACGCTTAGTGCATGCAGCCGTGGGTCTGATGAAGTTGTCTTTGTGGCTTCTATCGACTTGGTTCGGGACATTTATCTTGTGTGGCAGATTGTCTCTGTGCAATCATTTCCCATTTTTCCAGAGATTTTCTCAAATTTTACAGCCCCAGCGGGAGGAAATTCTTCTTTCGTGGTCACACAGCTCCTGGTATCTCTTTCGTCTTCTGTTCAAGGGCATCAAGTTCTTGTGCTGCCTTGCTTTCTACACAAAGGTGCGCATTAAAAACCCGTCCCTACAGCTTCTGCTATTAAAGTCAGATCTACTATTGGAAGATGAAAAAAATGACACTGCTATTTGGCACCATCCCTTTTGCATTTAGATTTTTTTTTATACCTCGAAAAAACTATAGAGATTTTTGTGAAAAGTTTATGGCTGGCTCATTACATGCCAGAGAAACAGAAGATTAAAGAAGTTATGTAGATAAACAAGGTTTGAAGCAAAAAAAATCTTATCAATTATTTTCATGTGCTAGTAATAATAATGTTCTTGAAATTGTTGTTATGACTAGAAAATTTCTCTTCTCATCCATCTGTTAACTACTTAAATCTTTGGATTTGAACTTGTGACTTCTAGAAGAAAACAGGTGAGTTCTTAACCATTAGGCTTACTCGTGCTGTATATTGTTTTTAAAAATGACAGTCATAGTAACACACGCATTCCCTAGCATTCCCTAACGATGAGTGTCACATGTTTATATTGGAGGGCCATATTCATGGATCAGTTTTTTATAGTTCAGATTTGCATCTCCATTACTGTTACAGAAATGATAGATTCATTGGTTGTTTTGTTCGGAGCTTTAGAATTTTCTTTATGTGCTCGAAAAACATTAAGAGAAACTTTCCAAAATCACCATAATTTTGTTGAGAAAAAAATTATATCATCCAAAATAAAGAAAAACCTATAAACGAATCCAACAATCTGTAAATTTTCAAATTTCTTTTACCTGATAAGGCTAAATCTGAAAACTATTTTTAAAAATCTGATAACTATGCCTGAATCTGATAATTATGCATTCAAGTAGTTTGATTTAATGGAACCGTGTAATGCACTCTTCCCTCGGTAGAGCTGATGTCGAAATATGGACAATGGAAGCGTATTTGACACGTACCTAATATTGAAGAATATCTTCAACCAGCAATAATAGTTATTGCCATCCAGGGCCAGTGAAAGCATGCATTGAAAATTATCCATATTTGAAAAAAGAATTGAAACTGATAGTAACAGGTTAGATTGTTGTAACCATGTAACGCAATTTATATCGTTTCAATTATTCAACTATCATTTCAAAATTTCAAATAAATTTTTTTATGATTTAATTATATTGTCCCTTCAAATTTTCAAGAAACAAATTGACATGTTAGATTTTTGTAAAGGTAATTGATCAATCATAACGTCACGATCTGAGCGCATTGATATCAATCATGTCAACTTATATAATTTTGTGATGGCTATTTCAAGCTATTTTTCTTTTCCTCATAAAGAGGACCACTATGACTAGTAATTTCTCTATCAAATTGTATCATTTAAAGAGGGGCTAATTTTTTTTATAAGAAGATGTGATATGCAATTTCCTCATCAAATTACATCTCTAAGAAAATTTTAAGGTTTATTCTTCTTTAAATTAAATATTTAATTGGTCAATCATATAACTCTCAACATGATAATCATGTCAACTTTAAGTTGCTTTATGTCAGTTTTTGATAGTTACTTCAAGCTAGTAGTCTCATAAGGAAGATGTGCCTTGCAATTTTCTCGAGCTAATTTCCTTATGTCATTTTTGATAACTACTTCAAGCTAATTGTCTCATAATGCCCTAAAAGATTTTATGAGACAATTTAGCCTAGAGTAACTATCATAAAACCACATTTTTTTTATAACTATTTCAAGCTAATTTTCTCATAAATAGTAGCTAATTTTCTCAACAAAAAAAAAAAACAGATGTGACACTTAATTTGCCCACCAATTTCCATCCCTCATAAGATTTTAGGTCATATTCTTCTTTAAATTAAAGGCCTAATTGACCAATCATATACTTCCCAACATAATAATCATGTCAAGGTTAAGTTTCCTTATGTCATTTTTTGATAACTACTTTAAGCTAATTGTAATTTTCTCATAAAAAGGATGTGACTTGACATACAATTTATTCATCAAATTCCATCCATAGAAGATTTTATGAAACAATTAACTTGAAATATTATTAAAAAATGACGTAAAGTCAATGTGACAAACAATTTGGCTCTCATTAAAAATTCCTCCTACCCAAAGACAAACAAGTGATTGGGTTTGGTTCATATAGCACAAAGATTGGATCACTTCCTCATCCAATGTACCTTTTTGTTGAATAACATCTAGATCTCCTCTTCAATCCTCCTATCAACAATCTTTGACCGTAATCCCATCTTGTTCAATCCACAAGAATATATTAATTATGGTACTATCCCATTTAGATTCAACCCTATCTAGTTGCATGGCCTAAGCATAATGATGGTCATTAAATCAACATGGAATCAACCGATCCAGGATCCCTTCATTCATCTCAAAACTGGAGATTAAATCCACCAAGTAGAGCCTTAAACAGTGAGTATAATCCCATTTTATATCCCTACCCAAGGAAGGAGATGATCTACTAAGGAAGCTATGTGACCACGAAATGATAATTGAAGATTAGGAAGTCACCCCTTGGATGCAACAAGAGGAGATAAGCAAAATAGAGAATCTTCATCATGCATTAGTAAAGAGAAAGAGAATTGATGATTGAAATCCAAAAGTATATGATTGAAGGAAGGAGATACAAAGAGTGAGTATAATCCCATTTTATATCCCTACCCAAGGAAGGAGATGATCTACAAAGGAAGCTATGTGACCACGAAATGATAATTGAAGATTAGGAAGTCACCCCTTGGATGCAACAAGAGGAGATAAGCAAAATAGAGAATCTTCATCATGCATTAGTAAAGAGAAAGAGAATTGATGATTGAAATCCAAAAGTATATGATTGAAGGAAGGAGATACAAAGAGTGAGTATAATCCCATTTTATATCCCTACCCAAGGAAGGAGATGATCTACAAAGGAAGCTATGTGACCACGAAATGATAATTGAAGATTAGGAAGTACCCCTTGGATGCAACAAGAGGAGATAAGCAAAATAGAGAATCTTCATCATGCATTAGTAAAGAGAAAGAGAATTGATGATTGAAATCCAAAAGTATATGATTGAAGGAAGGAGATACAAAGAGTGAGTATAATCCCATTTTATATCCCTACCCAAGAAAGGAGATGATCTACAAAGGAAGCTATGTGACCACGAAATGATAATTGAAGATTAGGAAGTACCCCTTGGATGCAACAAGAGGAGATAAGCAAAATAGAAAATCTTCATCATGCATTAGTAAAGAGAAAGAGAATTGATGATTGAAATCCAAAAGTATATGATTGAAGGAAGGAGATACGAACACATTGTTCTTCCATAAGCAAGACTAGGCAAGGAAAATAAGGAACCGAGTCCAATATATCCCGTTAGAAATGAGTCAGTGCATTCAAGAATCTTCATCATGCATTAGTAAAGAGAAAGAGAATTGATGATTGAAATCCAAAAGTATATGATTGAAGGAAGGAGATACGAACACATTGTTCTTCCATAAGCAAGACTAGGCAAGGAAAATAAGGAACCGAGTCCAATATATCCCGTTAGAAATGAGTCAGTGCATTCAAGGCTTTGATGTAATAAGGGTAGTTGAAGATCATAATTACAAATATCTCTATTTAGAATAGAATCCCGACTTCGAAATTGAGGCACATGAATCTTTTTAGGTAATTCTAAATATAGTTATAGAGGAAGATGATAGAGCGATGGTCATGGAATTCAAAGAAAAAGAAGTCGTCATTAAAGCTAGGTGGGGCCTAGATATAGACAAATATTGAGGACCGAATGGATTCACTATCCACTTTCTCCAAGCTTGTTGGCACATTATCAAAGGGGATCTATGTCATAACATGGAAAGTTCAAGGATTAAATCCAAAGTGGGAGGGTGGATCAACTTTGCATTTCTATCTCTCATTCCTAAAGAGAACAACCCCACCTCATTTGCAAGGTTCCACTTGATTTCTCTTTAAAATACATCCTATAAAATCATGTCCAAAATCACAGCTAATCGTTTATACCTTAGCTTATTTTTGGGAATCAAGGGGTCTTTGTCTAGTAGAGGTAAATAATAGAGAATATAATTTTGGTGCAAGAGGCGATTCATTCAAGTTAGACACAAAATGATCAAGGTATGGCTATGAAAATAAGCATACTTAATGATTTTGATAGAGTTATGCATTCATTCATTTATACAGTCTTCAAGTAGTTTGGATTTTCTCTCCATTCATAAATTGGATAAGAGCCTACATTGAACATCCATGGATATCATCTTGGGTTAATGGCAGACCAACTAATTTATTCTAGTGTAGCAGAGGCCTTCGCTAAGGATGCACCTTATCTCTAATGAATTACATCCTAATGGAAGAAATTCTCGAGAGGATTCTTAAGAAAGAGATAAGGGAAAGAAGCATCATGGATATCCAAATTGTTAGAGGGGTAAAACCAATCAACCACTCACCATTTGCAAACAACAAAATTCTGTTGGGTGGAGATACAGTGGTAATAGCCAAAATATTTAAATACACCTTAGGTTCCCATTCGTCATACTTTGTAGGCAAGATCAATAAATGCAAGAGACATCTCTATATGGAACACATCTCACCAAATTCTTTTGTAGATCACCGAAAATCTAGATTTCTCTCTTGTTCATCCATGGACCTCATTCAAATACATGGGAATCCCAATATCTTTGAAACATCCAAAGGCATCTAACGAGGGATTCATTATTTAGAAAAATAAAATGGTGAAATCCACGAGGAAGAGTGACATTAATCAAATATATTCTCTCTACACTTCTAATTTATCAATGAATGGATCTTTTGGCTTGAGTAGGTATCATCCAATCCATAGGGAGATAAATCATAAATCGTTTTTGGCAAGGAGGGAGAACCAATAAAAAAATGTATCACCTGATTCATTTGAATATAGTGCATGCTCCATTGGACTAAGGGGGATTGATGATCAAAGATTCGGTCTTCATGCATTTGAAAATGGGTGTAAAAATCTTGTGATGAATGATCATAGGTGCGCCGATGTGGTGGAAGGAAGTCCTCCAAAAAAAGTAAATGGGTGTAAAAATCTTGTGATGAATGATCATAGGTGCGCCGATGTGGTGGAAGGAAGTCCTCCAAAAAAAGTCTATTGGGTAGTTGGTTGCAAATCTTGGACTCCACCATACCAGAGGTCAAAGGATCCCCTATCTAGTGACTATGCATATTGGTAACTCCTGTAATAAAAATTACTTGCCTTGGATACATGGGAATGGAAAATCATCAATATATGAAATGTCAAGATCATAGGCAGACAATAGCGATAAAAAATACTTTCCTTCGATACTTGGGAATGGAAAATCATCAATATATGAAATGTCTAGATCATATGAAATGTCTAGATCATAGGTAGACAATAGCGATAAAAATTACTTGCCTTGTATAAAAATTACTTGCCCTGGATACCTGGGAATGTAAAATCATCAATATATGAAATGTCAAGATCATATGTAGACAATAGCGATAAAAATTACTTCCCTTGGATATCTGGGAATGGAAAATCATCAATATATGAAATGGCAAGATCATAGGTAGACAATAGCGATATCAAGATACATCTCTTCACAACCTCAAGGACTATTATCAAGGGAAGGAATCAAAACCCTCTTTCACCTTTCCTCATGGGAAAATGGTAGATGATTAGGATGGAAATCCCTCCTCCTCCCATAAAATCTTAAATCTCAAATATCATATCTTTCCTTGAAACTCCATGGATTAGTTCCCATACAAATGGCAATGAAGAATGGAAACAAATGGGGCCCTACTGTTCTATCAAACTAGGTTATGTTATTAAGATAGAAAGTATGAATCTTCCCCCTAATTAGGATTTTGGAAAATAATTTAGGGGAAATAGCCTCCCAAAAGTAAGAATATACAGTTGGATTCTAGCTCAAGGAAAAACTTTAACAATGGAAAACCTACTAAGAAGAGGAGTGTGTGGAAATTCTATGTTCCCCCTCTATCTTACATGTGGAGAAACCAAATGCCATCTATTTCTAGAATGTGAATTTACTTTCTCTGTATGGGACATAGAG
Organism: Picea sitchensis; assembly: GCA_010110895.2. NCBI lineage: Eukaryota > Viridiplantae > Streptophyta > Pinopsida > Pinales > Pinaceae > Picea > Picea sitchensis. The sequence goes on from SNQJ01S0001381.1 coordinate 104,954, forward strand.
TTTGAAGAGCTTCAATGCCCCCTAACATGCCACAAAGTTGGAGGCATGTCTTTGTCAGCATTTCAACACTACAATGGGAATCTAGCTCAAAAACTACTTCTAAAAAGGGTATGGACATAATATCAATGTATTTATGTTAGGAATTTTGGCTCATAAGAAAGAAAGTAATATTTTGACATGAAACCTTCATGCTATGAAGGGTAGCAACTCAGGGGAAATGCCTCCTATTTGAAACCATCCATTATAATGGTATAGGTTGGTTCCATTCCTATCTATATTAAGTGGAAGATAGGACCTGGATCAAGCCATTAATATCTTCATTCCTTAACCTCTCAATTATTAGTTGAAGAAACTAATTTAATCTTTCAAATGACATCTCAAATTGAGAAATGGCTAGCTATTGCAATGGAGAGTAGATAGAAAGAAACATATCTTGTTTTTCAACATAGCTTCAAAAGTAAACCCAAGGGAAGGAGGAGAAAGAGGGATTCTTTTCAATCCGAAGGGAAATAATTAAGTAGAATATGCATTGTGATGGGGAGTCACCATCAATAAGGAAGCAAAGACCATTGGAATATTTTAAGGATTGTTCATTCTTAAAGAAAGAGTAATTAAATTTTCGATGATGATATGCTACTCCTCCATCATCATACGAGCCCTTGCCATGTAGAGACTTCCTTGAAACATTGGATTGATTAGAATGGTACAAAGGTACCTATACTTAATCAATGATAATGTCCAACTATATTTTCTCTAGGTCTTAAGAAATAAAAATAAAAGTGAAGACCACCAAGCCAATGTTGGTTTCCACATGGAGGAAGGAACCCTAGTCATTTATGGAAGTGACATTATAATCAAATAAATCCCATGATAAATCCATTTATCATTTAGTAGATATGCATGGAGAGTAGTTGTATGTTTATAAGCATGGGAGAGGTAGAGACTAAATGACATGTTGCAAAAGAATGTTAGAAGAGTGAAGGTTGTTGAGGACCAAGCATGAAGGTGTTGCGTGGAGAAGACAAATCTTGAAGGCTATCTTTGGTAATTTTAAAGAATGTGTATACGATGATAGAATCCCCAATTGAGGAAGTTTGTGTATGGTTGTGGATTGAGTCAGAGACAGTGTAACATGGGAGCATGTGACTCCATGTTGTGTAGTTTTGAGCATGAGTGGTTGGTTGCACCGAAGGCACTTTGTACACTGCATGAAAAAGGACATTGGGATGTCCTGGAATGGACATGACTCAAATCGAGTTTTACAGGTGACGTGGATTGACTGAATGGAGGTGTAACATGGGAGCATGTGACTCCATGTTGTGTAGTTTTGAGCATAAGTAGCTAGATGCACCGAAGGCACTTTGTACATTGCATGAAAAAGGGAAGTGGGATGTCATGGATTGGACTTGACTCATATCAAATTGTGCAGGTGATGCATCAATGAAAAACACCTGATTATTGCTTGTGGTAATGAATAAAGAGAGGCAGAGAAGGTAGCATTACCAAAAGTTGAATTGATGCAAAACGTTGAGTTGCAACAGGAATAAAATGAAAATTATAGATCCGCATGAAGAGAATATTTTTGTGTTCTTGTTGTTGGCATGTTTACAAGAAGAGCGTGATTTTAATTGATGGCAAGAACAACAAAAACGATGCCATGTCTACAAGCAAGAACAATAGCAGCGATATCATGCTTACAGTTATTGATGGCAAGAACAACAACGACGAAGGTATGGTTACAGGAAAGAATAGTAGCGACGTTGGCAGGTTTATAGTTGGGAGACAACAATGGAAAACAGGCAGGCAAGGAAGATCAGTAGCGATGATGGCATGGAAAGATCAAAAACTAGTGGACTTGATATCCATTTCGGAGTTTCGGATAACGGGAGTTGGATAAGTCAAGAGTCGAGACTCTTCATCACAGGAGTCATGAAGTTGCGAAATGCGAAATGCCGAAATCCCAAAATAGGCACATCAACAAAAACTCCATTTCAGAGTTTCGGGGATCGCGACATGGAGTTTCGGATTTTTGGGGATCGCAACATGGAGCGTCAAGATATCTCACCACAGGAATGCCGAAATGTCATAATGCCGAAATTCAAAAAACACCTTTTGGTGCAGGTTTCGGATACCGGGAGTTGGAGTGTCGAAACACTTCACCACAGGAATACCGAAATGTCGGAATGCCAAAATGCGAAAAACACCTTTTGGTGCAGGTTTCAGATACCGGGAGTTGGAAGTGTCGAAACACTTCACCATAGGAATGCCAAAACGCCGGAATGTTGAAATGTGAAAAACACCTTTTGGTGCAAGTTTCGGATACAGGGAGTTGGAAGTGTCGAAACACTTCACCACAAGAATGTCGAAATGTAGGAATGTCGAAATGCGAAAAACACCTTTTGGTGCAGGTTTCGGATATCGGGAGTTAGAAGTGTCAAAACACTTCACCACAGGAATACCGAAATGCCGGAATGTCGAAATGCCAAAAAACACCTTTTGGTGCAAGTTTCAGATACCGGGAGTTGGAAGTGTCGAAACACTTCACCACAGGAATGTCGAAATGTGAAATCGCCAAAGCACTTTATGGATAAACGCTTGGTCACAACTGTGGGCATGTGAAGGAAGGAGCTTGCAAGTTGTAAGGCTCCATTTTATGATCGGGAGTTGGAAGAGTCAGAGTGACTCACAACAAATTCGTGACACGTGAAATTGCGAAATGCAGTTTCGAATAAGGCTGTGGTCACAGCCAGTGGTCACATCTGCGGAAGATGGAGGAAGGATCTAGTGCAACCAAGCTCCATTTCGGAGATCGCGACTTAGAGATTCGAGATGCCTCGCAATAGGAATTTGCGTCATGCGAACTTCCGAAATGCCAAAATCCGAAAACACCTTTTGGTGTAGGCTATGGTCACCACCTGAGGCCACATGTGAAAGGAAAGGTGAAAGGTGCCAAAGGCACAAGGCTCAATAGGTTCACAATGTAACTATTAGAAACGACTGATGGTTTCTGTGAAAGTACTCAAAGAGACTTCAGGGTGATCGCTAGAGAACATGAAGAGTCTCAAGGCATCTGCCAGTGGAATGAAGACTGTTGATAGAGGCGATTGACAGATGGAAGAGAGTTGAAGACTGTAACTGCAATAGAGAGGATGATCTCGATTATGATAGAGAAGACGAAGAGTCTCGACTGCCAGACAGGCTAAGGAATCTTAGCATAATACCCAGTGATGATGAACGCATGGGTATAACCGCCAAAAAAGCTGAGGAATTGCCATGATGATGAGGAAGAGGACTCGAAACGAGGAGGACATGCAGAACAGAGAGAGTGGGTTGATGCTCAAGGGCGTGAAGTGGTGGGAATGTGGAGTGGAGTAAACATCCCGATGTGAAAAACAATGGCAATGTGTAGAGCATTCAAAATGATTATGCATATAGGATGCACAAGGTGCATAGAGACTATAAGAATGCAGAACAAAGAAGATATGGTAGTTGTTGTTGAGAGTGATTTAGGCGTGTAGAAGGAGGCAGTGTGCAACATTTGAAATACACAGAAGAGGAATGGTGCATAGAAGGGGCATGGCGCACAAAGAATAAAAGGAAGAAGAACATAAAGCGTAAGGAAGGTGTGTAGAGAGACACTGATACAGGAGAGTAGAGCAGCATAACAGAACAATGATAAGCCTGATAAGCCAATGATAACTATTGAATCACTGTAATAAGTTTCAGTAGAAAATATTTATATTTCAGGGTGGTAGGGAGGATTTTTGTCCTCAGAGGTTCAAGTGGGTGCTTGAACACAGGGAGTTGTAGCTTCCATCTGGTTGCAGCCAGAGAAACTAGGGCGGCAGGGTGGTGCAAGGGAGAACTGTTGTTCTCTGTTATACAGGTTGGTGCCTGTGTGACTGGAAGTTGGTGCTTCCATCCAATTGGTTCTATAACACTTAGGGAGTTGTTGATTCCTTCTAATGGGTGCTAGAGAAACTAGGGAGTTGGTGCTTCCTTCTAGTGGGTGCTATAGAAACCAGGGAGTTGGTGCTTCCTTCTAGTAGGTGCTAGAGAAAACAGAGAGTTGGTGCTCTCAGCAAGTTTCATCTTGCAAAACAGAGGTTGTATCCTCACAATGAGTTGGTTCTCATAAGTATGATAATGTACAGAATGTAAAGATTACTTATCATATAAAGAAGAAGATGTTTTTACCCTTTATGGGTTTCCTCAGGAAATATATGTCTTTGTGTATCTCATATGTGTGAATGATGTTGAATGTTCTATTGCTTACTTCCCTGCATTATTGTGATTGCCATTGATTGCTCTGTAAAGAGTTTAAAATAAGCATAATTGTTTAAGCACGGTAACAACTGATTCACCCCC
>SNQJ01S0001381.1:133024-147606 GCA_010110895.2 Picea sitchensis
AAGATCCTTCTAGAAGCGGAAGCTTCTATTAGGTCTTCTTACATCCGCCTAATTCTCTTTTATTGAAAGGTCTTATTAATATTGACCTTTATTACATCCGAATACATTAATCTACCCATGTGCGGGTTAGGACCTTAACATAGGTGTTGAAGGATGTGGGAAAAATTTTCCATCATTTCGTCCCTATGTTGCGTAAGATCTTGCTTAAGCAATAGATTAATAGAATCGTTTGCTCTGTCGTTTTTATTTTCTTTTGCCATGGATTTTTTCCTGGGAGTGCGAGAGATTTTCCTCAAGATAAGTAATCTTGAGACCCAACTTTCTATACTCGGACCTTGTCAGGGACATGCACTAAAAAAATGATCAAGAGCAGCCTGCTCGGGTACGACTGATCTGGATTATTTTCGGCACAAAATGAGAGAGGAGATATAATAAATAAATGTACATAGATATATCATATATCCAATAATATAACATATATTTATCAGAGATATAACCATAAACACAGAGATACATTAATACACATTTTTTATTAATGAGTGAAATGTACAAAACTGTAGAAATACAGAGTGAAAGACTCGCTAGAATGGTGGAATCGTATCTCTGAGAAGAGATGTGACCACTACTCACATTCACAAGAATATGATTGTTAAAATGAGGCTCCAAAGGCCTTTTTAACATAAATAGAATCCAAAACCATAACCCTAGAAGACGAAAAGCCAACAGTTTTGTGGACCCTGTTTTGGGTAGTTTGGTGTATTGACTTCCCTAGGGCGTAACTTTGGCATACGATCTTCGTTTGGGGCACACGATAGCTCATTGGAAAGGTATCAATGATGATATTCATTTTTGGGGCTCAATTAGACCCTTTGGATATCATTTAGGTTTTCGATTGCGAAAATACTTCATTTAGGCCCTCAAAATCGCCCCAGAAGTTTAGGAACCGAAACAATGCTAAAAATAGTAAGTTGCCAGAAGATTGTTTTATGTCAGTTGGAATTGGTGGGTGGCCACCGATATCCACCTGGATCAACTCATCCTATAAGGGTCTTAGATACCAGGGATGATCCAGGCATCAGATTGATGGAGAAATCATTATCTCTTTTAAGGGGTAATCCTCGTATATCTTTAAACACATCTTCAAACTCCTTTAGGACCGCGTAATCTTCAATATTTGGCACCTTATATTTAGGTGTCTCTTCCATATGTGCTGCAAATATTTGACACCATTTCTTGTAACTTTTCTTCAGCTATAAGGCTCAAACTTCTCTAACGAGTATTTTCCTTAAGTTCCCTTCCCCATCCAAGCAAGTAAATGCTTTATTATAACAGTCTAGGACATCATGATGTTGGTCCAACCAATCCATAGAAATTAGGTAGTGATAGGAACCTAAAGGTATTATGTTCAAATATTCCATGGTTCTCAGTCCATTCATGTCCATTGGAAATTTCTTAACCATCTCATTAATTTTTCTTTTAGCTTTGGTAGCCAGCTGCACCAACCAAGATTTTCCAATCTTGCTTCTGGGAAAATGAAATCTTTCCACCATCTTGGGATCTAGAAAACAATGAATAGCTTTTGAATCAATTAAAATATCAATGGTTTGGTTTTTTATATTAACTTCTACTTCAATCATATGTGACCGAAACTCATCTTTCTTTTTTTCCAGTGATGCATAGATCCTAGGTACATTTATTCCCATGTCTTCCATTGTATCAGCTTGTTGTACATTGTGAATACTCCTCACATTTTCACCTCTGATTCATCTTCATCGTTGTAAGCCCCATATGCATCTTCCATGATTCTTCCATGATTATTATGTTTTTGTTGTTCTTGTTTTGATCTAAATGTTTCTAACTCTGCAAAATTTGCAACCAACACAATTTGTTAGACTAAATAATTTAACAAAGTCCCGAATTATGTATAATTTTGTTTCAATAATGCATCAAAATACTTTCTTATTATTTCTTGTGAAATTAAATGCCCAGATCAATTTTTTGGGTGGGTATTTATATTCCTCCATCTAAGAATTTTTTGGGTGGGTATTTATATTCCTCCATCTAAGAATTTTCCAATGACTTCTCCCTTGCTCAATTATGATTCATGAGCAGAAAGTTATTGTCATTTGAAAATTGCATATTAGTTCCTTCTATTCACACTTCAACTAGGTGTAAATATGAACTGTAATTATGCAATTTTGCACCTGTTCCATTGGATTTCTGGCAGTGTCCTAGTTGGGTTCCTTCATAAACATATTCTGGACACTCTAGCCAATTTTCAATCCCATCTAAGCTCCAAGTTTCTAGATACAACCTACAAAATTTTCATCCCGATTAATATTTTTGGGAATGAATACTACGGGTCCCTTATATGCTCTCCTGTGAATTTATGTGCCCATATTTTTTTTTGACTCTTTTTTTGTCTTTTGTAAACTTCTCATGTGCTTCAATATGATTTTGGAACAAGAAGTTATGGCCCTCGGAAGTTAACTGGGTCTTAAAGTTTACCCTCCACTGTTTGACGTGTAACTTCCTCATAAAATCTTTGTTTGAAGAATAATTTACACCATTAGAAATCTATCTCCGAGATATTTCATTTGAGATTCAAAGATAAAGTATACCTTCATACACTCTGTTCTTGTGGTTTTATGGTAGCCAAAAACCTTGTTTAGGGCCTAAAACATTCTCTACAAACGATGACCTTAAAACATACTAAAATGTCGCAGAAATCACATTTTTTTTGTTGTAGACCACCAAATTGATTTTATGTGCACCAATTCTAAATTATAATCCCATATTTACCATAGGAAGTTCTACATGGGAAACACAAAAATGTAGGGCGTGCACCACACACCTATATCCAATGTGCGCCACTTTTTTGTCACACGCAAATATCTAGTGTGCACAACTTCTGTGTCGTGCACTTATACCTATTGTGCACATTTTTTTTTCACACATCCATATTCTGCATGCATTGCAAGAGCCCCACAACCCAACACCAAGGTTTATTTCTCTCACACTTCACACCAATACTACTTTCACATAGTATGAATATTTAACGCGCATGCACTGTGCACTAACATTGCGCGTGCACCTAAAAATTTTCTCTGTGCTTTTCTAGTACACGATGCACATGCCTTGCACACCAATATTATATACGTGCAACCAATTATGCACCACACAATGCCAAATTTTTGTGTGCACACCACACACCATTATTTTTTTGCGCATCTCCAGCTTTGCAATGTGCAACGCCAAATTTTAGTGTGCACACATGCGCACCATTATTTTCCGCACATCACAACTTTTCACTACATAACGCCAAATTTTAGTGTGCACACCTGCGTACCATTATTTTTTGTACATCACCATATTGCACTACGCAACGCCAAATTTTAGTGCTCACACCCATGCAACATTGAATTTTAGTGCACACCTTTATTTTTCTGCGCATCACCACTATTTAGCAGAAAAAAAAAAATCATCGCTTAACTGATTTTCCATACTTTTGCTACATAAATTGGGGCTTTTACCTAATTTCACCCAATTTTTCCTGTGCGCCATGGCCTCTCTATAAACTCAAAAATTTGACCATCCGTGGGCCTGAATTTTTCCCATTTTGAAATTCAAATTACTTATTTCAAATTTTCGACACGATTCTTCACATTACCCATGAGATTTCTCTTAATTTTTATGCAATAGTTTAATCAAACAAGATTCATACATACTTTGGAAACTAATTCTCTATGAATTTCCACTTCAACATTCTTCTAACTCAGCCCATCCTGGCTCACTCTTGAAAACTGAGCTCTAATACAACATTGTAGCATTCCCAACCACGTGTTGGGCTATGCCACTTAAAATTTTGAATTTTGATACTAATTTAAACTATAAAAATACTCAGTGAATGCACATATTCATACAAAATAAAAATAAAAATATGAATGCAAGATACACAGGAAAAACCCATGAAACAAATGCATAAATATTAACATAGGATATGAATTAACACATAATTGATAGTTATATTTGATTTAAAATAATACAAACTGTGTGCAGAACTTCCACGTTCCTCCCATCCTTAGATCACACTTCTCATAACTCTCAGTAGCGGGTCACCCCTAAGATGGGACTAAAATCCACCTGGGTAAAGGATTCCTAACCCGACTAAGGTATCTCAGAAAACAAAAAAAACGCAGTCACAAGTGCCAACTCAAACTAACAATCTATATTCCCTCATTCCCCACATGTATGTCCCACCCCAAGAAGTGTGCCCCTTCTCTGCTCAACAATCCCTTGTTTTCCCCACTTCCTTTTCGAGGCTTCAGCAACAGGATGGACATGAAGTCTAAAATCCCTGTAGTTCCAGTTTGGCACCTTCGAGAATCAATTCCCAGCAATTCTCTCACCTAGAGAGAATGCTCACGGGCCTGAAAACCTACCTCTTCAATATCCTACAGGCATGAGAAACTTCTTCTTTAGTCCAACTCCAAAGCTAACTAGGGTACAGGTACATGTACATGTATAGTAACAACAAGGTATGGGTGACATCTGAGTGAGTGAAGGAATGATGATAGAATCATGGGAAAATGAGCTAAGTCCAAATGATATGTATGCATGTTCCCAACTTGACCTTTGCCATGTTGAGAACTACCTTGGGCCTAGTTGTCCCCATCCTTAGAACTTAGGATAAAATAATTATCCATACTTTATACTTTATGGAATACTAATATAATATTCCTTTGGGGTTATTCCACCTTAGCTTAGCCCCTTATCCTTAACTCTTACCCCCCTTTCCCTATCTAGTGGATTTTATCCCCCAATACTCTTTTACATGTCTAGTATGTCGCACTGATGTGTTTTCATTAATATTTTCATGTAGTTATGGTTATCTTGATTATGTGGATAACTAAGGAGATTATGTCTCGAGGCCCTTAGGTTACAAATATGGAGTGTTGAGAGACCACATGACCAGCAGTATCATTTTTCATAGCTAGAGACCGACATCACCACCACAGTGACCCAACACTTGGTCATCATCCACACCAACACCATAGTTCACTTGGGTCTTGCTCGATGTGGTACAAGTAAAGTATGATGGTGGGTATCATTTTAATATTTGAGGCATTCTAGCTTGTATATAAGAGGTTATTTTTTATTATGAAACATCTGCTTTGGAAATTATGCATTTTACCTTGTTTAAATGTTGGTGGTTGGCTTGGGGCACTCAAGTAGATGGTCACCCTTAGGATGGTGTGTTTATGGGAGCTTCCTTTGATGATTCATTGTGCCACGCCTGACCATACTTACCACTTTCCATCATGTTTTCCCCTCATGACATCATCTCTTGGGATTTCGGGGTAAACTGACCCTAAAAGGGACCACTCCTCATTTCATGGGAAGAAGGGGCTAAAGGCCCAGAGGGGATTTAGTTGGAAAAATATAAAAAACTAATGAAATAACCTTCTATATGCTTTGCCCAGGGGATCCTGAGAAAGAAATGAAAATCTTCTCTACAGAAAAATAAGGACCCCATGAAAAGAATAAATAAAAACACTTAAAGGATTAGTTGAGGATAGGGGTTCTCATCATGAGCCAGCCTATCATTTCCATGGGTATCTAACGGTATGACATTACAATGTTTTTCCATCACACCAAGGTAATGGATTTTAGTTACATGGATGAGGGAAATGGAGTCTCATCATGAGCCAACCTTCTCAATTCCATGAAAGTACTTTTGGTTGACATTATCGATATCTGTTCACCATGCGAGGGAAGTTGCCTTGAACTAACCCTATGCTATATTGAAATAAAATACAAATAAAGAAAGATAAAAGTCAATTGCAGGGCTTGAAAAAAATGCATTATGGATGAAGGTGAGACACACCCTCAACAAAGGTACCTATAAATGAGATATTGTGGACCCTTGCATATCATGAACCCCATGCCCATTGAGTACTTCCCCCATCCATTCCACTTCAATGATATGAATCAGATAGGGTTCTTCCTAGACTTAGGGCGTTTGATCCATTGAAAAGAAGTACCATTCCAACCCACCCACAACCAAACTTGGAAAAACATCTAGTTTCTTAAGAACATATTTGTATGATGTAGTCGTGGTATACATGATTTAATGTATATTTTATTGAATTGAGTCACTCATCATTATGATTTGATCTAATATCCTTGGAGGGCATATCCATTTGTCTTACAGGTACAAGTTGGTGGCCATTTTTGGAAGAACAAGCCTAGATTGGGCTTCCATGAGGGCAAGTAGCCCACAGAATGGATGACATAGGCCCACATTCTAAATGATAGAGAGATGCTTTTAGAGGCCTAGGGGATAGCTAGATAGAAATAGCCCACCCTTTTCATGCCAAACGACTTTCCCAGAAGGGGAAAAATGTCACTCCCTAGGGGATTCATGTCACATTTGAGGGGTATATGGTGGTTGATGATGAATTAGAGCATGAAACATGGATTGTTTAGGTGGAGAGGCTCCAGATGATTACCACATGGACTTTAGAGGCCCTACTTTGTAACCCAGCTCCAACGACTTCCTCAATTTTCCAAAATGTCCTCCTTCAAGGGATAATGTCACCTTTATTTTAGGGTTTTCTTTTTCCAAAAGTGAAATTAAAGAGAATTTTTAAATATTACCTTTTTAAAGGGGCAAGATTAGGGTTGTTGACCCCTAATATTGTGGTTTCCCTAATATTATGTGGACAAACTATGTTAGCTACATTTTGTATAAATAGAGATCATAAGATCTCATTTTGATAACATAACTCTCCATTGTGAGAGGCTCTTGGATTGATATTTTCTCTCTCTTTGGATATTTCTCCCTCTTGTTCCTTTGTTTAGGGCTATGTCTTGGTTATGGTTGATGGATATGGTGTGTTATCCTTGGAAGGATTTCTTCATTTCTTTTTTGGTGGTTAGTCTAGCTTTTATTGTATTTAATTAATGCTTGAAGGTGCCATTTATTTCATTGTATTATCATTTGTACAAGTTAAAGGTTCTATTTTATTGATCCAAGTAGGGAGTATAAGGGTATACACCCCTACTTGTTTTTACACCATTTATTGCTAAGGGAATATTGCTTCATAAGGGTTTATTAAGAGGAGTATAATTGCATACACCCTCCTAGTTAAAACCCTAGCTAAGAGAATGTTTCCTTGGGGAGTAAAAGGGTTTACACCCCCAAGGAAGTTCATATCTAGATTCTTCATATTCTCTTGAATCCATTAACCCTTTATTAAAGGAACTAGTGATTTACTTATTGCATGGTAGCAATAAATTGTTCCCTTGGTAAACAAACAAATTTCAAGTTTTGAAGTTGTCTCTTTTGGATATTGATCTTGATGCCTTGGGGATTCTTCCTTCCTTAGGGAATCCTATTTCTTCCAAAAATTGTTATTGTTGTAGTAAAACTAACCTACAACTATTAGGGATTCTTTAAAGTCTAACCTTAATTGCTAATATCTCACACACTAACCCTAGACTAACCCTCTAACTTTGATAGTTTAACCTACTAAACAAGGTGCATCTATTGTGATATATTTTGGCACATTTTGATGATAAGAGCTGCTATTGTACTTCATTGAATTATAAAGAAACAAGGCTGGTATACTGGTGCATAAATTTACTTTTATTATAGCCATGTTTATTCAGTCTTGAAGTGTTATTTTCGGTCCACATTGGTTACTAGTTTTATTGTTGACATTACTAACTAATATAGGCATTTTACTTACTGATTTGGATGTAATATATTTCTGATTTACTAACTTGTATACTTCTGTATTTTAGGGACAACAAGATTAAATTTCTGATCCATTACTATACTTTGTTGGAAAAGTATAGTTTATTGTGTCTCGGTCAGGTACAGGTGCACCAAAAACGATCTCATTACTCTATATCAATTTATCTCTCTTTACCTACCATTTTCAACCAATATATTCTTCCATCACTTGAACTATCGGGGGACTTATCCTTACACATCCATTCATCATTATCATTCCCCTTAGGGTCTCCTGGATCACCTCCTAGGAGTGATCTTAGTCACCCCCCAAGTGCGGGACCTACATCAAGGCAACAATGGGTGTAGTGTTCCCTATTTGTAGAACATGATTTTGTGGTTGGGTTAGTATTTTCCCAACCTACAAATTGTTCTATAAAATTTTGGCACCATTGAAGTGGAGGACTTTGAATCCTCTTTTTTCCCTGATGAGATTTTTTTCAAGTCTCTTTCCCAAAGCCTTCATCCCGAGCTTTCCTGGCAAATCCACTCCAAGAACTTACCCATTTTCCTTTGACAAACCTTCTTCAAAGTTTGTCTAGCGACTCTACCATTTCTCGAACTCACCTTTCCATTACTTACCTTTCCCCTTTCATCCTTTGATAATCCTTTCTCTCTCTTGGAAACTCCTTTGAGGCATTCTTCTAGTCGATGGGACTATGGCACCTTGGAATCAATCAAGACCCTGCCATCCCTCATGGAAGGAAAGTCTGCACATCGAAAGGGAAAAATTTACTAATGAAGTCGTCGAAGAGATAATGAATCAAGTAAAAGAGATGCTTGAAGAACATGCTTATGAAGAAAGTTTCCAAGAAGATCCTAATGAATCTTATCACATTGAAGATTCTAAGGAGGCATTTAATGAATTTGAAGTGATTTCACTCAATGACCCAGATGAAGACATCCAATCCATTATTGCTCCTACACATCAAGAAGAGAACACTATGAGTTATGACCCTTTCGAGGATATTGATGGTAGTTTGTTCCATGATCCTGGAAGTGAAGGAGCACTAGAAGAGCGCTCATATAAAATTGATCATCATATTGACACTTTCTTACAGACTGAAAAATGTGGATGGGACATGAACTTTTTCTCCTTTGACGAATATACCACTTACAAAGTTGAAGGAAGCCTCCAAACAATGGATTGGTATTTGTGCATATATGACTTAGATGTTTGGGATGGTGATGGTGACATGATCACATATTTTCTCGACCCATTTCATAATGACTTGTTACAACATCTTCAGGGTGATGCATATCCTTTTGGGAATACATATATTTTCTATGAGGATTTTCAGACATTTTCACCCTTGATTTTAGAAGAGCACCAAGACATATCCATCCTAGGGAAATCAAAGGTTCACTCTATGAATAATTTTTTTTGTCATTTGGAGATTCTTACAAGGATTCATAAGCAAAGAGGCAACATTTTTCTTCTTCTAGACCTGAGCCTGTCCTATACCTCATTTCTTCCCCTTGGGTGAAGCATGGGGTCTTCTTGAGTTGTCTCACATCCTCTCAATCTTCAGGGAGAAATGATTGTGTTGATGAGGATGAATATGATCCATCATATACATATGAAAATCCACTCCAGAGATGAATAGATTAGGATTCTATCTATGCTTGTAGACGAGAGTTTCAGGATGATCGAGATTGTGGTTTCTTTTTTTAGCACGATTTCCTCCCTCCCATCCATCTCCATGAGTTTTATTTCATGATTGATTATATGTTTATTTGTGCTTATGATTACTATGTACTGGACTTATCTTCATTGTTTCACATGATTAATCATAGGGGGAAATCTCTTCATTCGATGATCAGGTGGTTGCACTGGTTGTACGATTTCACCTGACACCTTAGAGACTTGATATTTAGGGTCATAGGACCCCAAGTAAGTAGTTAAGTCATATGGAATTATTTCAGCTTGCATTTCTTTTGCTCATATAAGTTTAGTTGCATTGCATTTTCATTTTTATCTACTTTCATTATTGATTTCATCATCACATATGTATACTTAGTTAGAAATTTTGTCAAAATTTTCTTTTTCTAGCTTAGTTGGTTTTGATTATGACCATATGAGAATGAGGATGAGTAGGCCATCCTACTCTTGACATTTTGATGTTTTCTTCCAGGAACATTTCTAACAGGAGATGTTTTGGTTCTCATGTACTCTACAACGAGAAAATTTCCCCAAGTAGGAGCCAAATGTTATCCCCATTTTATGGATAACTAAGGAGATTATGCCTCGAGACCCTTAGGTTGCATATATGGAGTGTCGAGAGACCACATGACCAGCAATATCCTTTTTCACAACTAGAGACCCGCATCACCACCATAGTGACCCAACAATTGGTAACCATCCACACCAACTTTCCATCACATGTCACTTAGGTCTTGCTCCATGTGGTACATGTCATATATGATGGTGGGTATCATTTTAATATTTGAGGAATTATAGCTTGTATATCAAAGATTAATTTTTATTATGAGTCATCTTCTTTGGAAACTATGCCTTTTACCTTGTTTAAATGTTGGTGGTTGGATTGGGGCACTCAAGTAGATGGTCACCCTTAGGATGGGGTGTTTTTGGGAGATTCCTTTGATAATTCATCGTGCCACTCCTGACCATACTTACCACTTTCAATATTTTTTACCCTGATGACATCATCTCTTGGGATTTTGGTTTAAGGTAGCCCTAGAAGGGACCATTCCTGGTTTTATGGGAAGAAGGGGCTGAAGGCCTAGAGGGTAGTTAGCTAGAAAAATATAAAATCCCAATGAAATTACCTTCCATATTCTTCTCCCAGGGGATCCCAAGAAAGCAATGAGAAGCTTCTCTGTAAGAAAATAAGGAACCCATGAAAAGAATAAATAAAAATGCTTAAAGGATCAGTTGAGGATAAGGGGTATCATGACGAGACATCCTATCATGTCCTTGGGTATCTAACAGTATCACATTACCAATTTTGGACATCACACGAGGGTAATGGATCTTAGTTGCATGGTCGAGGGAAAGGGGGTCTCATCATGAGCCAACCTTCTCGTTTTCGTGAATGTACTTGTGGGTGACATTGTCAATATTTGGTCACCATGCTAGGGAAGTGGACTACAACTCACCCTATGCTATATTTAAAGAAAATAAAAAGAAAGAAGGATAAAATGAAATTTATGGGCTTGGAAAAAATGCATTATGGATGAAGGTGCGACACCTCCTCCACAAAGGTACCCATAAATAAGATACTATGTAACCTTGCATATCATGAACCCCATTCCCATTGAGTACTTCCCCCATCCATTCCACTTAATTCAAATGACTCAAATAGGGTTGTTCCTAGACTTAGGAGGTTTGATCTATTGAAAAGAAGTACCTTGCCAATCCACCCACAACCAAACTTAGCAAAATGTTTATTTTATTAATCACATATTTGTATGATGTAGTCCTAGTATACATGATTTAATGGCTCTTTTATTGACTTGATTCACTCATCATGATTCTTTGACTTGATATCCTTGGAGGGAATATCCATTTGTCTTACAGGTAAAGGTTGGTGTCCAGTTTTGGAATAAGAAACCTAGCTTGGGCTTCCATGAGGGAAAGCAACCCAAAGTATGGATGACATAGGCCCACATGATATTTGATAGAGATATTCTTTCAAAGGCCTAGGATACACTTGGATAGACATATCCTACCATTTTTATGCCAAACGACTTTCCTAGAAGGGGAAAAACGTCACTCCCTAGGGGCTTGATGTCACATTTGACGGGAATATGGTGGTTGATGATGAATCAGAGCATGAGACATGGAATTTTGAGGTGGAGAGGTTCTGGATGATTTTCACATGGCCTTTAGGGGCCCTACTTTGTATCCCATCTCCAACGACTTGCTAAATTTTCCAAAACGTCCTCCTTCAAGCGATGACATCACCTTTTTTCTAGGGTTTTCTTTGTCCAAAAGTGAAATTAAGAGAATTTTTAAATATTATCTTTGTAAAGGGGAAAGATTAGGGTTGTTGGCCCCTAATATTGTGTTTTCCCTAATATAATGTGGATAACATATGTTATCTACATTTTGTATAAATAGAGATCATAAGATCTCATTTAATAACATAACTCTCCATTGTGAGAGGCTATTGGATTAAATTTTTCTCTCTCTTTGGATACTTCTCTCTATTTTTCTTTTATTTATGGATATGCCTTGGTTATGGCTGATGGATATGGTGCACTATCCTTGGAAGGATTTCTTCATTTCATTTTTGGTGGTTAGTATAGCTTTTATTTCCTTGCAATGCTTGAAGGTGCCATTTATTTCATTGTATTATCATTTGTCAAAGTTAAAGGTTCTATTTTCTTGATCCAAGTAGGGAGTATAAGGGAATATACCCCTACTTGTGTTTCCACCATTTTATTTCTAAGGCAATATTGCTTCATAAGGGTTTACTAAGAGGAGTATAATTGCATACACCCTCCTAGTTAAAATCATAGTTAAGAGAATATTGACTTGGGAGTAAAAGGGTTTACACCCCCAAGAAAGTAGCCTATATAGCTTCTTCATATTCTATTGACTCCATTAACCTTTTCTTAAAGGCATTAGTGATTTACTTATTTCATGGGAGAAATAAATTTTTTCCTTGGTAAATGTACAAATTTTAAGTTTTGAAGTTGTCTCTTTTGGATAATGATCTTGATGCATTGGGGATTATTCCTCCCTTAGTGAATTTTCTTTCTCCCAAAAATTCTTATTTCTGTAGTAAAAATAACCTACAACCATTAGGTTTTATTTAAACTCTAACCTTAACTATTAATATCTCACGCATTAACCCTAGACTAACCCTCTAACTTTGCTAGTTTAACCTACTAACCTAGGTGCATCTTGTTATCCCCTACCCTAGGGATAACTAAGGAGATTATGTCTCTAGACCCATAGGTCCTAGACATGGAGTACTGGGAGCCATATTGACTTGAGCCTAGCCTTGGAGGGCCCATATTTCTTCTTCAACACCTCCACCTTGTCAGCAGTAGCAACACCCATCCCATCGGCCTGTTCCTTCAACAGCAGTGGGTCTTGATCCATGAGGTAATGAGTATGGGTATCATGGTATGTGTCACTCTGATTCTCAAAACATTTGAATATGTGAATTTAATTATTTATTATTATTATGTGTCATTGGACTTTATTCCTTTCCACTTGTCCACAACTGGGGGGAATGACATGATTCCCTAGCAAGTTGGTTCCCTTAGAATTTGAGTTGCCACTGAGTGGGTTCATGAAATTTCATCGTCCATTCCCACCATACTTATCACTTTTCATAATTTTTCCTCTCATCCATCCCCTACATTGGTTTGGGCACTAGGATTTCCAAAATAGAAAAGGGTTGTACCTTGCATTGTGGGATGATCTAAAAATGAAGAAGACTTGTATTCTTGAAAATATTTGCAAGTAAAATTTATGTGTTAAAATGAAAATGGATCATCTTTGCAACACATTTTTTAATAGGATTTACTCATTCAAGATGCATATAAACAATAGCATAATCAATGAAAAGAAAACACTTAACACAACAAATGATAAAGGAGTTCACCCCTCTCTTGGGCTACATCTCCTGGTCCAGCTTCCAATGGATCATTTGTATTATTTTCTCAAAGTGATAAAAAAATGTGCTTTAAAATTCTCTAAATTCCATATAGACTGCTCCAATGGCTTCAGAACGTCCAAAAAACCCTAGTTGGGCTTTTTCGACACCTCGTTTGGCCAAAAAATGAAGTAGATAGGCTTCCTGGAAGTCTCCCCTTCAAGCTTGTTGTCACTGGATCTAAAAAACACACCCTTGTTGGCTCAACCTAGCCCACACACATATTTAAGCGTAAAAACCTAGCACCGAATGAAACTGCACGAACCATGCAAATTGTAGGACAGTTACGGGCGCACCTAGCCCCTAACCGTCAAGGGCCAGGTCGTATGACCCATGCGTCGACGCGCTAGCATTAACATAGGCTCCCGTTACATAATCCAATGGTCAAAGGACAAATGGAGGGTCATTGATATAATCATTGGAATAAACACAACAGTGTGCATGTGTCCATATGATATATTTGTGGGTTATATGTAACATATCGTGCGACCAAGGGCTAGGGCTAAGCCCTAGCCCGGTCGCGCCCCAAACCACACGCATATACAAACATATATATATATATATATATATATATATATATATATATATTGCACCATATATATAACAAGGAACAACTGGTGGCACACTAGTTGGCCGCTCTTTGCCAAGTCTTTGCCCCTGCCCGGAGGTCGTGGGGTCGACTTCGGCCAACGACATAAGTTTTAAACCAATAAATGGATGACACGTGGAAGCCATTGATAGGGCCACGTGTCGTCATTCCATTTGCTGCCAAACATGCTAAGTCACCTACCAACTATCCAAATGCTTGCCTACCACGTTTCGTACGACCTGCCACATCAGTGTCTGTATGGACTGTATAGTCAACAACCCTTTTTTTTGCCTGTTTGTAAATTTGAACAGAATGTGATATCTCTCGCTCCCAACATCTGTTTGAACCCAAATGAGTTGCGTTGGGTTTTTAATGATGAGGCCTATGCTCTCGTTTGATTTGAAGCGATTCCGAGCACCTTGAATTTTTGAGCAAAATTTGATCCCCTGATCACACCTCCCCATTGGAAAGCTTTTGGACCTCCAAAAGACTATTTTCAGTCTATTTGAAGATGAGGGTATAGTTCCCTCACTCTTCCAACCTCAATCCACTTTGATTTTCT
>SNQJ01S0001381.1:154752-186538 GCA_010110895.2 Picea sitchensis
CATAGGAGACTGTACAGAGAAGCCCAACTGGCCTACATAATCAGTGATGAAGCCAACCCTACCAATCATCCCATCTATGCTTTGGACACTGATTTAGGCTCCAGTTTACTACAACTTACCCACACCCCTGAGGCTCCTTTACAAATCAGAAAGCAGCCCATTCTTAATCAGGAGACGCCCCCTCCAGCCACCTCTGTTTGGAATATGTTCTTTGATGGAGCTTCCTCCAGTATGGGTGCAGGAGCCGGGGTGGTATTCATATCCCCCTCTCATGAGACCATATCTCTGTCATACAAGATGGAATTTGAAGTCACCAACAATGTGGTGGAGTATGAAGCTCTGGTTCTGGGATTAAGGGCTGCGCGACAGATGGAAATAAGAGAGGTGGCTGTGTTTGGAGATGCAGAGTTGATCGTTCAGTAGGTCAAAAATGTTTATCAAGCTAAGAATCCTCGGCTCAAGAATTATAGGAACGAGGTATGGGACCTGGTTGATAATTTCTTCCTGGCTTTTAACATTTCCTACATTCCAAGGGGAGAAAATATTCCAGCTGACTTTTTAGCTTTCATAGCTAGTGTGCTCGAGGTTCCTGCGTCGCCCACTATTGAGTCTGATGTTGAAATAAAGTATAGACCCTCTGTACCAGACAATGTCAATCATTGGAAGGTATTTGAGGATGATGAGGAAATTGAAAAATTCCTCCAATCCATTGATGACTTTTCTACATCACACATAAATGAAGATCCTGACGTGGAAAGTGACCACCACCCTGAGGATTTTTTGAATGAAATGGCTAACCACCAGATTATTCAACTACCGAGCAATCACATACCAAGAGGTCTGATCCCATTAGAAAGATTGTTTGATGGAAATGATGTGGCAGTAAGGGGAAGAATCTCAGGTGATGACGCTGATACAGCTGAATGCAACATAGGCACACCTGAGAAGCCTAAATTGGTCAAGCTGTCAAGAAGTTTGACTGAGGAGTAGAGGGCCGGATATACTAAGTTGCTGAGAGAGTTTGCTGATGTGTTTGCATGGACCTACAAAGATCTCAAGACGTATGACACATCAGTCATTGAGCACAAAATCCCACTGAAAGAGGAGGCTAAGCCATTCAAGCAGAAGCTGAGACAGATAAATACCATGCTGCTACCCGTCATGGAGAGGGAAGTGAAAAAGTTGTTGGATGCCTAGATCATTGTCCCCTTGTTATATTCTAACTGGGTGGCCAATTTGGTCCCAGTAAGAAAGAAAAGTGGCGAAATCAGACTCTGCGTTGATTTTAGAAACCTGAACAGAAGTTCAAGGAAGGACAATTATCCCCTGCCCAACATGGAGCATATATTGCAAAAGGTCACTGGCGCATCTAGAATATCTATGATTGATGGTTTCTCTGGCTACAATCAGATATCAGTCATGCTTGAGGACAGGGAAAAAACAACCTTCACCACTCCCTGGGGCACATTCATGTATGCCAAGATGCCTTTCGGACTGATGAATAAGGGGGCAACATTTCAGCGGGCCATGGACATAGCCTTCATCGGGGAAAGAGATGAGTTTTTGGTGATTTATCTAGATGACATAACAGTCTTTTCCAAGACTGATAAAGAGCACCGCCATCACTTGAAAAACGTTTTCCAGAAGTGTCGGAGGTTTGGCCTTTCCCTAAATCCTAAGAAATCATTATTTGCTATGCAAGAAGGGAAGCTGTTAGGCCACATAGTGTCTACATAGGGGGTGAGGATTGACCCTGACAGGGTAGAAGCACTTCACGCCCTACCGCTTCCTAGATCTAAGAAAGAGGTCCAAGCATTTCTGGGAAGGATTAATTTTCTGAGGAGATTTGTTTCAAATTTTGCTGAGTGGGTAAAACACATCACAACCATGTTCAAGAAGGGGAATGAAGTGAAATGGACCTCTGAGCCCAGATAATCTTTTGTCCGAATAAAGAAAGCGTTGACTGAGGCACCTGTGCTAATCAGTCCNTTTGTTTCAAATTTTGCTGAGTGGGTAAAACACATCACAACCATGTTCAAGAAGGGGAATGAAGTGAAATGGACCTCTGAGCCCAGATAATCTTTTGTCCGAATAAAGAAAGCGTTGACTGAGGCACCTGTGCTAATCAGTCCTGATTATTCCAAAGATTTTATGATATTTTCTTTTGCTTCTTTTGATACAGTAGCAACAGTCTTACTGAAAAAAAATGATCAAGGACAAGAGCAGCCTATTTCTTTGTTTAGAAAGGCACTGAGAGATGCAGAGCTCCGGTACGAGATCATAGAGAAGCAAGCTTATGCCTTGGTGAAATCCCTCAAGGATTTCAGAGTCTATGTCTTGCATTCAAAAATCACTGCATATATCCCTTCAACCTCTGTGAAGGACATCCTTATACAGCCTGACATAGACAGGAGGAGAGGTAAATGGATCGCTAAGATCCTAGAATTTGAGCTGGAGATTAAGCCCACCAAGCTGGTAAAGGGGCAGGGTTTAGCCAAGATGCTAGTTGAATCCAATTGCAGAGTCTTGGGAATTAATTGCATCAGCGAGCAAACTGAGTCATCCAACAGAAGTTCCCAAAAATCTCTGCCACTAGAAACGTGCGCCTGGTACAAGGATATCTTGTACTTTCTGCAAGAATTGAAGCCTCCAGATGGGATGGAAAAAAGCAAGGCAAGAGCTTTAAAGCTCAAAGCTGTCAGGTATTGCCTCATTAGCCAAACCTTGTATTGGAAGGACCCTCTGGGGGTACTACTAAGGTGTCTGGACCCACAGTAGGCACATAAGGTTATGATCGATTTCCATAACGGTCTCTGTGGAGGTCATCATTTTTGGAAGACCACAGCGCACAAGATCCTCCGAGCTGGGTATTATTGGCCCAGCTTATTTCCTGATGTTTGCAGAGAAATCAGAGCTTGTATCAAGTGCCAAAAATTCTCAGGAAAGCAGCAGCTCACATCCCTTCCCTTAAAGCCTATGGTAGTCTCAGCACCCTTTCAACAATGGGGATTGGACTTCATCGGGGAAATTCATCCTCCCTCAAGCGGCCAGCACAGATGGATTCTGACTGCAACTGATTACTTCACCAAATGGATAGAAGCTGCCCCTACCAGAATCACTTCTCACAAAGTAATTATCAGCTTCCTGGAGGACATCATAAGGAGGTTTGGTTGTCCCAGTAGAATCATCACTGATAATGCATCTCCCTTTCGGTCTGAGCCTCTGGTCAAATTCTGTGAACGGTTCGAAATTTCACTGATTCATTCTACTCCCTACTATCCTCAAGGGAATGGACTGGCAGAGTCTTCCAATAAAATCCTAATCAAGCTTATCAAGAAGCTACTGGAAGACAATAAAAGGGCCTGGGACTCAAAGCTCAAATTTGCTCTTTGGGCTGATCGGGTGACCACAAAGAAATTGCTGGGCATCTCACCTTTAAAGATGGTTTATGGAATAGAGGTTGTTTTCCCCACTTAGCTCACCTTATCTGTGGCTAAATTCCTCCAAGACCTTGAAGGAGAGCCTAACCATGTGCTCAGAAGAATTCATCAGATGGTGGAACTGCAGCAGATCAGAGAATAGGTCAGAGACAGAGCCTACCATCATCAGCAGAAGATCAAGCAGGCTTTTGACAAAAAGAGAAAAAAGAAAGAGTTCAAGCAAGGTGATCTGGTGCTCAAATGGGATGCACCCAGGCAGGAAAAGGGCAAACATAGTAAATTTGATGCCCTCTGGGTCGGGAATTTCAAGATCCTTGAAGTATTTTCAAACAACACTTACAAGTTGCAGGATCTGGAAGGCAATGAAGTTTTTAGCAGCCCAGTAAATGGGCATTTCTTAAGAAAGTGTTTCCTGTGAGCCACAGTTGGCTCTTTTTGTTTTGTTTTGTAAATATTGTTTCCGTTTTTGTTTTTCAGACTAATAAATGACTCCATAGCCCAACAACAAAGGCACCGAGTCTGCAAAAGAGTTCTTAGAGAATCACAGGGACGACTCTATCCCCCATGGATCCAAATGTTAGTGATATTTCTTGTAAAGGGGGCTAGAACACAAAAGAATGGGTTAAAACCCACTTGTCCAAAATTTCGGATGATAATGCGCCCAAGATAAGTCACGAGAAAGTCCGGGAGGTCCAGATTTGCGCCCCTAGATCAACGATGCATATTGGATTTCGGACCCCCCTTGCCTTTCTACCTTTAAGCCGGGGGGGGTCCGGAATCGGGGGTGCACCTCTCCGACGGCCCAGATTAGCGCGCCCGGATAAACGACGATGAAAGCAATTTCAGACCCCCCCCGCCTTTCTACCTTTAAGCGGAGGGGGGGGGTCCGAAATCATGGATGCAGTTTTCCTTCTCAGCTGCCTTATCTTTAACCCGTGTGGGCCCTTTTTCCGTCATGACATATTCCTTTCCGCCTTTCCCTTGCCTCCATGTGCCACTGTTCACCCCTCTCTCACTCTTCCATATGGCATTTTCCTCGTCTCATCATCCATTTACCACCCGCCACGTATCCCTTTCCCTCCATGTTAGCCTCTCACTACATTAAGCCTGCCACGTCTATTCTCTCGCCATCTCTGCTTATATCCCTTATGAATTATGTCATCCCCTGCCACCTCTCTCGCCTCTCATCGTTCTGACTTCGTCCTCGCGGTTGTGGCCCCGTCATTCCATAGCCGTACCCCACTTCCCGCGTTGGCCTCGATACCCGTCCTTCAAGCTATTCAGTTATTTCAGGTGGCAGCACGAGGAGTCTTCCATGTCCCAAAGTGCTGAGTTGTCCAGATTGTCCTCAATCCCAAGAAGCAGTTATGGAAGCGGTTGGTGGTGGTTAGACATCGTCTTCGCCATAATGGGAAAGTCCTGCATTGAATTAAAGGCACGTCGATTCGCCGAATAAACTATCAGGAGATCGATCACGTCTGTCATAAGTTGCATGACCATTCAGAGATTGCAGCCCCGTATTGTCAGAAGCCATGCAGACGCAAAGATTTCAATGCTACGTCTCATTTTTGTTGTCGTTCCTAGTTTGAGTATATGAAGGCGTTTTCGCCATTTTTGTATCTATCGATGGTAGAGCTAAGCTCCCGACTGTAAAGTTTTCATGACCATTCTGGATTCCTGGTTATGTATCTGTGTATGAGACTTCTTGGTTTATAACAAAAAGTTTCCCTTTTTCATCTCTGTTTTCGTCTTATGTTGGAGGGTTCATGATCGAATGATTCGCGTGAATTAATACAGTTATGTTATGGTAAAAGATTTATTGTTGCATTGTTGTTTCTCTGGTTTCCCGCGTTTGGAAGTAAGAAGATCTTGTTTCAGATGCCTGCTTTCATCGTCTGTTAGAAGCTTGATTCCTATAGCATACCCTTGCACCCTTCTCATGAAGTCTTCCGTCTACTCACCCTTATTACAACTCATTGTTTGAAGTTTATCAAGACCTCACTCGTTTGTGCATGCCTGGCCCAGTTTCTGAGTTGAGACGACTGTTCCGAGTTTGCTTCCATTTGATCACCCCTTTCAAACATATCGTGACATTAAACTGATGGGTGTCAGGCTCTGCTCCTGCAAGCAATCCAGGAGTGACTTCTGATGCCAACACATTGTTAGACAAGTGAGGAATACTATTCATTGTAATTCACCTCATCTTAATAACTACTAGCAGGAGGTGCATAGGCTAATAGATCTCTTTGACGCTTTCAATATCACCGCAAGCCCGAGAGAAAAGAAAATTCTTTTTGACTCCTTGGCCACAACCGCTTCCAGGATGTCACCTTTAGAATATTATGAAGCCTCTTAATTCACTGTGGAGCTGCTCTACAAACCATCGGTGCTGAACAATATTTCCAATTGGAAATTCTTTGAAGGTGACGAGCAAATCATAAACTTCTTGACCAACCAAGACAATTTCAAAGACCTAGACATAGATGATGAAGAGTTTTGAGAGAAAACAACCGAAACTAATCCCCAGATAGGACAAAATGTTGGAAAGTTGAAAGCTCACACAATCCCAAAGGGGGTAGCTAATCTAGAAAGTTTGTTTGATCTAAAGGATCATTTTAAAGGAACCAAAAATGCCAAGACTGGTAGCTCTTGCCCCCTCCATGAAATTGTGAATCTTGGGACTCTAGAGAACCCGAAGAATGTTAATCTCGAAAAAACTATGTCTCAGGAAGAGAGGAAATCCTACCTCAAATTATTTAGACAATACCAGGATGTCTTCGCATGGTGCTACAAGGACTTGAAAATGTATGATACCTGCATTATTCAGCACACCATCCCGTGAAAACCCGAAATGAAACCTTTCCAACAAAATCTCTGGAAGTATCACCCATCCCTAGAGCCTCTCATGTACCAGGAATTAAGGAAGCTTCTAGACACGAGGATAATTTTTCAGGTCAGACATTCTTCCAAGGTGGCAAATCGCATTCTGGTAAGGAAAAAGTCGGGTGAAATCCAATTATGCATAGATTTTCGAAACCTCAATAGAGATTCAGAGTAGGACAATTATCTAGTCTTGTCGATGGAGAAAATCCTGCAGAATGTGTCAATCTTGGAGATTTTTTCCTTACTAGACGATTTCTCAGGCTACAACCAAGCGTTGGTTTCAGAGGAAGATCGTTTAAATACCACCTTCTAAACCAAATGGGGAACCTTCGCTTATAAACACATGCCTTTTGGGTTAATCAATGCAGGAGAAACCTTCCAAAGGGCCACAGACGTGGATTTTCAGGGGCATATCAATAGGTGCATGCTAGTATATTTAGATGATGTAACAGTGTATTCAAGAATAGGGAAGAACACATCCAACACTTAACTTAGATTTTCGAAAGGTGCCGAAAATACGATATATCGCTAAATCCTAAGAAAACCATATATGGTGTCGAGGAGGGTAAGTTGTTAGGTCATATTATATATCAAGTAGGTATCCGCATATATCTAGAATGAATTAGGGCCATATCTCAACTCTCACTACCCTATAACAATAAAGCCATGCAGTCCGTTTTTGGACAAATCAACTTTGTGAGGAAATTCACCCTTGATTTTACCGAAATTGTCAAACCCTTACAAAAGATGATTCGCAAGGATGCCAATTTCAAGTGGGATGATGAGAGAAAAGAATATTTTAACAATATAAAAGCTGCCATATCTTGGGCTCCGGTGTTGCGAAGTCCGGATTTTAACAAAGACTATTCCCTTTATACTTTCGCTTCCGACCAATCGCTAGTGGCGGTTTTGACCCAGAAATATGATGACAACAATGAAGCTCCAGTGTCCTTTATGAGTACTAATATTCAAGGAGCCGACCTCAATTATCCTGCCATAGATAAACATGCCTACGTGGTCTGCAAGGCAATAAAGAATTTCAGGTCCTACATTCTCAAAAATCACAGTAAGGTGATTGTGCCACACCCTGCGGTCCGATCCTTGTTTACCCAACAAGAAATGGGGGAAAGAAGGGGGAACTGGATGGAAGTATTCCAAGAATTTGATCTATATATAAAACCTACCAAGCTAGTAAAAGGACAAGGGATGTGCAAGCTCGCAGCCAAAGCCCAGGATCAAGAAAATGAAGATTCTGAGTGGGAAAACGAAATGGCACTATGGTGCAACGGAGTAGCATATATCTCCCCAACACAAGACTCCTGGTACAAGGATTTGAATTATCTTTTGCATCATGGGGCTTGTCCCGAGAAGCTTAACCCTAAGGAAAGAAGAGCACTAAGATTGAAATATGCACAGTATCGTCGTATAAATTCGGTAATCTTCTGGATCAACTATGATGGGGTATTATTGAGATGTCTCGAACAAAAATACACTGACAAGGTGATGATGGAACTCCATGATGGTCCAGCCAGAGGACACTTTGCAAGAAACACTACTTCCTATAAGATTTTGAGAGTAGACTATTATTGGCCCACCTTGTCTAAATATTCTCACACTCATGCTAGGAACTGTAAGACTTGTCAATTAAGTGTCGGGAAGGAGAAAAGGGCAGCAATCTCACTTCATCTTGTGATTGTCTCTAGGCCTTTTGAGCAGTGGGGGTTGGATATCATAGGAAATTACTCCTAGTTATTCAAAACTCCACAGGTACATTATTACTTCTACCGACTATTTCACCAGATGGGTAGAGGCCATTCCTCTGACTCATGTAAATGAGAAGGTCGTGATCCAATTTATAGAACAACAACTGATTACAAGGTTTGGTGTCCCCTCTGTTCTGGTCTTTGATAATGAAACCTACTTTTCTTCTACCCTATTGATTGAGTTTTCTCTAGATAAAGGAATTATAATCAAATACTCTACAAACTACTACCCGCAGGGGAACGGGGTGGAAGAATTGACTAATAAAAACCTGGTAAGGATACTAAAAAAGATGGTTACAGATAACCAGGGAAAATGGCATAATCAACTACATAATGCCCTATGGGATGATAGGGTCACACCCAAAGAATCCATAGAAAATTCCCCATACTTATTAGTCCACGGGAAAGAAGTTATCCTCTCGAACGGGCTCTATCTGCCATCTCTTCAATTGGCCCAAGACTCCTAGGAAGAACCCTCATCATCCATGAAATAGAGAATTGACACCCTGCTCATGTTGGAGGAAGAGAGAGAAAAGGCTAAGTCAAAATTCCTGGCTCACCAATAGATAGTGAAACGATGGTTTGATAAGCATAAGGCTAAAGAAAAGGCCTTCGAGGTAGGAGACTTAGTGCTTAAGTGGGAAAAAGAAAACGAACCTAAGGGAAAACACTCTAAGTTTCAAAGCCTATGGCTTGGCCCCTTCCAAGTGGCTGAGAGAATCAGGGCAGGTACCTATCAATTTCAAAACATGAGGGGGGAACTTGATGCCCTTCTAGTAAATGGCCAATCCCTAAAATGATACTTTTATTGAATAAAAAATAAAATAACAAATAAAAAAATAATAAATAATAAATGAATATATTGTAATATATGTAGATGTGAATAAATTGTGTGTGGGAAGTAAGGAGGAATCAAAGATCTTGCATTCTCCCAGTGAATCACCATTTCTTGAGCACTCAACTCACCGTAAAAAATTTGTTAACATTTTCTTTTTGGGTACCAGTTAATCTTCTTTGTCGACTGTCTGCACGAATCGGCGACCCAGAGTTTCCTCGACTCACTTGAGAAATCTGGCATCGGCAAAAGATAAAGGTGGTGAAAATCATTTGGAAAGTCAAAGTAGTTGAGTACCGACCTTCATCAGTGTCGGTCAATGAAAGAGTTCCTTTCCCACGAACAACCTCAGGAAGGATTTCGTCGAAGGCCGATCCACTCGGTTTAGGAAGAGAAAAAGTGCAATAATGAACACTACGCAGAGGTAAGGAATAAACAACCGATCCCCGATCCCTACAATAGAGTGATTTGATGCTATGAGATGTTTTACCTCCTTACATGTTAGACACACAACATTCAAAGCTGGTAGTTAATTTGTAGATCACACATTAGTTACTAATTCGTGCACGAATCAAAAGGATCCGTTAAAACCACCGATATAATGTATCTTCTCCCGTGCCTCCGTCGTCAACTAGTTAAGGTTTATTTGTAGAAATACGAGGGAAATGTATTTTGAATTTACATTTATTACTCGTATTAACTGATCGATATGACTGATAGTACCTCTCTAGTTATATCCTATTCGAGTCATTGTGCATGGCCCCATTCTGCACAGTAAGAAATCTAGAACAAATAGAAGAGTGAAGTCAACAACCCAAAAGAAAACACCCAAAGTTCAATGAGTATTAAGCAATTTTCATAGAAAGCATTACAGGAACAATCCCTCCAAAGAATCCTTCCACCAGGAAATCCCCGAGAGCCCCAAAGATGCAAGAATCAGAAGTAGGAGAAGGCTCCTCCCCATCAGTTGCAAGACAATTAGAATTCTCTCCCAAGCCAGTGTCCATCATTAAGAGAATCACCAAGGAGCCCTTTTTCCAGCCCCCAACTTTCGGAGATACGGAAGCAAGCATTGGAGGCAAGATGGAATTTCCTCGGTGGGAAGAAGTTTTCAAGAAAATCAAGAAAGAAGAACCCCTCAAATATACCCCACATAGCGATCCTAAAATAGGGAAACTCGACGACAAAGTCCTCCCCAATATTCGCAAAGCTTATCTGTACATGGTGGCAAGTCGGTATACAATCTTTCCTTGCATCGAGCTCCTGAAGTGGATTATTGACCACATTGATTCCCAAAATTTTTTGATCAAGATAACGGTGAATGCGTCAGAGTCTTCCTGCCATCAGAGGTTCATATTTACTATAATCTCAAAGATTCCAAGCTAAAGCTGAGCACTGATTTCTTCTTGAGTTTCTATGCGTCACGCGATACCAACAAAATCATGTCGTATTGGTGGAGAGAAGAAAAAAAATTCACAAACCGGACTGTTGGCTGGTATCCAACAACCAATCTCAGGGAACCATACATATATCTCATGGATCTACTCTACAGGTTATATGGGCTGAAAGAATGCTCCCAATTTTCAGAGGCTTGGATGCCTCTGTCTTTTACAGTCACCATTTTAGGCATAGGCTTCAATTGGGGTGCCATCATCTCTAAGCAGTTGACCACCTGCATAAAATAGGATCAGGTGCCAAAGGAGGGAGATACCCCTGCCTTCTACATGGCCTTGTATCTACTGGATGTCATCTTTTCCAGGAATGCTTTCAGGAGATAAACCTGAATTGACACTCTTTGGAGCTTGCGGTCCATGTATACTTCAACATCCTGTGGGAAAATAGGTACAAGAAATCCTATACTGTTATTTGCGATCAGTTTATTGCATGGATGTACTTCTTTCTCTTCAGGAAAGAATGCCCTAGATTGTCAGATGAAGCAAAGAAGGTTAGAAACAAAATTGGCCACTGCTATTTAGATGAATGAGAAACCTACATCAGGGTTTTCGACACGATAGGGGAACCCCACTTATTACCCATTTATGTTCTGGACCGGCTAGTGTTAGGGGAAATTTTCTATCAAACCATCATGTAAGGATACAATGCAACTTTAGTGAAAGACAAGAAGCGGGCTTTCATACCTTATGTGTTTCGTATAAGATTTTTCATGGTTAAAGATACTGCGCATGCTAAACAACTTGGTCTAGGTCAATTGGAATTTTGATTCCAAACTGGCCAATTTTGCAAACACAATCCCAAGGGATTGGTTCCATGACTAGTTCAAAGATGAAATATTTACTGAAAATGCCCAAGACTGGAATATGGTGGCATCCAGGAGAGATGATCCTCAAGGAACTAGGTTTAGAGCTATGAGCGACGAAGAACAAAAAATATTTCTGGAGCAGGTAGTTCAAGAAATTAGCCGACACTCGGGAGGAGTAGTTGCATATGAATTGGATGAGGAAACAAGTGATCCCTAAGAAGACATTGAAGCTGCGGGAACTCACTAGGAATCCCTAGTACAAATCAAGGATCTTCCAGAAGATCAAGCTACACGAGAAAGGGGTACGTTGTTGCTTCAGCAAATAGAGTTGTTGAAGAAATGGATGAGGGATGACCCGTATCATTTCATAGGACCTGAAGCCTCAGTTGTCGTTCAGAGTATCCCGACGGAGTCAAATGATCCTGGGTCCACAGTCCCCGAAAATGCCCATGGGTTAGTTAACCCTGAACTCACAACATCGTCGATCGATCCTTCTGAAGAAGGGACAACTCAACCAAAGACAGGCCAGGTCTCGATAGAGACACAAGTGACCAATCCCTTGAGCACTCTTATACATATTTACAGCGACAACGAGAGTCTGAAACCCGCTCACGGCACCCCGGTGCGAGTCCAAGAGAAAAAATGTCCCGAGAAAACCGCTTCCCCTAAACCTGAGGTCCAAGAAAAGGAGTTACAGATGGAAATAGGGTCCGAAGTTGGCCTCGACACAAGAGAGTCAGACAGACAGGAAGCAGAAGCAAGACCGAGTGGAGAAACTCCACAAAAGAAAATTGACAGTTCTACGGCTGACGAGCAAGTAAGCTATGAGTCTATGGTTGATTCCTCCATCATGCCCAATATTCAAGTCCCATATGAACGATAAGTAGAGGTAAGATCCAAAAAATAGAGCGAAGAAGCTCGAGAACCTACTCCTGAGAAAATATACACTGCAGGTAGCTTAAGAAACAACATCTCATGGGGAGATCAACAGATACCAGAACCGGTAGACGAAGTAGCACACATCTATGTGATCTCCTATGATGAAAATAGGAAGGCCATCATTCAAAGGACTGTGAAGAAGTGAAGGATCACTTTGGATCAATCCATCATGGTTACCACAGAAGAGAACTTAATCAACATTGTAAATGCTCGCACGTACGAACTGATTGGCGTAGGAAAATCCCTCTCAGATGTCGCCGGGCACAAAGCCAGGAGAGATGAAAAGGAACTAGCCGACACTCGGGAGGAGCTCGAACACCTGCACCATCTTGTCAAATACTATAAAGGAGCTACACAGACCACTGTATAAATGAAGGAAGAGTTCAATGAAGTTTATAATGAGTTCAAGAAGGAAAGGAACCTGCTAACCGAGAACATAGTCGAGTTCCATGAGGATACTCTCATGGCACTCGCGACATACAAAGAGATAGAAAAGTGGCACAAAAAGGAACAAATTGTGGTAGAGAGACTCAAATACATTGAGGCATTCCAACAGGGTCAAGAAAAGGAAAATCATGGCATTCGGCTGGTTGGAAAAAGTAGTCTCGACCGCATGAAGAAATTCGTCGAATACTAGGCGAAGATGACCCGCAACCCACACCGAGAAATCCAAAAGAAATGAGCCAAGTGCCAGAAACACTGAGGTAAAATTAATAAAGTAATGAAATATGTCGGTCTCCTCGAGTTTGGCACCCCTGATGAATTCACTAACCTGAGCGATGTGTTCAAGACGCACTCCATACAAGACTCACTTTGGGCCGAAGAGTGCGCAAAGGTCACCGATGAAAAGCTAGGGCAAGTGAAACAATTTACAGGTCACCCAATCAAATATCAAGCCATGTTGCAACAACTGAACTCCAGTTTGGTAAAATACTAGGCAAATGTAGTAGACATCAGAGGAGTATATGTTGCCCCTATGGAACAACACAGGTTCCCATGTGCTCAAACCTGTGAAGATCTGTTTATCAGCTGGTATGAATATGAAAGAAGCCACCCTTTTGAAGAGGCATCTCAAGTGGACTGTTGAAAGAAATTGTTGGATGATCACTCCACATGGCACTTTTTGTTTGGCCTAAATTGTATTTAGCCGTTAATTACAGTTGAATTTTAGATTATAAATAGAGACATCAACCGATTAGTCAAAGGTCGATGGTTGTTGTAAGAACTATTCCTTTTTGGTTGTTGATAATTATTTTGAGACTGCTGTGAATTGAGAACTCCTTCTAGACCAAAGACAAGTTATTTTCATCAGATGTATGTGATTGGAGTTGGAGAAGAATTACTTCCTTTCCGG
This sequence comes from Picea sitchensis, assembly GCA_010110895.2. Classification (NCBI taxonomy): domain Eukaryota; kingdom Viridiplantae; phylum Streptophyta; class Pinopsida; order Pinales; family Pinaceae; genus Picea; species Picea sitchensis. The sequence goes on from SNQJ01S0001381.1 coordinate 168,227, forward strand.
TTCCATGAATTATGCAGTAAATGAGTAAGAGCAATTAATTTTGTTGTCAAGTTATCTGGTGCAATGTCTTGATGTTCTTTGCTTTAATGATGAAGATAAATCATTGTGTTGTTATGTGATGAATGTTATGGTAGATGAATTATTTTTCTTACCATTATCTTGATTAAGTATCTGTTTTATTTTGTTAATTATTTTTTCTCAGACAATAGTTGTATGCTCATTTGGTTAATGTATTAGTACAAGGCCCTGTGGCATAGAATAATTTTCTGCATGTTTGAGCAATGGGTTATCTGAAGCTCGACCTCTTCCCACTAATTAAAACTTTGTTCTTGTTATTTGTCAAGTTAGTTTATACTGTCTTGCATCTCTCATACTAGCCCCACCCAAGAGAAATACGGAAAAATAACTGTCCTAACTAATGGAAGAGCCTTCACAGGAAAACACAAAGCCCATCGATAGTTTGGCGAGATCGCAAGATATGGAGAACCATTCCACTCCAAACACTGCAGAGTCTAATTGGGCCTCGGTGGTGGGTTTGGTTCCTACTATTGAATCAGGGGATTTAGGCCCCATCAACAGTACCATAGACAATGATTCCCCTTGTGGCTAGAGTGGGGGAATGCTCTAGTATAGTCAATATTCTTGGAAGTCACTCTCACTAGTGGTCAAGTAGAATGGTATGCCTCGTCAGGAAGTCATTCTTTCGAAGTTCACAATTGTGAGCAATTTTGAAGAATGGTTTTTTTTGGAGGTTGGTGCAGGACAGTCATTTCCTCAGGAAATGGTCTAGACAGTAATTCCCTAGGGCAGACTCATTCTCTCTAGGTTTCACTATGTTTAGTACTGGAGGAATGGCCCAGTTATGTGAATGGTACATGTTCAACAATCAGGTACAAGCATTACCTAGGGTAGACTCATTTTCTCCAGTTTTCACTGTGATTAGTGTTGGAGGAATGGCCTAGTTAGGTTAATGGCCCAGGATCAGAAATCAAGGACAATTATTCTTATATGATTGAGAATAAAAGTCTAGATAGCGCATGGATTATGTTTTACCTTCTGATGGAATATGCTCTTCCAGATCTCATAGATGTGAGTGGAATAATGGCCCAGATGACTCAGTTTATATCATGATATTGTTTTATGCAAGTTGATATCAGATGATATGATCGCTGTGGAGATTATATGTCTCTGGACAATAGATGTATTCTATTGTGGTGGATGTGTTCAACTGGTTGTGACTACGTGTTGTTGATTAAGTAGTCGTGTGATACTTGGTGTGGTTGTGTACCACTAGATAGTAGTTGTGTACAATTATGGAGAGACACAGTTGCGTTCTATTGGATGACATTGTTCTGATTTCTGTGAAGATTATAAGTAGTGTTGGAAAATATTACTAGCTAGATGGATAGTCATTGTGTTGGTGGACAGACATTCTCCGGGTAGAAAATGGTCCAGGAGAGTTATTCTTCTAGGATGTATGTCCAGATTAGAAGAATAAGTTCTTGTAGCACGTGGTGTGGCTTCCAACATATGTTGGAACAATTATTCTTCTAGGACATATGTTTGGATTAGAATAATGGTTCTTGTATCACTTTGTGGAGTGAGTGACTTATTTAGCATCATTCTTGATTACTCAGATAGAGTATGGCTTTGACAGATGATGCAGTTGATGATATCAGATGATACTACTAGTGATGATGGTGGTCGTGATCTAATCATGAGATAGCCTATATGGCTATGATGATGCTACCGATTGAATGGTATGTTTGTGCTCAAGACCATTTCCTTCAATACCTCCCTAGCTAGGAGGGAGTGTTGATATTATGGTAGCTGCGGGAGGTATTAACATCCACATGTAACCTTGACAAGAATAGAATATTCTGGGAAGCAAGAAGAAACCCTAAATCATGGATAATAAACCTAGGAGGCAAGTCGACTCAAGAGAATATTTATTATTGAGTTATTAGCCTCTAGAAGTAGAATTCTGCCTAGACAACTTAAAGAGAAAAGCATAGATATAGGATTCCAAATCTCATTTGACACAAACAACTCACAATTATAGAAATGTAAGAGTGTGAACTGAAAAAACTGGGTAAGTGCGCAAGTCTGGAGAGTAGTTGTAGCTGCAGCTACTGCAACCTGCATTCTCGGTTTAGGCTTGTAATTCTATTGGTTATGGTTTGGAATTTCTAACTTGTGTTCTATATTTCGAGAGAGGTATGCTACATTGATTGTCTATTATGCCTAAGGTTTTCTTCTGAAATGATTCTCTGTCACGGTTAAGGTGCTCCGGGGTGGCTTAGGCCTATGGTTGGGTGACAATATTTTTGTATTGTTTATGGTTAAACGAGCACACCTATTATTTATAAGAACACATTCATCAGGATTTTTGCAAGATCGCTCACCAGGAGTTCCAGAGGCTAGATTAATGGTCTCTGGAATGGAAGCATAAAAAATACTAAAGATATTGAATGAGATTTCAAGGACAGATGGTGTAAAAAAGAAAGTATGGCCTCCTTTTACTCTCAACACCTCGAAGTTTGAAAACAAACCAACAAAGACATTAGGGAATTCAATGATAGGCTCAACACTCTCATTAGCAAACTTCAAACTAATTTTCTCCCAAAGAGAGGTATTATCCAACATTACCTTAACTCCTTAGAAGGAACTTTACAATTTTCGCTCAAGGATCGATTACTTACAAGCCTAGAAGAAGCTCAAGATGTTTCTTACCAGATTGAAGAGCTCCTTAAGTTCAACATTTCCATCCACCAGGTCAATTTTTTGAACAATGATGACATCTGGGAGATGAATAAGGAAAGAATGGGAGGACTAGAGCATGACATCCTAGAGGTTCTAGAGGTAGAAAACAATACTTTCCCAAGGAAATGGAGCACAATTTTCTCAAACATGAAAGATGCCTTAATTTTTTCAAAACAACATGAACCCTCTAATGATCTAGGTACCTATAAATAAATCACTCAGTTAGAAAGGTCACTATAACAAACCCAAAATCCTTTTTATATGATACTTCCTCAAACAATGAAATATCATGCTCCAAAAGAACAAATTTTTCTGAATACTTTGAACCTACAAAATGTTACAAGACAAGAAGATGATCCTAGGTCCTTATCATGCAAGGACTCCCATTTTGAACATTATCAACTAAAGGCTACTCATGAGAAATATAATTTTGTATATTCCATATTTACCTTGTTCACGCCAAATCAAATCCAAGAAAATCAAGACATGAGGAAGCCTAGGATTGAATACTTGGACCAAACAAGTGAGGACTCAAGGGTAAATATTGAAGAGACCTAGGTGTATGATGGCAATCTACCCCAAGACTTCCCAAAACATATCAATGATAGGAATTACCTGAGCACTAATATGGCCTATATATTAAAAAAGGTCAAAAGGATTCATGAAATGTTGGAAATCCCTTCTTTGACAAAATAAATCCCAGATGACTATCTATCGTTCGAGGAAAATTCCACACTATTACAAACTGGTCATTTTGAGAAAAATGAGCAAACACCCTTTCTCACTTCCTTGTTGATTGATGACTTATATCTTCACAATTGCATGCTTGATTTCAAATCATCTGTCAATATGATGAGTTTCAAGGTTATGAACCAATTGGGGTTGGAAGTTACAAGGCCTTATACCGATGTTCGTATATTTGAGTCGAAGGGGATCAAGTTCTATGAATTGATGGAAAGTATTCAACTGCACCTTGATGACTACCCTAATTTCCCCGACATAATGGACATCGTTGTTGTTGATATACCTGACACTTGGGGAATGATAATATCTAGGGAATGGGCTATTGCTTTAGCAAGAAGTCTATAGATGGACTTATCATGCACAACTATCCCCATCAAGAACCAATATTGCATCACCTTCCATAACAGGCCATAGAGAATGGAACACATCGAAAGGTGTAATCATGTACATAGTAACTACAAATCGGTATATCCATGCTTATTTCAAGGTTGGCCCACTCTTCCCTTGATAGAAGAAGACAATATTAATGAGATAACATGGACCAAGGGAAAGGGTGACCAGAATATTCCTAGAAATCACGAGGACAACATTGCATTGGGTAATAATGAGGTGTTGCATTTGCCCAAAACATACAAAAGGGATAGTGCTTTAGTAGGACCCGGCCCCATCATTTTGGAGCAAGAAAGAGATATAAATTGGGGTGATTATCCTGACGATTCCTCTGACATATTTGAATACTGGGATGCTTATTATCATACACAAGAAAATGACTATTTGATAAGGTTTATAAGGAGAGGATTTGGCTTTGTCAAATGGGAAGGGGATGATATCAGAACTAGAGAAACAAATGAGCCAACCAAAGAAAGTCTTTATGTATTTTCCCCTGATGACATGCCTTTTTCTACAGAAGAATACTTTGATCAGATACAATGGTTGAAGAAGGAGGAGTATTAGAAACTCCTGAAAAAATATAAAGACAAAGAGGTTGGGGTTGTCAAGTTATTGTAGAAAGGAGAAGATGACATACTGATTCAACCATCCCAGGAAGAATTTTTCACAGTCAAATCCCATCCTCATCCAACAAGATAATACACTAGGGTTGTACAAGAGACAACCAAATTCAATACCAAGGATTACATAGAGGGAGATACAATTTGGATGTGGGATGCAAACAAGGGAGAGCTTACTAATGTCAAGGGAAGTGCAAAAATTTGGCTTGGACCCTTCATAATTGGAAGAACTTCAGTCAATGATGCCTACTATTTGTCTACGTTGGAAGGAAGAAGGCACCCATTACCGATTTTTGGAGACCTCCTCAAACCCCATCAAGGGGAAGAGGCTTGACTTCAAAGATAAGTACAGGTAAGTAGGTAGGTATTTTCATTCATTGTAGATACCATCTGCATTTCATGCTAGATTAGTTGTATTTCCATTTGTATATATGCATGCTTACTTTCATTTTCTTTACCATATATGAGTCAGGGGTGATATCACCACACCAAATGATTACTAATTATTTTTTGTTGAGATCAAGTAGGTCACAGGTCATGCCATATATGTTGAGGTTCTCATGCACTCTACGGTGAGCACATGTCCCAGAGTTGGAGCTAGATGTTATCCCCTAGACTAGGGATAACTAAGGAGATTATGTCTCAAGGCCCACAGGTCCTAGACATGGAGAACCGAGAGCCATATTGACTTGATCCTAGCCCTGACGGGCCCATATTTCTTCTTTAGTGCCTCCACCTTATCAGTAACAAAAACACCCATCCCATCGGCCTGGTTCTTCAACAATAGTGGGTATTTCTCCATGAGGTAATGAGTTTGGGTATCATGGTATGTGTCACTATGATTCTCAAAACATTTGAATATGTGCATTTAATTCTTTTTTCTTCTAACTTGTGCTTGGAATTTACGCCTTTCCACTTATCCACACCTTGGGGAATGATAGGATGCCCTAGAAAGTTGGTTCCATTAGGATTTGAGTTTCCATTGGTTGGGTTCATGAAAGGTCATCATCCATTCCCACCATAATTATCACTTTTCATCATTTTCCCTGTCATCCATCCTTTGCATTGGTTCAAGAACTGGGTTTTCCAAGCTAGAAAATGGTTGTACCTTTCCTTGTGGGAAGAAGGGGATAAATGCCCAATAGTTAAAAGTAGCTAGAAAATGATAAAATCCAAAATAACAAAACCTTTAGATGCTTCACCCAAGGGATCCTCGAGAAAGAAATAAAAGGATTTTCAACAAGAAATGGAGGGACCCATAAAATAATAAAATCAAGACCTAGTTGGAGGATAGGGGGTCTCATCATGAGCCAACCTATTAGTTCCATGGGAATGTAGCAGTATGACACTACCATTTAGTTGGTCACCATGCCAGGGTAGTGGATCTTGGTGGCATATCCAAGAGAAAGGAGGTGTCATCAGGAGCCATCCTTCACATCTCCATGAAATTCTTGTCAGTAACATTGTCACCACTGGTCACCACGCCAGGCAAGTGTCACCTAACTAGTCCCTTGAAAGAAAAAGAAATAAGATAAAAAGGTAAAAGGCATTGAATGGGATTGGAAACATTTTAGTACATGACAATGTGAAACTCACCCTCTTCAGAGGAACCCACAGGTAAGCCATTCATTTCCCTATGATCACTGCACCTATTGCTCAAACATCCCCATACAACCTCATCCACTTCCATGCCCTGGATTCTCCTTAACCTGGAAACATCCCACGTCCAATGAGAATTATTCTAATAGGACCTCCTGAAACCATCTTCAAACATGGCTTGTAGAATAAAATAACATCTTTGAGAACTTGTTTGGGAAAGGGGGGTTTTATGTACATGTTTATATAACTTGATTATTAGACGTGATTGACATTGCTATGATCCCTGTGACTTATGAGCCCATGGAGGGCATACTTGTTGTTGTTGCAGGGCCACACCAGATAGATAGGTACACATGGGGAGATGATTAGTTCATACCACCATAGGGATAAAATCCCACTAGATGGATGTTGAGACCCCAGCCAGGGGTAGCCACATATCAGAGGCTTGCACCAGAGAGAGAGGAGAATGTTCCGCAAGAGACAACCTGACAGGACTAGACCCAGGGGGGTCTTTCCCTCCCACTATGATGTTGGTCTTGGAAGGCCCATGACGTCACCTATGTGACCCTTGACACCACCCAATGTTTGATGGACACTTTGGAGGCATTTGTGTGCCAAGTGGAACATGTGGCTTGATCTAGAGGCCTTGGGAGGCCTAACATTTTTCTCCCAAAGGAAAATATTTCACCTGAGAGGCACAACGTCTCCCTATAAGGGCATGATGCCACCTTTTCTTCTTGATTTAGAGTTTAAATTGTCATTTATATGTAAAAATTGGATATTACATGTAAACTAGCCATGTTGGCCTTTTTGACCTAATTTGTAAATTAAAGGTCATTGTAGCTGTATAGATAAGGGTTTTTTCCCTTGTATTATTTCATCATATTTCACTCACACTTAGTGAGGTCTGAAATTTTCAACCTAATTAGGGTTTATTGGATGAAATTTGGTGCGCACTTCTTGAAGGAGGCTAGTTTTGGTGTATTTTGTCGTTTTTCTTGGTGGAAAGTCTTCAACTAGGCCTATTGTTAGATGATTCTTGGTGAATGTAAGTAAAGTTTTTCAATTATTATTCATTTTGAATGGTTATGGTGTATTTATCTTTCATTTCTTCCAATATTATGAAATTGCTAGCTTAATACCCAGGGAGGTTAAAGCACATGTTATTGTTCTTTCTTTAACAACTTTTCACCTACTAGATTATGCTATAAACCCTACTTTACTGAAGATTTGTGCAAAGGGCCTTTCCATTTCAACACCCTAGAATCATTTACTTCATCAATCCATCACTTACTTCATCCTTGAGCTAAAGAAGGAGGAAAACTGCTAGGTCCTAGGGTTACCTACTTCCTAGTGGCCATTTCCTCCCTAGGGTTTAGTGATTCAGGCCTTGGGCTACCAATACCTCAATCATTGAATTTAATGTCTCTAGATCTCACATTATTAGTTATTCCTTCAATATTTTCGATACTAAAAGTGACTCCATTAACCCTAAAGGAACTGATCTAGGCCTTGCACTTGATTGATTGATGAAAAAAACTCTCAAACATTTTACCTCTAACTATCTACTAACTTTTCCTAACCCTAGAGTAGACTAATTTACTAACATACCTTTTGTTGTTACAAAAGTAAGATACAACCATTTATTGTAGCAATAAAATCACTTAAAAATAATTACAAAGTTGATTTATACATTGCCTAATTAGCTTTTGATAACTGCTAGTACTTTGCTATTATTGAAGTCATTATTTTGGTCATTTTGAAGCTCTTTTAAATCATTTATTGTGAATCTATTGTCTTATAAACATTGTTGTTATAAAATTTTGTTTACTTCATCATGTTATCACATGAAGTTGTTCAGGGTCGCAGGTGCCAACCATGAGCATAGGCAGCAGGCGGGTAAAGTTTGCAGCAACAACGATCTCCTGCGCAGTTCAGTTTAGCACCATCTATCACTGAAATTGGAGGAATTCCATAGTTGATGGGCAGATAAAATTTTAGTGGGGGATATAAAATAGAAGGCGCGCCTAGATCACAGATCTCAGCTAGATCAATGGCCACCAGTCATTTCGGGGTCGTAACAGGCTCGTGCGTTAAAATCCTTGAGCGGTCTGAAATACAACCCATGGTTTTGCGGGGAGGCTACGTGGAGGAAGATGGTGCATTTCAGGCCCAAAAGCGGTGTGGGTCCAGACCACTTTTGACAAATCTGAAATCACGTGCTCGTTCAACGTTGTATTCCAAGAGAGCGCGTGGTCGCCCCCTAGTTTTCAAGCCCCGACCCGATCTTGAGGAAAATTCAGCCATGAACCAGGATTGATATTTACAGTCCTGAAATCACATGCTTATTTAGCGCCCAATATGTGAGCAACATGTGGCATCCTTATAAACGTTGAATCCTCATCCCGATCCTGAGAAAAGATAAGTTAATGAAGCAAGGGAGTGGTGGTTGAAACCTCAACTCACCCAATAAATAGAAAGTATGAAGGGTCTGGAAGTAGATAAAGGACTGTCAGCCGAGGTACCACAAAGGGCAGTTGCTCCAGTAGACCCATGCTGATCCGACTTTCCTTCTGACAGAAAAAATACCCATATTGATATGATCTTGTCTCTAACAGGAGGAAACACACACAATCTAACAGAAGGATGCATAGATGAAAAGCCTTGGATGTGATGGCCAACTCACACTCCTAGATGAAGTCTACTTTTTTGAGAACAAATACATCAGATGAATATGAAAAGAGAGGGGGGTTCAGAGTCTGGAGAGCCGAGAGAGATTTAGGAGAAGAGCACTTTATTTTTAATATTTGTAAGCCCGAGGGGCATGGATTATAAAATATTATGTTATTGAAGATTCCTTTGAGTTGTTTTATCAGACTGTCTTCTTAGTTTACATGTTGTTATGCTATTCTTAACTGGATGTAGCATCTTTGATCTATGGATTCCTAAGGTGATAGAGGATCCATTGTCATCTTGCCCATGTTTCATCATTTATCACTCAGACACTTTCTATTTTTATTATTTTCTGGTTGTAACATCTTTGATTTATGGATTCCTAAGGAGGTAGAGGATCTATTGTCATCTTGACAATGTTTCATCATTTATCACTCAGACACTTTCTATTTTTATTCTTGTCTGGATGTAGCATCTTTGATTTATGGATTCCTGAGGCGGTAGAGGATCTTTTGTCATATTTCCCATCTTCCATCGTTTATCTGTTAGACACTTTTTGTTTTCTTCTTATCTGGATGAAGGATATATGATCTATGGATTCTTGAGGTAGTAGAGGATTTACTGTCATCTTTCTCATATTTCATCTTTTATCTCTCAGACACTTTCTATTTTGTTCTTGTCTGGATGTAGCATTTATGATCTATGGATTCCTGAGGTGGTAGAGGATCTATTGTCATCTTTCTCATGTTTCATCATTTATCACTCAGACACATTTTGTCTTCCTTCTCGTCATAACCATATAAATCCTTTGTTTGATAGGCAGTTTAAATGCCATCATTGAGAAAAATAATTATGAATCCATTGCCCAACAGTCTAGGACTGATCTGCAACGATATTTGTTGTCTTTTCCTTTCTTTGTAGTCTTGTTCTGAGTCTCGAATTTCAACACACTCCAAGCAAATTTAATGTTACCAGGCTTACCCCCATTTGCAATTTGGGGGTGACTCTTGGAGAGATAACATTAATGACGTCGTTGTCGGGGATGAAAGTGAAGATATCTTCCCTGGGAGAATGACAATGAGGAGATCCAGTTGTATATGGTGAACTGAAGCTGGACACATTGTTCTGACTGCTTACATTTAACCATGGAGACTCTAGTTTGCAAAATTTGTTGGTGACTCCACTTTGTTAGCACTGAGAGTCACCCTCAGAATGCGAGAGGATAAGCCCAGTACCCATCAAAATGTTTGGTGGATGTTGGCTTTATGAGTGGAGGTCAAATGGAAAAAACTCAGTATGCTAATGATTTCAATCACATAAACTGGACAAACAATGCACATGGAAGTGAGGGCCTCATTAAATTCAATCACTGATTTGAATTTAAGGGTGGGAAAAAGGAAGACTTAGTGATAAAGGTGGACAAGCCTGCCACGAGCCTTCAACTTTCAAGCGACTTGGTGAAGAAAAAACGCAGGCTCAAGAGAACTCTTGAACTCAAGTTTTAGACGCTAAAATATGTCACAACAGCATAATGATCAAACCTACATCACGATGCAATTACAACAACTCTATTGGATCCTCCATGCCCAAGCCTTTTAGCGTAAGGGGAAATAAGAAAACAAGGAAGCTGGCTAAAAATGGTCATGACACTACTGTAATAAAACCTACATTACAATAGAATCACAACCCTCGACTGGATCCTCCATGACCGAGTGTTTCATCACAATTTAAACAAAGAGATGAAAGAAGTTGTCTTCTATTAATAAGAAAGTCTCAACTTTGATACATAACCAGAGAACAATTCTGGCATAAAAATATTACAAAATAGGGAGCTCTGCTCAACTAGTTGGTGACCTTAAAAAAATCTTAAATTGATCTATTTATACTTAGACCAATCCAAAACTACCAGGGCCGTGATTTGGCCATTCCATTCAAATCCTTTCATCTGCGCCTTCTTTTGTCAGACTGTGCATGTATCCTCTTGTCAGACACAAAATCAACTTAGCATGGGCTTGCAGGAAAAATCGTCCATCATGGTACCTCGGTCTGGTAGCTCTGCCTCCAAGGCCAGATCCTCCACTCCTTATATTTATGGAGTGAGCCAAGGTTTCACCTACTTACCTATGTCCATTAACTGTTATTTCCTCATAATCGAGACACAGCCTGATAACCAGGGAGTGGACACCTTTTGCGATTAGGAATGATGCTGAGTGATCAAGTGAATTAGAAGATGTCGAAAGTAGTTTGGAACCACACCACATTTGAGCCCGTAATGCACCACTTTCTACCATGTCGCTCTTCCCAAAAACCCTGGCTTAGATTTCGACCCACTCAAAGAATTTAACATCTGAGCACATTGCGGCCCCGAAATGGAGTGCGACCATTGGTCTGATTGTGATCTGAGATCTAGGAAGTCCCTCTATTTAGGACCATCGCTAAAGCTTCACCTTCTCGCCAACCATAGAATTTTTTTTAATTATGCTTTAGCGAGGTGCCATTCTTGGTGCTAGGGAGAATTGATGCTGAATGAGAATATTCCCCGGAGAACGAATTCTCGAAGCTGACATGGTGACCTGACGTCATTATGTTGATGTGTCATGGAAAGGAGGATTACATGCGTCACTTGAAAAAAACTGGATGATATTCCCAAAGGTGCCTAAAATGAGTGCCATGTGTCAATGCTAGAAAAATGCCACGTGTCTCTACCGATGAGTGCCATGCGTCGGAACTAAAATCAGCAGCAGGAACACTTTAGGAATTTTCAAATGAGGAAAAATAGAGAATTTCGAAGCTCCTTTAGTCCAGAGAATATATGATCCACTGGATCTGGGGAGACACACGACAAAGATCCATGCACTCTGCGGGAATGTACTCTGGAGGAAACCAAACCAAGAGGAGCCCAAATTCCTGAAACCCGAAATGAAGTAGAAAATCATGATTGTCCGTTGGAGATGGACATGCGACATAGATCCATGCACTCAATGGGAATGTACTATGGAGGAGCCCAAACCAAGAGGAGCCCAAATTCCCGAAACCCAGAATGATGGAGAAAATCATGACCGTCCGTTGGAGATAGAAACATGGAAGAGATCCATGCACTCTGTAGGAATGTACCCTAGAGGAAACCAAGCCAAGAGGAGCCAAAACTCCTAAAAACTGAAACCCAAAGTAAATCATGCCCGTCCTCTAGAGAAGGACACGTGTCACTTGATCTTCGATTCTAGATTTTTGTCTGACATTAAACCCCACACAACTTTAAAATTCTAAATTCTCGCGGGCCACTAATATGAAATTCACATGGAATATTCATTGTTGAAAACTAAACTTTCATGTTTGCTTGATTCGTGTCCATAACAGACTGCTTTGAGTGTTATGCTTTGTTCCCATGGTTGTTTCCTGTGTAAACAAAGACTTGGATGACTTGTTGTGGCATCGAGAAAATAGAATGACCAGTGATTGAAACAAAAGGCAATGAGTGTTCATCCTTAGAGAAAAATAGAAAATCTTCAGGTCGAGTCAAAGGGAAAAATTTAGGACCTAGCATATGAAAGAGAGAGAGAGAGACGAGGCAAGGATACAGACTTAGGTATTATCAACATGCACCTATGACCCTTGACAAATTCATGTGATAACACACTGAAAGGAGACAAATCAAATGGATATGGAGTCTATCCTGTCCAGGAGGTTTGCCCCACTAAATTTCTCTTCCATCGTTGGTTATTCACATCCTATGCCTCAAATGGATGAATGGAAAGATCTGCTGCCAATATTTTATGAAGGTGAGAATGAAATTCCTCTTGAACATGTTCTAGGGTTTCATGCTTTGATGCAACATCTTTACATCCAACATGAATACATACGTATGAAGATGTTTATGTACTCTCTTCAAGGAGAGGCTCATATTTTTTATCACTCTCTTGAGATTTCTAGCATTTCTTCACTCGAAGAGTTTCATGCATCTTTCAATATTCATTTTCAAAAGTTTTATTCCTATGAGTTAATTTTTCATATTTTTTGTGAGCAGTATAAAGACTGTGTTCGAGATATAATTGATTCTTATGAAGGCTGTGAGAATGAAGAAGATTCCTTGGATGAGGAATCATATCTTTCTCTTCCATGTTCATCTGCATTAGATGAAAACTTTGTTGGTTGTATCAATAAGGAAATTGTGGAAATTGAGTATGTTCTGGAATCTGATACTCTTTCTAACCCTATCTCTAAAAATCCTAGAGATGAGCATCCTATTTTTGACTCATATGATGATGATAATATATTGCTTCCTGGATTGAATCTTGAAAGGAAACCTTCTCATGTTGGGTAGGAGATACCTCTTGTCATGTCATTTGAGACTCCTCCTTTATTTAACCATTATGGAGACAATGATGAAGATGCTAAGGTATTTCTTGTCTTGGAAGAAAAATAAATTAGCATCCAACCTTCTAATGAAAGTGAAGGATTTTACCAAGAGAATCATGATAGAGAGAAAGAGCCATACATTGATATACATGAGGATATTTCTTTCCATCAGTTAGTAGATGTTACTAGAGAAGGAAAAAGAGAAGTGGATCAGAAACCTACATCAAATTTTCACTCACCTATGCTTTCCACAGACATTCAACCATGTGTGAGAAGTTGTAAAGCAAAGAAGGCTTTATGTTACCAACCCAATAAGTTTTGTCACCTATTTTATGACCCTTTAAGGGAGTACTTGGAGTTTCATTTCCTCAATGTATTGAAGCCTTCAAGATTTTTCTCACCTTCGGAATTGGAAGGGAATCTGAAAAATGTAATTAGTTTACTATCATAGTTTTTTTATCCCTTGCTGATCAGTGAGAGAGTAATTAAGTTTTCAGTTAGGAAGTTACTTGAATGGATCTGGTGGAAGTTTGTTTTCACCTAGTGCATTATAAAATCGGTTAGTTTAGGATTGTACATAAAAAATATCCTTCTGGAGCATTTGTGGTTGTTTCCTTTTTTAAGTTGAGTAGTGTATATGTCATCCTGTCGTCTCCAACAAAATGTAGTTGAGCTCGACTCCACAACCCAAAAGTTAAGGCACTAGAATTGCTCATTCTTGGAAGCTCATAGGGAACATGCCATCCCCTCTGGATCCAATTTTATCACATGAAGTTTTTCAAGGTCGAAGGTGACAACCATGAGCATAGACAACAGGCGGGTGCAGTTTGTAGTAGCAGAGATCCCCTACACAGTTCAGTTTAGTGCCATCTCTGAGTGAACTTGGAGGAATTCCATAGTTGGTAGGAAAACAAAATTCTAGAGGGGGTGCTAAAATAGCAAGCACGCCCAGATCACAAATCATAAACAGATCAATGGCCACCAGTCATTTCGAGGCCGCAACATGCTCGTGCATTAAAATCCTTGAGCGGGCTGAAATACAAACCACGGTTTTGCAGGGAGGCTACGTGGCGGAAGATGGTGCATTTTTGGCCCAAAAATGTTGTGGGTCCAAACCAATTTTGACGGCCCAAAAATCATGTGCTCGTTCAGCATCATATCCCAGGATAGCGTGTGGTCTCCCACTAGTCATCATGTCGTATCCAAATCCAGAGGAAAATTCAGCCAATGAACCAGGAATGACTTTTACGGTCTCGAAATCACATGCTTATTCAATGCCCAATCCATGAGAAACATGTGGAGGCATTATAAATGTTGAATCCTCATCCCGATCCCGAGAAAAGATAAGTCAATGAAGCAAGGGAGTGGTGGTTGAAACCTCGACTCACCCCATAAATATAAAGTATGAAGGGTATGGTCATAGATACAAGACTATCGACATGAGGTACCACATAAGAAACATTCTCCAACAGAACCATGTCGATCCAACTTGCCTTCTGACAGAATAAATACCCATACTAATCTGAGCTTGCATCTGAAAGGAGGAAACATGCATAGTCTGACAAAAGGATGCACATACAAAAATCCTTGGATGTGATGGCTAGCTCGCATTCCTAGATGCATTCTATTATTTTGAGCATAAATACATCAAATGAATGAGAAAAGAGAGGGGGGTTCAGAGGTTGGAGAGCCAAGAGATATTTAGGAGCAGAGCATTGTATTTTTCATATTTGTAAGCCTAAGGGGCATGGATTATAAAATATTATGTTTTTGAAGATTCCTTTGAGTTCTTTTATCAGACTTTCTTCTTATCTTACATGTTGTCCTATTTTTCTTGTCTAGACATAGCATCTTTGATCTATGGATTCCTGAGGCGGTAGAGGATATGTTGCCATCTTGCTCATGTTTCATCATTTATCACTCAGACACTTTCTATTTTTATTCTTGTCTATATGTAGCATCTTTGATTTATAGATTCCTGAGGCGGTAGAGCATCTCATGTCTTCTTGCCCATGTTTCATCGTTTATCACTTAAACACTTTCTATTTTTATTCTTGTTTGGATGTAGCATCTTTTATTTATGGATTCTTGAGGTAGTAGAGGATATGTTGTCGTCTTTCCCATATTTCATCATTTATCTCTCAGACAAATTATGTTTTCTTCTTGTCTCAACGAAGCATCTATGATCTATGGATTCTTGAGGCAGTAGAGGATCTGTTGTCATCCTGCCCATCTTTCATCGTTTATCTCTCAAACACTTTCTATTTTATTCTTGTCTGGATGTATCATCTATGATATATGGATTCCTGAGGTGGTAGAGGATCTGTTTTTATCTTGCCCATGTTTCATCGTTTATCACTTAGACACATTCTATCTTCCTTCTCCTCATCACCACATAAATCCTTTGCCTGATAGGCAATTTAAATGCCTTCATTGAGAAAACTACTTATGAATCCATTGCCCAATGGTATAGGACTGATATGCAATGACCTATGTTGTATTTTCCTTTGTTTGAAGTCTTGTTTTGACTCTCGAATTTTAACCCACTCCAAACAAATTTAGTGTTACCAGGCTTACCCCCATTTGCAGTCTCGGGGTGTCTCTTGGAGCGATAACACTTCATACATTAACTATTTGTTTTATTGATAAGTCCATGATTTTATGAAGTACTAACATCAAATTGTACTTGCAAAAGATATCATTTTATTGTTTCTTTGTTTTGTGCAAGTACATCTAAGCACTTCACAGCTTCATTGGTTAAAACTGTTGGAAGATTGGTTGTTGTCATTGATGTCAACACTAGTCATGGGTTTTGGATCACAAGATTGATGAAGTTATTTGGACATGAAGGAAAATGAACATGTAGATACAATACCCATGGATGGATAATATACATCATGTTGTTTCTGGTGGTATGTGGCATGTCACGTGGATCCTCATGGTTGAGGAGAAATGAATTTTTGAAGACGACAATGTGAATTGAAGAAGGAAGTACATGTAGGCCTTGAAGATAATTAAAGAAAAGAATTACAAAATAATAAATTGTCAGGTCGGCACTAATGTTAAAAGGAAGTGACATAAATGGTATAAATAAATATCATTATACATTCATTTGACACACAAGTCGAATTTCAAGGGAGGATGAAGTGTTTTGGTGATGTGTTCTAAGGTATGTTATTTTCA
Source organism: Picea sitchensis (assembly GCA_010110895.2). Classification (NCBI taxonomy): domain Eukaryota; kingdom Viridiplantae; phylum Streptophyta; class Pinopsida; order Pinales; family Pinaceae; genus Picea; species Picea sitchensis. The sequence continues at coordinate 184,555 of SNQJ01S0001381.1, forward strand.
GGTCATCATACCATTTTTTCTATAACTGTTTTTCTAGAACGATTCAGATGGTGAAATTTCTATGGTATTGAGAAGACATATCAAGGTACCTGTGGTAAAAATTTCAACTCTTGATTCACTATAATTATGGAGATACACTCTGTGGAAGATAGGGTTTTTACCAGTCCTGAAGCTAGTCAATAAACAGGTGTTTCGGGTAAAACAATCATAACTTATTCATAGAGAATACAAATGAAGTGGGACACATTGAACTGGAAATAGTATGGACTGTAGTTTATTGTGTACGAGTTTCATAATCGGATGTTAAATATTGAACGTTGGGCATTCTGTGCAAGTTCAGTCTCCTGAATAAACCATAATTGAACAAAGTCTACCATTCTCTATATAACTTGTTTTTCGGTTGAAGGAAGGGGCAAGGATGGAGAGTTAAATCCTCTCTTGATATTGGAGTATTGTATATTCCTCTTGGAGGTTTATCCATCCCTTTACATTTGGAGGCTGTAGCTACCTTTGGAAGTCATTACTTCCCTTGAACAATAACTATTGATTATTTCTCATATATTGTGCATGGTGTATTGTGGTGTATTGGTGTAAATCTTATACTATTGTTCATTTCTCATTGGATATATTTCAATGGTTTAAGTATAAGTTGAAAAAGGTTTTAAATTGTACTTGATACTGATTCACCCCCTTCTCAGTATCAACAATTGGTATCAGAGAAGGTTGCCTTCAGAATAGTTTAACCACTGGGAGGAAAATCCTGAGCAGAGATGGATGACCATGAGCACATTTCAAATGGGATTCAAAAATTTGATGGAAGAAATTATGCACACTACAGTGATAGAGTGAAAACTTACCTAACGTCTCTGGGAGTAGACATTTGGTACTCAATTGTAAATGGCTATGTAATCCCAAATAATGCTCCAACCGATCCAAATGAGAAGAAGCTTATGAGTTGTAATTCAAAATCTAGACATGTTATTCTAGAAGAATTGGCACCAACCATTGCTAGAAAATTGATGGGTTGTAGCAATGCTAAAGATGTATGGGACAAACTCAAGAGTATCTACGAAGGTGATCCAAAAGTTAAGCAGGTCAAGCTTCAATGACATAGAGCGGAATTTGAAAATTTGAAGATGAATGAAAAGGAAGATATTGCAACATATCTTCTTAGAGTTGATGAAGATGTTAATGATATCAGAGGATTAGGTGAAGAGATCGATGAATCATTGGTTGTACAAAAAGTGTTGAGATCAATTATCTTGAAGTATGATGCTAAGGTCTCCGCCATTGAAGAAACTAGGGACTTGACCAAAATGACAATGGATGAATTACATGGGTATCTTATAGCATATGAAATGAGAACAGGTACATAAAGTGACCATCCAAACAATGAAGTAGCCTTTAAAGCCATCAAGAAGACAAAAGACAAGGATAATGACCTTGATGAAGAAATAACAAATTTTGTAAGAAGGTTTCAGAAGGGAACTAGAAGATACAAAGGTAAGTCTCCTCTCAAATTCTTTAACTGTGGTAGAATAGGACATGTTGTTACAAACTTCTACTATAAAAAGAGAAGTCTCAACAATAAAAAGAGCTTATACTCCAAGGATAATGACATCTCCTCATATTAGAGTGATGAATAAGATAATGATGGAGGATAATTCCTCTTCATAACCCAAGAAACCCATGATGATGATCACAAGAATTCTAAAGAAGAAGAAATCATTTGTGAAGAAGATTCAGACGAAGAAACCAACCTTGATTCCTTTTGGGGATAAAAAGACAATGTAGAAAGTGAATAAGAATATGAGAATCTTGAAAAGTTGAAGCATGTTGAAAATGAAAATAGCAAGCTTAGAAAGACAAACATAATACTAAAAGGTGAATTGAGTAGTTGTGAAGAAGAGAATTGCAAGCTTGAAAAGACCATTAATATCTTGAAGGAACAATTAGAAGATTATGAGAAATTGAAAGAAGAATT
>SNQJ01S0001381.1:191143-220765 GCA_010110895.2 Picea sitchensis
AGTCTCTCCTACATCTCAAACATCAGCACCCAAGGCCATTAAATATGTTCTCATTCTAATCTTCCAGAAGGCAAAATTTGTTCCATCAAACAGAGGGGGCTTAGAGGCCGAAGTCCCTTCATGACTTGTCATGTTTAAGCTTATAGATCTACCTTTAAATAAAAGGAACCCGCTCTGATACCAATTGTTGAAATTATTAATACAACTGAGAGGGGGGGGTGAATCAATTGTATATGAGCTTAAACAATTTTAAGTCTGTTAAAACATTATTAAAATTTCCTCATGTGGTCATCAACAATTTACAGCATATGGACAGTAAAGGTAAAGAACGAAATTCACACATAAAGTATACACAGAGACAGATTTTTCACGAGGAAACCCATAAAGGGAGAAAACCTCTTCTTCTTCGAAATGATAGGCAGTCTTTTAAGTTCTGTGCATCATCTATGATTGAGCACCAACTCAATGTGAGGCTGCAACCTCTATTTTACAAGATGCAACTTGTTTGAGAGCAACAACTCTTTGATTTCTCTAGCACCCACTAGAAGGAAACACCAACTCCCTGAATATCCCAGCACCAACTGGATGGAAGCACCAACTTCCTGAATGTTTCAGCACCAACTGGATGGAAGCACCAACTTCCCGTTACATAGGCTCCAACCTGTATAACAAAGAAAACTTGTTCTCCCTACCACCACCCTACCACCCTAGTTTCTCTGGCTACAACCAGATGGAAGCTACAACTTCCTGTGTTCAAGCACCCACTTGAACTTATGAGGACAACAGTCTTCCCAAGCACCTCCCAACCTCCCTAGAATATGAATGGCTAAAGAAACAATCAACTTTACAGATAAATCAGTTCTTACCAATATTTCTTTGTTCTGTACATCTGGTCTTCTACACACTGTTTTGTTGCTCTTCTCTTCCTCTGTCTGTTCAACAGGTATGCTCTGCATTAACTCGTTCTCTCATTCTACTCATATTCAACTTGTTTTGTCATTCTGCTCTACTTTTTCTCTTTCTGTCGTTCTGCTCTTCTTCTTCTCTGCATTTTATCTCACTCTGCACATATGCTCAATTTCATATTGCGCATGCTCTCCAATTTCCTTTCTTACAGTTTCATTCTTTTTCATCCAGAACAACCAACATGACACAGTCTGTTTCATCTTCTTTTATACACTCGAACATGACGGTTCAACTTCCCAACTCCTTAGGCAAAATGACGACAACTGTCTAAGAAATTGAAACGCCAACTGATTGGAAATCATGAGTCCATTTCACTAACGGATTTGTAACAAAAAAGTTAATCTGTGAGAAAGAACAATAACCCTCCGATCACATTCAAGTTTTATCCGCACCGTTGGATAACCTTTTTTATTCTTGACTTTTTAAATCGGGTTTCGGCATTTCGGCATTCCTGTGCCCAAGTGTCTCGACACTTCATGTCGCGATCTCCGAAACTCCGAAATGGATCTTATTTGAACTGACTCCTTTTCTTCCCGTGACCAAGGGTTGTGACCACAGCCTTATGCATAAGGCGCTTTCGCGATTTCGCATATCTCAAATTTGTAATTCAAGTTACTTTGTTTCTTTTGTCTCTCCATATTGCGATTTGCAAAACTCCGATACGGAGTTGAACCAACGATCCAGATATGAACTTGTTTCAACGGCTACGATAGGATCGTGATATCACATATCGTGAAATCAACATTCTTGTTGTCAAGTGTTTTTGTCACTTCAAAGTCCCGATTCACGAAACTCCGATAAGGAGTTAAATCAATGGTCCATATCTGATCTCTATTCAGTGGCTGCGATTAAATCACGATATCGCATATCGTGATTTCGACATCCTTGATGTCAAGTGTTCTTGTCACTTCAAAGTCTCGATCCCCGATACTCCATGAAGAAAATCAACGGTCCAGATCACTTCTTAACTTGACGGTTGCGATTAAATCACGAATTCGCATATCGCTATTTCGGGGTTCCTGTTGTATTGTTTCTTTGATATATCCAAAACGCGATCCTTGAAACTCCAATATTGACTGGAATTAACAGTCCAGATCAAAGCTTGATCTGACGGCTCAGATTTCATCACGATTTTTCATATTGCGATTACACCCTCTTCTCCTTGCACTTTAAAGACCGTGCAGGTTCTCCTCGATCCAATGGTGGTTGGACCCTGCGCTTGGATCTAACGGTCAAGATCTGTCTCCCTCTTTTTAATTCAATGATCAGAGATTCTTCTTCTCAAGATATTCTTCTCAAATTCTCGCTCATTCGCTACCTTCGATCATTCGCATTCTTCTCAAACTTTCGCTCATTCACTGCCTTCGATCATTCGTTGCCTTCGATCATTCACTGCTTTCGATCATTCACCTCTCTGAACTTATCTTTTGTTTTCCTGTCGATTACAAACTTGTTGTTCTCATGTCATGTTCACTGTTGCCATCAATGACAAGCATTCATTGTCTGTTAAATATTTGCCAACAGTGATGAGGTTTGGTAATTAGAATGGTGGGGGGTGCTCAATGATGAATGTGAACATAAATGTTTCAGGCTCCGGTTCATCCTCAATATCGATGATAGGGGTGGCTTTGGTCGCGAAATGGGTGTGGGGAGCGACATATGCAAGGGGTTGTGGGTTCAGGGGTTTGTTCGGTGAGACCCTAGTTATGGGCCTCTTTACCAGTGGTTCGGTACCAAGCACAACACCCAAGATCTGGTTAACCTCTGTGCCTCACAACCTGACATCATTTGGCAGCTGATGACGGTTCGTTCTCTTCCTCTGCTCCAACTGTTGTATCTCTTCTTCCTCCTCGGAGTTTGTTTGTACCTGAGCATATACCTTCTTCTGCTCGGGGCTTGAGCTTGGTCCTTCTCTTGATTCCTTATCATTTTTCTTCAGTAGCTCCATCAGTAGAATGTAATGAATCCCTTCTTTACGCTAGCCACGTTTGACTCTTGGCCATGACATGACTTCCTTATCGAAGGCTTCTTCATCCAAATAGAACAATAGCATCCTTGTGTGTAAATGTTCCCTGCTGACATGTCTCAGCCAGTAGAATGTATTGTGTGGGTTCATGCTGAAGGTGATATTCCTCATGTTATAGTTGAGGAGCTCTTGTGGAATGCATAGCCTCTGCGTTGCGTCAATCATACCATTATACCATTTGGAAAATCCTGCGTTGTTGAGTGTTGTATTCTTCGAGTCCGGTATAGACTACCATGGCTCGAACATCTTCGTCATGCACCCCTTATCTGGTATTGTCAGTTGTCTACCCACAGGTGGATTCCATTTGAGAATTGCAAATTCCACAAATAGGTATCCATAGGTGAAGGTTCCTCCCTTCTCTAGTGCTTCCTTGGAAGATACTAGTAGTTCCTCCAATAGGTAACTACACCAATTGAACACTGCTCCATTTGCACAAAATTCAGTGACTAATAACACATATAGAGTGCATTATCCCTTATAGTATGACCTCATAACCTTGTTGGCTATGATGTAGCATCCAGTCCAAACTGTCTCGGGTAGTATTGGTTCAATTATTGTTGTGCGTCTGCTTCTCTTTGTATTGAATATCTCGTATAGGCTAAGCTCGCCTTTCTTTTTCCCGTTCTTACTAGGACCCTGGAATCCCTTCGACACATCCTCTCCTTGGGAGGATAGTCTAGTAAGATGTTGGATATCTTCATCATGGATTGGATACCGCTTATCCAACCATAGACTTCTGTCATGCACCCTGCTTATCAGGAATGTTTTGCACTGTGCAATCTCTCCTGTGGTACCAAAGACTGGTAAGTCTCTCAGGTTCATGATGGTTCAGTTAAATAAGTTGATGAACTCTTATTTTGGTAAAAATTGCATCCCTCTGATTCTATCCAGATATATCTCCCAAAATACCTTTGTGTGCATCTAAGGGAACAAAGCTGAATCCATGAGGTCAAGGTCGAGGAGCTTAACATGCTCTACCTTTCCTTTGAGTTCGCCCACGATATCGACTTGGGGGTTGTAGGGATCATCTAGTACTTCTTCTTTAGACATGGCTTGTTGTGGATCTCAACATTCACACTTCTATGGTAGGTAGGAACTAGGGTTACATCTACATCTTTTACGATGCGACCAACTGGTTCTCACTGCTGAGTTCGGAAATGGCTATGCTCTTTCTAGAAACAATACATTTTTTATTGAGTTCTCAAAACCGTATACTTGGATTAATGGGTAAGTTTTAGTAGTAAGTGCTACTCATCATGACCGTATGGATGAAACCGGGTGTGATTTGTCCGACGGGATGGTTTAATCAAGGTAAATCCTATTGGACGATCTTGGTATTTACTTATTTGAGTGGAATAGGGACGTGGACGATTTGAGATATTTTTTTTTGATGGGTGAGTGTCCCGGCATGAACTTCGATGGAATCTTGGAATAATGCAGCTTTATGGCTTGACGAGCGTCAGATTGGGTACTGGAATGGAAATAAAGTTTATGACTAGACTGGGTTTGTGTGGCCTATGGACTCATATTGGATTTGGATTCCTGGCCCCTTCGACCACAAAGGTTGTTCCTGTCATCTTTAATGACTGTCATTAATGGAATATATTATGCTACAGGTCCTATACGGTTGATTCGTCATCTCTGTATCAACCAATACTTAAACAAAAAAATGAACTATGTGTTATGGCGCAATACTGCGCACATGGAATTTATTAACTGAATTTACAAACTTTCAGAAAGAAAACAAAACTCAAATCTAAATATTGTACAAGCTCCATCAGATTGGAGCGATTTTCCTTCTCTCTCAGTTTTGATATAGGTATGGCTTCAAGAAAGCACCATTCACCCATCCCAATCATAACACACCATCCATTTGCGCGAGTTTGACTGCTCATGAGGATCAGATCTCAGCAACTATGAAGGGTCCCAACCAGTGCATACGCAACTTGCCAGGATGATTATGGTATCATCTATCATAGAGTAACACCTTGTGTGAATACTACGACCTTAATGTGTCATTCGTGCCAATATTTTTGTCTTTCCTTTTCAACCAACTAATGGAATTCTGCTAGAAATCTGGTTTCCTCAAGTTCTTGTAGCTTCGTAAGCCTCTGCGTCATTGATTCCTCTTCTTTCATACGTGTGACTTGTGAAATATACAGGCTTGGAGTGATGAACTCTATAGGCACCATTTCCTGATGCAGGAGCATCATAAGCAGTCAAGCGAGTGTGGAGACGAAAGACAGCTTGTAAGCGCAACACGAATTTTTCACGTTGTGAAATGTTTTGAAAGTTAAGGGACCAGATATTAATTTAATAGTTAGGAAAATGGCATACTTGCGTTTATATACTGGAGGTTGTAAACAGATCTTGAGTGATTTCTCTCATCTGTAAAACATTAAGGCATTTATGCATAGTTAATAAAAGTAGGCAGATTTGAATGTTAGATTAGACAGTTTAGAGAGCGGGAGGGAAAATGGATATAGAGACCCTTGTCTTTGTATTATGACAAGAAATTGTAACATTATCATTATCATAGCATAGAAGAGGAGAGCTACAGAGAGAGATGTAGGGAAGAATCCCATGTACATAAGCTTTGAATCAGACTCATGGTGTTATGATGTTTTATGTTTATACATGGTGAATGATATGCTTATGGTTGTTTTATTCTCTATGTTATGCATTTGCTTTAATACTGTGTGTATGTATGATTTCATGTTGAATGTTTGAAATCTGAGAGAGAAAGAGAATGAGTTTCAATTGTTTCTCTTCCTGAGTGAGAGTTCCTACAAGGAGTTCAGTGAAGCATCCACAAGGAGTGCATTGACAAGGGTTCTGAGTTTTATCTCAGAAAGTTCAGGAGGGATACTGTTGTTCTCATTCCAGTAGAAGTGCAAGTGAATCACATAAGTCGTGCAAGGAGTGCGCAGGCTGTTGGAAGTTTTAGGACTTATAAACTAAGGGAAGGATTTGAGGACTACTGTTGCTGAGAGTGAACAGAGTCGAGGGATCGAATACCTAAGAGTATTCGAAAGGTTGTCGCAAGGAGTGCGTGCAGGAGTTCTTTCAAGGCTTGAAGTTACCAGAGAAAGACCTGGACGGTTAACACCTTTGAAACTACCCAAAGGGAGGTGGAGATTGAAAAATGTCTCACAGAGGTTAATTTCCAGTAGAAGAACTTTGGTTCATCTCGAAAAAAACCATCAAGGAGGAACGAACGGTCAGAGTTCTCTGTGGAGAATTCGCAAAGAAATGAGGACCGTAGGATCTAGAGGAGTTTCATGATGGATAAGGTTTGGATGAATCCATTCCATTGGCATCAAGATTAATGTTGACCATTGATCGAGATCTCTCTGAGCCGTCAGATCATTTCGTCATTCCGGGGATCCTGACGACAAGGATTTGAGCGCAGTGGAGAGAAAGTCCCCTAAGTCGTGAGATGCGACTGGAATTGGTGTGGAGTTTTGGGATTTCGGCACTTCGGGTGTCAGGAAACGAAGGAGGCAACGCTTTGGGATCGAGAGTTCTGAAATCTGGGAAGAGTGACAGATGGCAAGAGTCTACGTTAGAAATAGAAAGCGTTTGAGTGGACAGGTGGCATGTCCTCGTCAAATAGGCAAATTGAAACCTTGTTGATTGTTTTGGGGTTCGGAGGTCGAAGGACTGGGAGCCTTACATCCGGATTCACAAAGTCGTGAAGTCTGAAACTCTGAATCGGTGGAAAGTTCTGTCAGAAGCCAGCCTTTGCCAAAAATTTTGGGGTTCAGCAGTAGAGGGCCAAGAGAGTCGACAATAGGGATTGCGAAATCGCGAAACCCAAAATCCCGAATTAGGAAGGGCGCAATGTTATTGTGGTCAAGGAGATTTGGGTTGGCGCCTGGTTTTTGTTCATGCAGGCTCAATTCATAAGGACCTATGGATACATCGTCAAGTGTGTGTGGGATTCCCTATAGAGGAACCAAAGAGTCAATCGGACTCAAGAGGGCAGATTATATCGATCCTACGCGGACCTCGACCTGAGGGTTCGGTGGTCTACACCACTTGGTATCAGAGCTTGATTTTGTCTGTATATTTCAGGAAAAGAGAGACAGAAGAGAAGGAGTACTCTGATATGCATCATTTGGTATCAGAGCCCAGAAAAATTTCTTTTCTTTTTGTAGCAGAGAAAAGGGGAACATTTCTCAGCCATGTCGTCGAGAAGAAGAGTCAGACCAATGCCTGATCCAATAGTGGAGAGGGAAATGCGTGAACTATGTGCCAGGATTGATGCAATGGAGACAACACAAAGGCACACAGTTGACACTGGGGATATCAGTGAGGCTAACAGTGAAAATGAAGCTGGACATGAAGAAGAAGTCGCAGTCGAAGATGTTGCAGACGAATGCCTATTCAGGGTTATTGCAAGGATAGATGCCATAGCAAAAATGGACATTCCAGTATATGAAGGAAACTTAGATGTTGAAGAGATTCTAGACTTGATTAGAGTTATGGATAAATACTTTGACTATGAGGATGTCGAGGAAGACAAGAAGGTCAAACATGCTGTCACAAGACTTAAAGGGCATGCAGTACTATGGTGGGATGAACTGCAAGCTGACAGACGCTGCAAAGGCAAGCAGAAAATCAAAAGTTGGGATAGAATGGTTGCGAAGATGAAAGCCAAATTTATACCCAAGGATTATCAAATCACTCTGTTTCGGAGGATGCAGAATTTGAGAGAGAAGATGATGTCATTGAAAGAATACACTGAAGAGTTTTACAAGATAAACATCAAAGCAAGTCATCGGGAAAGTGATGATGAAAAGGTTTCCAGGTACATGAATGGTCTGAGATATGACATTCAATATGAGATGAGCATGATGATCATTCAGAATGTAGAAGATTCTTATCAGATGGATTTGAAAGCTGAAGAGAAGTTGAGCCGAAAGCAAGGTCAAAGAGGCCAAGGCAAAAGTCAAGCCTGAGGCAAAACAATTGCCCAAGACAGAACTCAGAAACCTCGAGAAGAAGGGAAGAAACCTCAAACCTAGCATGACAAAGGAGGAAGCTCATAGAGAGGGCAGTATGCTGATAGAAATACTTTTCATCGAGCTAGAGGAAGAGGAAGAGGTAGAGGAGGTGAAGTGAAATGTTTTGTCTATGGGAAAAATGGACATAAATCTTATGAATGTCCAGATTGAAAGAAAGAAGGTGGTGAAACTCACATTGCTGAAGCACAAAGACGGAATGTTGAGGCAGAAGATGCTGAGGGTGGAAGATCCTTAATGATGAGGAAAGTTCTCTTAACGCCAGAGAAGGAGGTGGAGAACCCAACCCAAAGGAATAATCTGTTTCGGACTACTTGCAAGAAAAAAGACAGAGTATGCAAAGTCATCGTGGACAGCGATAGCACAAAAAACCTCGTTTCTACAGAGATGGTAGAAAATCTAGAGTTGGAGACTATTGTAAATCAAAGCCCATATAGAGTTTCATGGATACAAAAAGGACATCAAGTAAATGTCACTAAACAATGTTTAGTTGAATTTAAAATAGGAGGATATAAGGATGAAATATTATGTGATGTCATTCCCATGGATGTTTGTCATTTTTTGATGGGTAGACCATGGCAATATGACATAAATGTGGTTCATGATGGGAGAAAGAACACATACACCCTAGAGAAAAATGGGAGAACACATATGTTGTTGTTGATCAAGGACAAAGAGGTGAGTAGCATTGTACTTCTCATGAGTGGGAAGGAACTTCTTAAGGAGGTTAAGAAGAAGGAAGACACACAATTTGTTGTGGTCAGGAAGCCTACAATTGTGTTAACCAGTACAGGGATAGATGATCTACCAGAAGAAATCTAAGAATTACTGGAAGAGTTCGATGATATAGTAGTGGGCAAACTACCTTGTTCGTTGCCACCGATTAGGAGTATAAGCCATCACATTGATCTTATACCTGGAGCCGGTTTACCAAACAAATCCACGTACAGGTTGACACCACGGGAGAATGAAGAAGTCAAGAGGCAGGTCTGGGATTTAATGGACAAGGGATTGGTTAGAGAGAGCTTGAGTCTGTGTGTTGTTCTGGCAGTGCTGAGCCCAAACAAAGATGGAGGCTAGAGGATGTGTATAGACTCAAGAGTAATCAATAAGATTACCATCAGATACATATTTCCATTGCCAAGGATGGATGATTTGATGGATTGCTTGAGTGGAGCAAGATTATTTTCAAAGATTGATTTGAAAAGTGAGTATCATCAAATTCGTATGAGAGAAGGTGATGAATGTAAGACAACATTCAAGATGAATGAAGGGTTGTATGAATGGCTTGTTATGCCATTTGGCTTAACAAATGTGCCTAGTACTTTCATGAGATTGATGAATGAAGTCCTGAAAGAGTTCATCAGGAAGTTCGTCATTGTATATCTTGACGATATATTGATTTTCAGCAAGACAAAAGAAGAACACTTAAAGCATTTAGTTGCAATGATGAGGAGATTACAGCAAGAGAAATTGTTGATTAATGTGAAGAAATCATCATTTATGAGGACAAAACTCATTTGTTTGGGTTTTGTTATCTCTACAAATGAGCTGAAAATGGATCTGGATAAGGTGGATGCAATTAAGAATTGCCCATCACTGAAAAGTGTGTTTGAAGTTTGAAGCTTCCATGGTTTAGCTAGTTTCTACAAGAAATTCATCCAAAATTTCAGTGGTATTAGAGCACCGATGATGGATACAGTGAAGAAAAGATGTAAAGCTCTTCATTGGATAGAAGAAACAGAGAAGAGCTTCAATCTATTGAAAAGAAGATCATGGAGCAACCAATTTTCGTTTTGCCAAATTTTAGCAAGACATTTCAGGTCAAGTGTGACGCGAGTGGATTTGCAATTAGAGCAGTCTTGAGCCAAGATGATAGGCCGGTTGCATACTTCAGCGAGAAATTGAATGAAGCGAAGGTTAAGTACTCAACATATGACAAAGAATTCTATGTTGTCATACAAGCGCTGAAGAAATGGAGATATTATTTGGTTCCCAAAGAGTTTGTTTTGTACAGTGATAATCATGCTTTACAATTCATGACTCAACAGGACAGGTTGAACCAAAATCATGCTAAATGGGTTGAATACATGCATAATTTTACTTTTGTAATTAAGCATATTTCTGGAACTGCTAACAAAGTTGTTGATGCTTTGAGCAGGAAATGTTTTCTTATGCAGGAATTTAGAGTCAGAACTTTGGGTTTTGAAAACCTAAAAGAGATGTACAGGGATGATCTAGATTTTAAGAAAGTGTATGAGGCATCTGAGAATCCAGTTCTCAGGGATAGAAGCCAATGGATTGAATACATGATCTAGGATGGATTATTGTTAAGGGGCAATTAGCTATGTATTCCAAAATGCTCCATGAGGGAGAATTTGCTGAAAGAAAAACACAGTGGAGGATTGGTCGAACACTTTGGTCATGATAAGACGTTCTCAAAATTGAATGGCTCATACTTTTGGACAAGAATGAAGAAAAATGTTAAGAAATTTGTGGACAGATGTAGGATTTGTCAGCACACAAAAGGGAAAAGGAAGAATACAGGGTTGTATAAGCCATTACCCATACCAGAAAGGTCGTGGGATGCAGTGAGCATGGATTTTATATTGGGACTGCCAAGAACGCAAAGAGGTTGTGATTCGATCTTTGTGGTAGTCGAAAGATTTTCCAAGATGGAACATTTCATACCATGCCAGAAAACTAGCGACACAACTCATATTGTGAACCTGTTTTTCAAAGAAGTCGTCATACTTCACGGCTTTCCAAGGAGTATTGTTTCGGATCGAGATAAAAAGTTTGTGGGACATTTCTGGAGGAATTTATAGAAGAAGCTGGGGACAAGTTTTTCTTTTAGCTCAGCGTATCATCCTCAGATGGATGGGCAGACAGAAGTTGTGAACAAAATCTTGGGAGATTTGCTAAGGAGCCCAGTGACTGAACACCACAGTCAGTGGGATCACATTCTACCACAGGCAGAATTTTATTACAATGATTCGATCAACAGAAGAACATGTCAGATTCCATTCCAAACTGTATACGGAATACAACCAAGGGGAGTTTCTGAATTGAAAGATTTAGAACATAATGAATTCATAAGTGCTAGTGCAGAGGACTTTGCAGAAGCGATGAAGGAGCTTCACAACCAAGTCAAGGAGCGATTGCAGAATTCAAATCAAGAATATAAGCACAGAGCAGATTAACACAAGCGAGAACTTCAATTTGAAGTTGATGATCTAATTCTTTCACATCTGAGGAAAGAAAGGTTCCCAAGGGGAACATATAACAAACTGAAGATGAAAAAGATTGGACCATGCAGAGTCTTAAATAAATTTGGGGAAAACGCATATGAGATTGAATTACCTGATGGGGTCGGAATTTCACCGATATTCAATGTTGTGGATCTGTACCCTTACAGAGTTGAAGAAGTAGGAGAAGAGCATGAATAGACAGAGTTTCAATGGACTAAAAAAATTCCTGTAGCTGAAAAGCCACATATGGAAAGTATAATCGACAAGAGATTCACCAGGAAGACCACAAGAAAAGAGTATTTTGAATACTTGATCAAATGGAAGGGACATCCAGTTGAAGATGCCAGCTGGGAAGATGAAGCAGGGATTCAAAAGCATGGACAAAATGTGCAAGAGCTCATGAACAGGAGTTCATGAAAATTTTCAAGCGAGGGAGTATGATGCAGGAACATCGTAAGTAGTCAAGCAAGCGTGGAGGCGAAAGACAGCTGGAAAGCACAACATGCATTTTTCACATTGTGAAATGTCTTCAAATTTAAGGGAGAGGATATTAATGTAATAGTTAGGAAAATGGCATACTTGCATTTATATCTTGGAGGTTGTAAACATATCTTGATCGATTTCTCTCATCTGTAAAACATTAAGGCATTTATGCATAGTCAATAAAAGTAGGTAGATTTGAATGTTAAATTAGACAGTTTAGAGAGTGGGAGGGGAAACAGATATAGACACCCTCGTCTTTATATTATGACAAGAAATTGTAACATTATCATTAGCATATCATAGAAGAAAAGAGCTGCAGAGAGAGTTGTAGGGAAGAAGTCCATGTACAGAAGCTTTGAATTAATATATGAAGCTTTGAATCAGACTTATGGTGTTATGATGTTTTTTGTTTATACATGGTGAATGGTATGCTTATGGTTGTTTTATTCTCTCTGTTATGCATTTGCTTTAATATTGTGTGTATGTATGATTTCATGTTGAATGTTTGAAATCCGAGGGAGAAAGAGAATGAGTTTCAATTGTTTCTCTTCCTGAGTGAGAGTTCCTGCAAAGAGTGCAGTGAAGTATCCGCAAGGAGTGCATTGACAAGGGTTCTAAGTTTTATCTCAGAAAGTTCAGGAGGGATACCATTGTTCTCATTCCAGTAGAAGTGAAACTGAAGCACAAAATCCGTGCAAGGAGTGTGCAGGCTGTTGGAAGTCTTAGGACTTATCAACTAAGGGAAGGATTTGAGGACTATTGTTGCCAAGAGTGCACAGAGTCGAGAGATCGAATACCCAGGAATATTCGAAAGGTTGTCGCAAGGAGTGCGTGCAGGAGTTCTTTCAAGGCTTGAAGTTACCAGAGAGAGCCCAGGAGGGTTAACACATTTGAAAGTACCCAAAGGGAGGTGGATATTGAAAAACGTCTCATGGAGGTTAAGTTCCAATAGAAGAACTTTGGTTCATTTCGAAAAAAACTGTCAAGGAAGAACAAATGGTCGGAGTTCTCTGTGGAGAATTTGCGAAGCAGCGACGACCGTAGGATCTAGAGGAGTTGCAGGATGGATAAGGTTTGGAAAAATCCATTCCATTGGCGTCAAGATTCACGTTGACCATTGATCAAGATCTGTCTGAGTTGTCAGATCATTTCATCATTTCGGGGATCCTGACAACAAGGATTTGAGCACAGTGGAGCGAAAGTCCCAAAGTCGCAAGTTGTGACAAGAATTGGCATGGAGTTTCAGGATTTCGGCACTTCGGGTGTCAGGAAACGAAGGAGGGCTTTGGGATCGAGAGTTTCGAAAGATGGAAAGAGTGATAGGTGGCAGGAGTCTACATTAGAAATAGAAAGAGTTTGAGTGTATAGGTGGTGTGTCCTCATCAAATAGGCAGAGTCAAACCTTGTTGATTGTTTCAGGGTTTGGAGGTCGAAGGACTGGGAGCCTTGCATCTGGATTCACGAAGTTACAAAGTCCGAAACTCTGAATTGATGGAAAGTTATGTGAGAAGCCAACCTTTGCAAAACATTTTGGGGTTCGACAGTAGAGGGACGAGAGATTCGAAAATAGGGATCACGAAATCGTGAAACCTGAAATCCTAAATTAGGAAGGGCGTGACATTATTGTGTTCAAGGAGATTTGGGTTGGCACTTGGTTTTTGTTCATGCAGGCTCAATTCATAAGGACCTGTGGATACACCATCAAGTGTGTGTGGGATTTCCTGTAGAGGAACTTAAGAGACAATTAGACTCAAGAGATAAAATTAGATCGATCCTGGGAGGACCTCGACCTGACGGTTAGGTGGTCTGCACCACTGCCTCTCTCCCATAAACTAACTGGAAAGGTGTGTATATGTGGATTTTCTTTGTGGTTGTCCTATAGGCCCATAGTACAACTAGAACTCTATCATCCCATTCCTCCCGATTTTCACAACAGAACTTTGTTAGTCCTCTTTCCAGAATCTTCTTGAAGGCTTCAACTGTTCCGTTGACCCATGGGTGGTAAGGACTGCTCTTGTGATGTTGGATAAGAAATTATGTTGTAAGTGTTTCTATAGTGATGCTAATGAAATGAGCTCCTTGATCGCTGGTTAGGCTCCTGGGACATCTAAACTAGGTAATGATATTCTTTAAAATGAACCTTGCAGCAGTATCTGTCGAATAATCATGTACCACTACTGCTTCTTCCTAACGGGTAAGGTAGTCAGTCACGATAATGATGTACCTAGACTTTGAATGTTTGGCTATGGGGTTGATTATTCCAATGAAGTGAACTGCCCATTTCTCAAATGCCTGTAGAGCTATAACTGGTTGTAGTGGTAGTTCATCTCAGCATCACATCTTTCCCACCCATTGACAAACATCGCACGATCTAGCATATACTTTTTCATCCTTGAAGAGTGTTTCCCACCAAAGTCCTGCATGTAGAACTTTCTTTGCCATGGCCTTTCCTCCTACGTGGCTTGTTGCAATTCCACTATATCATTCCCAGAGTATATCCTTCCTTTCATGATCCAAGACACATCGTCTGAGGATGATCTCCAGTCCTAGTTTATACAATTTTCCAGCGATCAGATAGTAATCTATTGCTCTAACAACTATATGGTGTTTCTGGGTTGCGAAATATGTTTCAGGATAGGCCCCTGTATTGAGAAAGATTACTATTTCCTGTAGATATTCTAGTATGGCCTCAATATCGAATAAATATGCATAAGGGAGATGGTCATCCACTGCTCTGCCAGTTTCTCCTGACTCTAGCCTAGATAGATGATCGGGTCCAATGTTGCATCGTCCCAGCTTGATGATGACTTCAAAGGAAAATTCTTGAAATAGCAAGGACCATCAACAAATTCTCCCTTCCGAAACAGGTTTGATAACTAGGTATTTCAATGTGGAATGATCAGTAAAGAATTTGAAGTGAGACCCTAACAGATAGTGTCTAAATTTATGTAAAGAATAAATCATTGCTAAGCCTTCCCTTTCTGTCGTTTTTTAGTTGCATTCTTCTTGTGACAAATTTCGACTTGCAAAATAGATAGGGTGATCCATAGCTCCATCTCTAAGTTGCATTAAGATAGCTCCTAGGGAAATTCCTGAAGCATCTACATGGACATGAAATTCCTTCTCCCAGTTTGGGAATATCATAATCAATGTTCTAATGAGTTTATCCTTAAGTGTCTCAAATGCTTTATCACATTCGGGAGTCCATTGGAATGGTTCAACCTTTTTCAGGAGGTTTTCCAGAGGTACAGTCACGTTGGCATATCTTCGAATGAACCGATGATAATAACCTATGTGTCCTAGTGTGGAGCTAAATTGTTTAGCACTCATAGGTGGTGTCATATTCACAATGACCGCAAATTCGGTTGGGTCAACCAGTGTTCCTTCTCAGCAGACTATGTGGCCCAACAAATTTCCATGTGGCACAATAAAGATACACTTTCTGAGATTTAATGA
Source organism: Picea sitchensis (assembly GCA_010110895.2). Classification (NCBI taxonomy): domain Eukaryota; kingdom Viridiplantae; phylum Streptophyta; class Pinopsida; order Pinales; family Pinaceae; genus Picea; species Picea sitchensis. Next base: position 206,353 of record SNQJ01S0001381.1, read on the forward strand.
GATTTACAATTATCTGCATCTGTCAAACATTATCCTTAGTAGTGTTACATGTTCCTTAAGTAGGCTATATATTGTCCAATCATCCATATAGACTTCTATAAATTTGTGATTGAAATCTCTAAAGTTTGCTATCACAATCTTGGAGAAGACTGCAAATGCGTTCTTTAAGCTAAATGGCATCACGTTGTATGCAAAAGATCCCCATTCTGTAATGAAATTGGTCTTTATTTTGTCTTCCTCAACAATCCTGACTTGATGGTATCCTGGAAATCCATCTATAAATGAGTATGCTTCCTTCCCTGCAACCTATTCTAGCACCTCATCGGTAAAGGGTGTTGGGAAAGGGTCGTGCACACAGGCATAGTTGAGGCTTCTGTAGTCCACACAGACTCTAATATCCTCAATGTATTTCTTTATTTGAATGAATATGTGGTTGAACCACTCTGCTTATTCTACCACAAAAATGAGACCTGCTTCTAACATCTTATCATTCTCCTTCTTAACTTTGTCTTTTACTCTTGGGTTAAGACGGTATCATCTATGTCTGACAGGATTGGAACATAGTTTTAACTCAATCTTCATTTCTCCCATGACTTCTTTGATTCCCTTTAATTCTGAAAAATGCTTTGGGAACAAATCCCCATATTCCCACAGTAAACTCATTATTTCCTGACTAGTTTGTTCATCCTAGTAATCTCCCACCATAGCTATCTTGGGTCGTTATGTAGTCCCTATGTTGAGTCTGTGAAAATTTAATGGGTGGTTGTAGGAACTATCAGTCTGGTTGGGTATGGTGTTTTGGATTTCTCTAGTCCCCTCTATCTCTTTTATGGTTAGGTTTCTCAGTTCCTCTAAGTCATCTAGGCTTTCTGAATCTTTGTTAATATGATAGAATTCTATAGGCTTCTCAGTCAAGGGTAAGTGGAGTTTAGTCTGAAGTTCTTTGGTATGCTTGGGATACACTACAAGGTTTGATCTCTTATTACCATTAGTTGTAAAAATAATTTCTTTAATCTTTCATAGGGCTAGTTCAAGCTCAGGGTACTTACTTGTGAATGAGAAATCCTTTCAAAATTGAGCTACCAGTGGTTTCCATTCATTGGTCTGTCTTCTGGTTTCCTCATGTATAAACCAAGATTTCAGGATTAGTCCTATAGAGTGGGGAAATAACTGAACCCATAAGTGAGAGGGTATCTCTGCAGCCTGCCACTGTGTCATGCACTGTTCAATGTGTATTCTAGGGTCTGATTCTCCACTGAACAGTTGCACAAATTGGATATTCGTCTGCATATCTAATTCCAACTGCTCCTTATTCCAGAACCTATACTTGATAGCTTTCTTTACCTCGTCCCAATTTCTGAGTACGGATTTATGGGTGGCCCGCCATCTGGTGGGGGTGTTTCGAAAAGCTACATCTAGTACTGAGATTCTTTGATCTTATCTCATGTTCTCTTCCATGTTCTGCAAAAAATTGTCTAGCTTTGAGGTACCATTGTATATTAGGTGTTCTCTAACTCCGGTCCCAACCCATTTGGTAATTCTGACAGTTGCACATATTCTTGAGAATATTTCGTGTGAACCTTGTTTCCAACTATCAAAATCCAATTCTGAATCTTTGTCTCTTGATTGTATTCTTCTCCAACTTACTGATCCATCAACAATAGGGTTTATATAATCATTTCTTGTCCCAACTATTACATTGTACAACTGGTGTAGGTATTCTCCATCCATATTATTGTCGGTTGGTTCTGTGTACCTGGGTCCTACATATGGATCCAAAGGTTGAACTACCTTAATTCCCTTAGCTTCAAAAGTCATGGTGTCTTTCTTTAAATCGATTGTTGCATATTTTTCATGGGCCCAATCGATGTCACGTAGTGCAGGGTAGGGGTCCTTGTCTCCCATGATCTCAATGACTTCAAAGTCAGCTACTTTTTTTACTCCTGCTATGTCGATTTCCACGTTATCCAGTATTCCTAAGGGGAAGATACAATATTGGTTTTCCATTCTTAACTGAATTGGGGAATATGTCAGTCTCGATTTTCCTAAGGCTTCCCAAGTCTTGTTAGGCAGAATGTTCACATCTGACCCTAGGTCGAACATGATGTCCTTAATTTCAAATTCATATAACTGGGCTACCAATCAAAATTATTTTTCGGTTCGTACTTTTCTTCACTGCACTCTCTGAGTACTCTTTTCAGGAAGATTATCCCTTATCCTTTCTTCTGATGTTTCTTCATTCCATAAGACTAGGTATGGTGCATTGCGCAATTTTTCTGCTAGTTGATCATTCCCTAGAATGTAAGAGAATAATTAGAACCAAAGGTCAACTGCGTTTTTAGGTTGCTTAAGCTATCTTGGTATCACCACAGGGTTTTTGGGTGTAGGGGGTGAAGCAGGGACTTGTTCCATCTTAGGGTAAACAATCGGCTGGGGGGTGTTCTCTCGCATTTCATGACTAGGAATATTTTGAAATACTTCTATGGCATCTTTAAAGAAAATCTTTTTCTTTAGGAGGTCATACCTGTCTCCCTTAGGTGATGCTTTCTATATCTGAGGTATAGTATCAACATCAACTCCTGTCTTTGCGCCTCCTCGAGTAACGATATTAAGGTTGGGCAATTGTCCCTTAGAAATCCTCCTGATCTCTGAGATGATAAGCTTATTTCCTATTTTTCATACTCTGTCTTCCCACTTTGTAATTAACTCTGGGCAGTCTTCAGTTGTGTGTCCATTGGTTCTGTAGTGGGAGCACCATCGCTGACTTGGATGAGGACAATCTCTAGCCAAGTGACCTTGTTCATCGAAGTTATAACATTTGCTTGGTCCACTTCCCCTAGTTCTTCCTCCTCTGAAATATCCTCTAGCTCCACCTCCTTGAACTCTTCCTGATCCCTGAGGGTTTTCATTCACCCTGAATGTTGTTTGGTCTAACCTATCAATAAGTGCATCCAACGCTCTACATTGATTGGTAGTATGTGTGGTAGATGAGCAGAACTCACAATGTACTATGTTTGGTACTGTCGAATATTTCTGCATGATGGGGAACTTTCTTGGCCCCATGCCTGTGGATTCAACAGATCTCATAATATTCCACTGTTGGTGCTTCTTGGCCTCCTAGAAAAGCATGGTATTGGATGGGGTTGTGGAATGATGAATTCATCGACACTTGCACAACTCCTCCCATGGGTCCTGGTGTGGTTACCATTAGATTTTGGGGAGGTCCCAGTCCCCTCATTCGTGGACATTAGGTCGCTAGATGACCTTCCATGTAACATCCAGTGCACCAAACCTATGGTCGTCTTGGTCTGGGTATCGTCAGCTCATGAATATGTTTTGTAAGTGTCGATATCTTCCCTTATAGTTGCACCATATTTACATCTATTGGTGTTCGGGTTACTCTCAGGCTCCCAGGGTATCATGTCATAGCTTCAATCTTCATCGATTGTTCTAAAGCATCTGTTAACGTGGCTATCCGTTGTTGCGTTAGTGGAATTTGAGTCAGAGGAAACATTTCCTGAATGTACCACTTCCTTTGATGTTCTTTATGGATTGGATGTGCCAACCTTCCTATGGCATATTTAAACTTATGGCTATACTCCTAGGCTAATTCACCTTCCCTCTATTAGATCTTGTGCAACTTAGACAAATCTTGTTGTTCTGACAAAGGTAGTTTTAACTCTTCTATGAACCTCGTCTGTACTTGGTCAGGTGTGAACTCTTGACCTTGCATCCCTGGAACTCCTGGTTCAATGGTCTTCATGTACCACTTGAGAGAACAAACTCTCAAGGTAGTCTGGAACTCGAACAGCTTGTTCACATCTAGAGTCCCTCTGGATCTCCAGATTGCTTCACACATGAACTAGTGTTGCTCAACGTCTTCATCTCCCTTACCCAAAATTATGGGTATCGGGCAATCAAACCTCCCTCATGGATGACCATTGTTGATCCTATTTCTCGTATCGATATGAACCCTAATGGTCCTACTTGCAATATTTCGGGGGATACCAATATTCTCCCTATACCCACAAATCCTGGTTGTGACTGGCTAACTAATTGTATTGGAACAAAACTAGCAAGAGAAGGTAGTATCGAACTTACTGCTTGTATAGAAGGCACTTGGGGTACAGGTGATTCGGGGCTGGTGCCACTGGCTTCGGGGCAATTTTATTTGATCTGGGGGGTCTCATTATCTTCCACTGCGATGATATATTCGGCCGAATTCCTGATCTCTCCTGTTATCGAGGTTGAATCTTCTCTTTCTCCCCAATATTCATGCAAGTTTTCTCCTCTCCTACATCTGCACTTTCTCCTTCTTGTCCCACTTCCTGGGGACTTCTTTCTCTCCTCGATTCTCTCTCATTTAATCTTTGACTAACCAGTCATTCCTATATTCTCATCTTCTGTATTTCTCCCATCTGTCTTTCCTCTACCTCTCCCGATCCGCCTTCTTTCCTCAACTTTTCAGACTATCTTGTTGCTTTCTTTATCTTGTCGTGCCACCACTTCTCAACTATTTTGGATATCTTGGATGCTCTCTCATCTCTTGAGTCCATTTCTTGTTTCCCCNCCCCCCCCATTTTTCAAAGAACACTTCCCCTCTCTCATGCCATGAATCTCACCCCGTCTCGCCCTACCCCAAGCGAGGGTGTTTACGCTGCCATCTCGATCGGGGACATAGTCAACATCCCTTCCTCTATCAAGAAAACCTTAATACACATGGGGATTTCTCTCAATAGTCTTCCCCTTGCACCTTTCTTGAAAATTTCCTCTACCCACAAGAAAGACTGGTGGTTCTCAGCTGCAAATTCGATTATGTATCCCTCTAGCATGGTGCTAACCCATAAATCCATAGCTCGTGTAACTGGGCAACCCAACCTTTGTAGTGATGGTAAATTTTCGGTATCCCATGCACAGATCTTCTTGCCTCATCCCTGGAACTCTAAAGATTCTTGGAGCGTATTTATCCACTGGAAAAATTCTTCCGGGAATTTAAACCAGAAAATCTTGTACTGGTCATTCGATCTTTCTGAGTAAAAGATTGCTTCGCGAGTTTTTTCCATTGATTTTCTCCTCAATTTTGCTTCTTTCCATATGAAGGCGTCACGGTTCCTTTCCCACCATTGATCAATGCCATATCTATGGATCTATGAAATAATTCTCCCTACATGTTCCCTTTTTACACAGGTCCCGACAACTGAACCATTTTATTGGCACGAGTTTAATCAGACCAGGGTCCTTCTCAGGTTGCCAAAAAAAGGTACCGTGCAGTATAGAGCACTGGCATTTTCATCTCCTCTGAAGAGAAGAAGTATCACACAAAGAAATGATGAGATAGATAGATAAATAAGGGTAGGGAAAAGACTAAAGAGGATCTGTAAAGCCTTCATAACTCATTCCTTTTCTTGCATGAGAGACATGAGCAGATATGGAACATATGAATGCAAGAATCGAGCCTACTTATGTTGCACATAAGCACTTAAATGTAGAACCATCAAATAGAACTCATAAGCCATAAGGAAACACTGTGATGCATAAGTAAACATACAAAGACACAACATATTTGAAAATTTGGTCCTTCTTCATATTAACTTTAGGATCTTTCTCATATTACAAACTTAGAGTTACACAATAGGGCACAATACAGACTCTCGGCTCTGGACTCTTTTCATAGAGATTTAATTCTCCAACTAATAGTTCTAATTCATTACAGACCCAGAATTGTCTTCTTTCGACTTACAACAATTCTCAACAACTAAAACCCAAAACTTGGGCGACTCTAACCGACTGGACTCAACTCCACCCAACCAACCAACGGGCCCTCGAACTAATGAACGAACCATTTTTCAATTATGTTCAGTCCTATATATAGTTGGGTTGTGTCTTCCTTATTGACTTGCACACTTTCTTGTTCTGTTGCAACTGTTTGTTTCTTCACTGACATTGCACTGACTTTCACAACTACTTTCTGTTGCCCTTTCTCTCGGCCTCTACTGGAGTTCACACAACTCGTGCTTAGTCAAAACTTGTGCAATTCCTTCCCAAAATCGAAGGGCCCAACGATCATCATCCACATGAGATTTCCACCACAAGTCACTTGGGTCTTTCTCCATGTGGTACAAGATAGGTATGATGGTGGGTATCATTTTAATATTTTAGGCATTCTAGCTTGTATATCAAAGGTTGTTTTTATTATGAGACATATTCTTTGGAAAATATGCCTTTTACATTTTTTAAATGTTGGTGTTTGGCTTGGGGCACTCAAGTAGATGGTCACCCTTAAGATGGCGTGTTTTTGGGAGCTTCCTTTGATGAGTAAACTAACACTAGAAGTGACCATACCTCATTTCATGGGAAGAAGGGGATGAAGGCCCAGAGGGGATTTAGGTGGAAAAAGATAAAATCCTAATCAAAGAACCTTTCATATGCTTCTCCTAGTGGATCCCAAGAAAGAAATGAAAATCTTATCTGCAAGAAAATAAGGACCCCATGAAAAGAATAAATAAAAATGCTTAAAGGACCAGTTGAGGATAGGGGGTCTCATCAAAAGCTAACCTATCACGTCCATAGGTATCTAATGGTATCACATTACAATTTATGGTCATCACACCAAAGTAATGTCTCTCAGTTGCATGGCTGAGGGAAAGGGGGTCTCATCATGAGACAACCTTCTCATTTCTATGAAAGTACTTATGGGTGACATTGTCGATATTTGGTCACCATGCTAGGGAAGTGGCCTCTAACTCACCCTATTCTATATTGAAAGAAAATACCAATAAATAAATATAAAAGGCAATTCATGGGCTTGGAAAAGATACATTATGGTCAAAGGTGCGACACACCCTCCACAAAGGAACCCATAAATCAGATACTATGGACCCTTGCATATCATGAACCCCATTCCCATTGAGTACTTTTACCATATATTACACTTCATTCACATGAATTAGATAGGGTTGCTCCTATACTTAGGGGGTTTGATCCATTTAAAATAAGTACCATGCAAATACACCCACAACCAAACTTGGAAAAAACTCTAATTTCTTAAGCACATGTTTGTATGATGTAGTCCTGGTATACATTCTTGAAGGACTCTTTTATTGACTTTATTCACTCATCATGATTCTTTTACTTGAGATCCTTGGAGGGTGTATCCATTTGTATTATAGGTATAGGTTGGTGGCCAGTTTTGCAAGAACAAGCCTAGCTTCGGCTTCCATGAGGGCAAGCATCCCATAGGATGGATGACATTGTCCCACATGCCAAATGATATAGATATGGTTTCAGAGGCCTAGGAGACAACTATATATACATATCCCACCATTTGCATGTCAAATGACTTTACTAGAAGGGGAAAAACGTCACTCCCTAGCGACTTGATGTCACATTTGAGGGGAATATGGTGGTTGATGATGAATCAGAGCATGACACATGGCACTTTGAGGTGGAGAGGCTTCAGATGATTGTCATTTGGCCTTTGGAGGTCCTACTATGTATTCCAGCTCTAATGACTTGCTCGATTTTCCAAAATGTCCTCCTTCAAGGGATGATGTCACCTTTGTTTTAGGGTTTTCTTTGTCCAAAATTTAAATTAAAGAGAATTTTTAAATATTATCTTTGTAGAGGGACAATATTAGGGTTGTTTACCCCTAATCTTGTGTTTTCCTAATTTTATGTGGACAAACTATGTTAGCTACATTTTGTATAAATAGAGATCATAAGATCCCATTTTGATAACATAACTCTCCATTGTGAGAGGCTCTTGGATTGAAATTTTCTCTCTCTTTGGCTAGTTCTCTCTCTTGTGCTTTTGTTTATGAATATGTATTGGTTATGGTTGATGGATATGGTGTGTTAGCCTTGGAAGGATTTCTTAATTGTTTTTTTGTGTTGGTTTTTATTCGTATGAGATATGAGAGATATTCGATATATTATTACAATGATTAGTGTTTCATATATAGGGAACATAAGGTGACCATCCATGAAAATATGTGTCCCTTGAATAATAAATAACTATTTGTTATTATCATTTACTTATTATATAATATATATAATAATCAATAATAATTATATTATAAATTATTATCTGTAGAGAATGTCTTCCCGATGTTGTCTAAACATCAACACTCCCTCTCAACAAGGGAGACATTCTGCAACATGCCACTCTTTTCTTTGAAGTATACAAACTTCACCTTAGACTCATGAAACTTGTTTGTCAGTCTTGGGAGACATCTCTCTCCCACCTGAACTGAGGAGAAACTCCTTCTACGGCTCTCCCTCTGAGCCAATTAACTCTCTCTAAGATTAGGCGCATTTGTGTCCGCATGTAATAGAATAGCATCTTGAGTCTTTATAATTCCTTGTCAAATCACCATGACTAGGATGAAGACCACACCAAGATATTTCACCACAAGCACACACCTATGAGTGAATGTCAGCTCGATGCTAACTGACACGTGGAAAATACTTCAAGCACCTTCAGTCCATATTATTCCTTGTCATGATCAAGGAATGACTACGTCTGGGCCCATTTATCACAAGTGCACCTTTGTGATAAATGTATCCTATCTCCCTTGGTCTACAACCCAATGTAGGATAAGTTCTGCCCGATGCTAAAACATTAACACTCCCTCTTATCTAGGGAGGTATCTTTCCATAGTAGTACACAACTACTGTCCAGAGACACACAGTCTCCGCCAGTGGTACAAAACCACCATAGTAGTAAAAGATTTTTCACACATGGCGCTCCCATGTGGACTTCTAAAGGATAATCCCTCTAGGAACACTTAGGATCAACTCCCCATAGTGTGATACATCAAGGGTCAACTCCCTTGACATGTCCTCATGTTCTCTCCACATGGGACAATGGGTTATAAGCCCAAATGTACTTATTCCTTATCGAATAAGTGTTCCACTTATCCCTTATCAAATAAGTGTCCTCACATATCAACTCAAATCAATTCACAGAGGAGTATGATCTGGAGAAAGTTTGTCACACATGGCACTCCATGTGGAATTCTAAAGGATACACCCTCTAGAAACACTAGGGTCCTCATGGGACATGTCCTCATGGGACATGTCCTCATGGGACATGTCCTCATGTGCTCTCCACAATGGAGGTTGGGCTATAAGCCCAACCACACTTATCCCTTCTTAGATAAGTGTTCTCATAGATCAACTCAACTCAATTCATAGAGGAGTACGATCTGGAGAAAGTTTGTCACACATGTCACTCCATGTGGACTTCTAAAGGATACACCCTCTAGAAACACTAGGGTCCTCATGGGACATTTCCTCATGTGCTCTCCACAAGGGACGTTCTCATAATCCCAACCACACTTATACCTTCTCAGATAAGTGTTCTCATAGATCAACCCAACTTAATTCATAGAGGAGTACGATCTAGAGAAAGTTTGTCACACATGGCACTCCATGTGGACTTCTAGAGGCTACACCCTCTAGAAACACTAGGTTCAACTCCCATAGTGTGTGATGTCAAGGGTCAACTCCCTTGACATGTCCTCATGTGCTCTCCACATGGGACGTTGGGTTAGAATCCCAACCGAACTTATCCCTTCTCAGATAAGTGTCATCACAGATCAACTTAACTCAGTCATGGAGTAGTACGATTTAGAGAATGTCTCAGGAAGATGCAAACATCAACACTCCCTCTCAACAAGGGAGGCATTCTCTACCACACCAAGTCTTGTCACGGAAGTACTTGAACTTCGTCTTGGTAAGGGGTTTGGTAATGGTAGCTTCGGGAGGTATGAACCTCTATTGTGACCTATGACGAGACTAGAATCCTCCAGAAGGAAGCAAAGAATTAAAGGAAACCCTAGACAAGTTGTCGGCTGAACAAATATATTTAAATTGAATTTATTGATACCCAGAAGGAGAAGTCATCCCCAGTTAGACTGGCCAGTCCAGTATAAATACAGGTCGCCAGTTTCATTATTTCACATCTCAGCAGTTGTAGTGAGAGCTAAATCTACGCAGGCAGTTGCAAGAAGCAACAATTTGGTGCGCAAGTTTCTGGGAGAGCTGGGAAAGTGGTGCGCTAGCTTCTGGGTGGGATCATCTATTCAATTTAGTTTCTATTCTCTTGCTTGGTGCATTTAGCCTCTCTTGGCTATTGATTTCTACCAGGATTCTCTTCTCAATCAAGGTCAAGGTGCTCAGAGGGTGGCTTCAGCCTGTGGTTGGGTGACGAGGGTATCGTTAATGGTTAAATGAGCACAATCCTCTATATTCTAACAGGTTATGGGCCCACACCCCCTTTAGTTAGCCTAAAACGCTAGAAGGAAACATAACCGCTAGGTATTGAGCTCATTGAGGAACTGCCGCTAGAGTCACTAGTAGGAGCAACTTCCAAAGAACTGCAACTAGGGTTACTAGTAGTAGCAGTTGCAAAAACCCTAATTCTCAGATCTGACACCTTATGATGGAGCATATTGCTCAAGAAGAAGATATTCAGATGCGCCCTAACTCAGCGCACCTATTGACTTTATCAGAATAAATAAATGACGAAGTTGAAGTTTTGGATCAAGGCATGACAAATTATCAGTCAACCGAAGACATGTGTGAAATAATCAGTCTCTTACATTACTTAGCACTTACCGGGACAATTGAATATGATATGTGGATAATCGACAGTGGAGCTTCCAGGCACATGATGGGAGATCAAGCTAGACTCTCAGATCTAAATGAGAGAAAGACATCGTACAAAGTGGAGCTTGGAGACAAAAGAACCTACCCCGTCGAAGGATTTGGACAAGCCTCCATCAAATTGGAATCAGGTAATCATGTTCACTTAAGCAATGTTCTATATGTACCTAGTTTAGAAAAGAATCTTGTATCAATATCATGTCTAGAAGAAAAAGGAAACATAATAGCCTTCATAAATGAAAAAGTGTTATCATGGCATAAGGATTCTAGCATAGAAGATGCTAGGGTTATTGGAATACGTGAAGGGAATCTATATAGACTACTAGAATGAAATGAAGAAGCCTTAGTACATGACAAAGTCAACCCTAATGAGCTTTGGCATAGAAGGTACACTCATATCAATTATCAAGCACTACCTTTCCTCAGGAAGATGGTTGAAGGGATACCAGAATTGAAGTCTACACACGAAAGAATTTGCAAGGGATGTTCCCTTGGGAAGAACATCAAGAAACCATTCCCAAGAAGCAACAACAGATCTAAGGAAATCCTAGATCTAATACACTCAGATGTTTGTGGTCCAATGCTAGTCAAATATTTAGGAGGATCTCTCTACTATGTAACATTCATAGATGACTATTCAAGGAAGACGTGGCTATACCTACTGAAGTCAAAAGATGAAGTATTCAGCAAGTTCCAAGAATTCAAGGCAGAAATAGAAAACCTTACAAACAAGAAGATCAAGACATTAAGAACGGATAATGGAGGAGAATACACCTCGAAGGAGTTCATTGCATTCTGCAAATCAACATGGATTAGGAGGGAGCTAACTATTCCTCATAATCCTCAACAAAACGGTGTAGCAGAAAGAAAGAACAGGCCCATCGAAGAAACAGTAAAATCCCTATTGAACGATCAAGATCTATCCATGTTTCTGTGGGGAGAAGCAGAAATGACGACAATGTACGTACAAAACAGAAGTCCTCATCGCATATTGAAAGACATGACACCAGAAGAATCATTCTCAGGTAAGAAACCTAACATAGAAAACTTAAGAATACTTGGATGTCAAGTTTATTCTCATATTCCCAAAGATAAAAGAAATAAACTAGAACCCTCAGGAAAGAAAGGGATATTCGTGGGATATAGTGATTCATCCAAAGCCTACATAATATATACTCCAGATCAACACAAGATAGAAGTAAGCAGAGACGTAACATTCAATGAAAGAATGACCTTCAGAAAATCTATTGAAGAAACTATAGAAGAAGAAGAAATTGAAGAACCAAATGAAGAAAACATAGAAGGTGAAAATAACGAAAAGGATCAACTTGATCATCCTATGGAGATATGTGAGAACGCTGATCCAGATAATATACCAAAGAACAAGAAATGACCAGCTTGTCTTGAATCCACCTTACAAGATGCAAAAAGAATCAAGGTTCTAGAAGGAACATCCAGGAAGACTAAAGACCAAAAAGATTCTCAAGTTATGCAGCATACATGACAAAGCTTCTAGATGAAGAACCTACTACGTTTGAAGAAGCAGTTAAAAAGGGACAATGGAAAGAAGTTATGGTGGAATAATATCAGTCCATTATGAAAAATGAAGTATGGGAAATTGTACCCAGACCTAAAGAGAAATCAGTTGTAACTTCAAAATGGGTATACAAGATCAAACATGCAGCAGACGGAAGCGTGGATAAATACAAGGCAAGATTCGTGGCTAGAGGGTTCTCCCAGAAGGAGGGAGAAGACTATGATGAAACCTTTTCGTTGGTGGCAAGGTATACCTCCATCAGAGCTATCATATCTCTTGCCGCATCCATGGGATGGAATCTATACCAGATGGATGTAAAGACAACCTTTCTCAACGATGTTATTGAAGAAGAAGTATATATTGAACAACCTCAAGGATTCGAGGTACACTCCAGAGACACTCACTTTTGCATATTGAAGAAAGCTCTATATGGACTCAAGCAAGCCCCAAGGGCTTGGTACGCCAGAATGGACAACTATCTAACTATACTTAGCTTCTCTAAGAGTCATGCAGATCCAAACCTTTACTACAAATTCGTGAACAATGCACCTGTAATTATACTAGTATATGTTGATGATCTATTTATAACAGGTGAATAATCTCTAATCATCCAGTGCAAGAAGGATTTAGCCTCTGAATTTGATATGACAAATCTAGGTCCCATGCACTATTACTTGGGACAAGAAGTATGGCAGAAGTGTGGTGAAGTATTCCTTGGACAAGGAAAATACGCAATTAAGATCTTTCAGAAGTTTGGAATGATGGACTGTAAGTCCATGGACACTCCTATGAATACAGATATAAGAAAAGCAAAAATCCCAGACTCCAATCTAGTAGATCCATCTCTATATCAACAACTAATTGGATCATTGATGTATTTGGTAAATACTCGAACAGATATTTTCTTTGTTGTTAATACATTAAGTCAGTTCCAGGTGGAACCTAGACAAGAGCATTGGATAGTTGCAAAGTATGTTCTAAGATATATTTGTGGAACAATAAACTATGGCTTAAGATATACTACATCAAGTGATGTCCAACTTTATGGATTCACAGACTCTAATTGGGCAGGAAGTGCAGAAGACAGAAAGAGTACTTCAGGTATGTGTTTCATCTTGGGCTCTGCTATGATATCTTGGAGCAGTAGGAAGTAGAAGCATGTCGCACTCAGTACAACAGAAACATAATATATGGCAGCTTGTGAAGCATGCACAGAAGTAGTATAGCTAAGGAAGTTAATATCCGATTTATTTGATCAAACTCCAGAATTGACCACAATATATTGTGATAATCAGATTTGTATAAGATTATCTGAGCATCCAGTGTTTGACGAAAGGTCGAAGCACATTGAGATCAAATACTACTTTATCTGAGATAAAGTCCAAGAAGGAGAGGTAAAGCTCGAGTATGTCCCCACTGATGAGCATACAACAACCATCCTGACAAAACCTCTTTCCAGAATCAAGTTTGCATATTTCCAAGAGAATATGGAGATCATAGAAATAACTCCCTTAGCCAAAAGGGAAAATTCTTCAGGATAGAGAAGGTACGCAAAAATATTCTTGAAAAACATTTATTTTGTGATTGAAATAACTCTCCAGTTAGGAGGGAGCATTGAAAATATTATTTATTTTTGTAATTGAAAAATAGTCCAGATTGGACAGATGCTTTCCTGTTCGAAAAGTGGATTGAGATTTATGACAGACAATGACTTCCCATTGTAGTTAACATGGGAGGCAGACTGATTGTTGATGTATCATAGATCGTGACTTCCCATTATGGGGAGTCATCTAGGATATTAATTCTTCTTGGCAGTCACTCTGAGTAGTGGTCAAGTAGAATGGTCTGCCTCGCCGGGTAGTCATTCTTTCGAAGTTCACAGTTGTGAGAAGTTTCGAAGAATCGTCCGTTTTGGAGGTTGATGCAGGACAAACATTCCTCGAGGGTTATACATTCTCTCCAGGGTACACTTTAGTGTTGGAGGAATGGCCCAGGGTCGGGAATGGTCTAGATAGTTATTCCTCGAGGGTAGAATCATTCCCTCCAGGTTACACTTTGTTTAGTGTCGGAGGAATGGCCCAGGGTGGGGAGTAGTCCGGGCTCAGCAATCAGGGACAGTTATTCCTCGAGGGCAGACTCATTCTCTCCAGGTTACACATTGTTTAGTGTCGGAAGAATGGCCCAGGGTGGGGAATAGTCCAGGACAGT